>CANIUD010000085.1:0-90270 GCA_947470075.1 Closterium sp. Yama58-4 | reverse complement strand
GAGAGAGAGGCACCTAGGCCTCTTCCCTTAGCCTCTCAGCCCTTGTTCCCTAGTATAAAGGCTCTAGCAGCTAGCCTAGTTTTTCATTGTTCGGTTATTCATTCTCCTAACCAACCAAGGGAGAGAGAGAGGAGAGAGAGAGAGAGAGAGAGAGAGAGAGAGAGAGAGAGAGAGAGAGAGAGAGAGGCACCTAGGCCTCTTCCCTTAGCCTCTCAGCCCTTGTTCCCTAGTATAAAGGCTCTAGCAGCTAGCCTAGTTTTTCATTGTTCGGTTATTCATTCTCCTAACCGAGCGGCTCGCGCCGGCCGCCTTCGGCGGCCGACGCTCGACAGCGCGGCCTTCGGCCGCGCGTGAGGGGACGGCAAGGAAACACACATACAAGGGACTATAAGGCAACGGCATACAAGCAATGGCAGCAACAACGTCAGCCTAAGCAACAATGGCATCTACGGGGCATGTGGAGCCCGGATCTACATCCGGTGAGCTCCGAGGGCATGGAGGATGCCCGTCAACGTCCGCCATAGCTCGCGGACCACCAGCGTACTTGCGCCGATCGCCGCGGCTCCAGACCCAGCGCGCAAATGACGCCTTAATCCCCGGACAGCCTCGTCAAGCTGTCCCACAGCCGCTGCGCCACCCTCCGCGGGCGCAGCCAACGCGGGCGCCAGCAGCTGCGCGAGCTGGTCCGCCGCGTCCAGGCAGGTCTCTCGCGGCCTGTCACGAAACGAGTCAGCAGGGATCGCAGGGAGAGAAGAGTGTGCAAGCACTTGAATCAGCAGCAGGGCGTGAAGGCTCTCCGCAAGCCGGTGCAGCTGCCCGAGCGTCGCCTCAGGAACACGGGTCTGCGGCGGCTGAAGTGCAACCACCAAGAAGGGGAGCGGCTCATCAGCAGCGAGATAAGGAGGATGCTGCTCCCCCGCCGCCACAGCAGCGGCCACAAACTCAACCCCCACCACCGGCGGAACGGGGGGGAGGCGGAGACGAGACCCAGGAGCAGCGGCCGATGCAGCAGGAGCAGGAGGCGATGGGGCAGGGAGAGGAGGAGGAGGTGCAGCAGATGGCGGAAGGTCCACGGGAGGCGCAGCCTGACGGGGCGCCACGTGAGCTGGCGCGGCCCGCAGCGAACTGCTCTGGCTCAGCGCCGCCCTCTCCTCGCGCACCGCCCTCGACACCTCCCGCTGAAGATCCGCCAGTGTCACGGGCTGGCGGTATGCCCCGCCACCACCACGCCCGCGCGGACCCCTCCAGCCCCCGTCACATGGCGCGGGACAGGAACAGGGGGATCAGCAGCCTCCCCAGAAGGAGCCTGTGCCGCCATCGCAGCACAGGGAGCGAGAGGAACAGGAGCAGCAGCTTGAGCGTGAGGAGCAGCAGCAGGGGCAGACGGCACGGGCAGAGGCGACGGCGGAGCCAAGCCCGTCACATGGCGCGGTTCGGGAGACTGAGCGGCCCCCGCGTCAGCGGGCGCTGGTTTCGAGGCAGGCGGGATTGGTGGCTTCAACGCAGCAGCACCCGAGGCAGACGCAGGCGGGGATTTTCCGCTCGCTGCTGACACAGCGGCAGCGGGCGATGGCGATGGCCACGGCTCTCCAGCAATCACCATTGCGAGAGAGAGGCCGAGGAGCGGGACGGCGAGAAGGAAACGGGATTGAAGGAGGGCCGGAGAACGCGTTTCAGTCTGCAGGGCGACGGGCTTTAAATCTAGCTGATACTGAAAGTAATGAACGGAACGACCCGTCTCATAGGGAGGAGGCACGTGACGAGAGCAGCAGCAGTGATGACGAATGCGAAGAGGAAGGAAGGGAGCAGTCGAGAGGAAGAAGTGGGAGGAACCAGAGGGGTGCGGCTGGACAACCAGGTCCAATTGTGGCCCAGAGGGAGGACGAAGGTGAACCGCACGATGGCAATCGTGCGGTTGGAATTCCAACCAGGCCGTCCCAGGGAACATCGGGCCGCGCTCACACAAACCGGGCCGCACATCGCCAACCCAACGCGCCTCCACAGCCACCCCGATACTTTTCGCCAGACGAACTGGCGATGCAGAAGAATCGGTTCGCTGCAGTCGCAACGTGGGATCTCGCGCCTCTCTGCAATAGTCGCCAACCCCCGCTGACACGCCGCATACCCCCGAACCTGTGTGAGTTGTTCGCGCTGACTTTGCTGACGCCACTTCTGCACCTGTCGCGGAACCCAAGTTCCATCGCAGGTTGGCGCTTGTTACTGTTTCTCCCACGCCTAATCCTGCACCAACCCTCACCAAAGCGTCCTGACTGGGCCAAAATCAAGGCTCGGATTCGAACATTCCAACGTGGCGAATGGGACTAGCTCTACACCGAAGCCATGGAAGCTGACAACACGCCACCACCGCCCCGCCACCGACCTGACGAAACCGGGGTCATCAGCAGAGCCGAAGGCCTGGCAAAGCGGGGGAGTCTGCGTCGGGCCGTATTGGCCCTCGAGTCAACACCAGTTTGCACCCCCAGCCCCGAAATTCTGACCGAACTGCGCCAAAAATACCCGCCCGCTGACGCGGAGCCCCTGACTTGGCCAGCCCACGACCAACCGCAAAACCTGGCCATCTCCCACGCTGACTTCGTCAAACTGCCGAGCCGCTGCGAGAATGGGGTGGGTGCCGGCCCGTCTAGCACCACTTTCGAACACCTGCGCGACTCCGCCGTAACAAATGCGTCCGTCTGCACACATCTCCACGCATTGGTCAACACCATTTTGGGAGGGAAACTTCCCGAGCCCGTGGCAGAACTACTCACATCGTCACGCCTAGTAGCGCTGGCCAAACCAGAGGGGGGCGCGAGACCAATCGCGATTGGCGAGTGCCTGACTCGCCTGGCTGCAAAGGCGGCCCTGACGGTCATGGGAGCAGCAGCACGGGAATTTTTTCTCCCGTTACAGTATGGCGTGGCGGTGCCTGGAGAAGCGGAAGCAATCATACACACAGCTCGTGCTTTTACTGACGCAAGGCCAGATTCACTGACCTTGCAAACGGATTTGAAAAATGCGTTCAACAGCATCTCACGGCATGCGATTGTAACTGCCTTACAGGACCCGTCCCTGTCGCCTCTGCTGCCGCTAGTTAAGCTAACGTACGGACGGCCGTCGCAACTGCACCTAGACGCCGGCTTTGCTACAGGACCGCTTAGGAGTGAATGCGGGGTACGCCAAGGTGACCCCTTGGGGCCTCTACTTTTTGCCGCTGGCATCCACCCTGCGTTGCAAGCGACAGCAGTGGCCCACCCAGATGGTTTGTGCCTCGCCTATGCGGACGATGTCAGCTTCATCGGCGACAAAACTGAAACAGTTGCGGCTTTCACACACTTCACCGACCAGCTAGCGGGACTAGGCCTAGAGCACAACCCCGCGAAATGCGCGGCGTGGAGCAGAACTGAAATAACAGACGCGATGGAGTTGCCGCCAGGGGTGCCATTCACACGGGATGGAGTTAGACTGCTAGGAAGCTTCTTAGGCACCGCAGGTGGCGCCACATCTTTCCTTACGGAACAGCTACGGTCGATGGCAAAGCCGCTCCCGCTACTCGAACGCACGGATCCGCAAATAGCATCACTGCTACTCACACGATGTATCTCACGACGGGTAGCTTACCTGACGAGGACGACACCACTCAACCTCCTGCCTTCGGAGGCGTGGTCCCAATGGGGCCGAGACCTGCTCGCCACCCTGCTAGCCGCTTGCGCCATCCGTTATCCCTCCAGCGAGGCGGAGCAGACGCGGGTTTGGCAGCAGTCTTCCCTGCCACCGTCACTAGGCGGGATTGGCATCACAGAACCCACCATAGAAGGCGTGTTCGGTTTCCTTGCTGGTTTCACGCAGGCGTCACTACTGCTAAGCTCCCTGCCGCTGGAACCAGATGACGTGCTGTCCACAGCCAGAAACCACATGTTGCTGCCCAGAGATACAGACACTGCCCTCCACTCTTGGGTGGCGGAATGTGCAGCGGCGCTGCCGCTCGATGCGCGGGAAATACTTGAGAAGGAGAAGCTGGAACCAGCGGGGATAAGGCTGCAGCACGCCCTCTCGGTTCAGGTTCAGGGGAGCAGATACGCAGAGCAGGTCCGGGAGTCACGACACATGAGACCAAACCCGCTGATGGGTCACACTCAGCGTCTTTTCTCCCTTACCAGCTACGGTTCTGGCGATTGGCTGCTGGCGATACCGATAGATTCCACGAGGCGGATAGGAAGGGAGCACTTTGCAAACGCAGTTCGTTTCCGGCTGGGACTGCCGTTCGCAACACCAGCAAAATGCGATCGCTCGAAGCACGTCGAGGTCACGGACCCGAGACTGCCTAATCACCTTTTTCGCTGCGGCACAGGGAAACACAGGATCAACACACACAATGAGCTGAGGGACACATGCGTCAGCATGGCACGAGACGCGGGCTTCATCGTGCACACGGAGTCAGCGGCCTATTGTCCAGTGGATGAGCAGACGGCGGATCTCACGATGATGGATCGGAGCTCAGGCACGGTCTACATCTGTGATGTAACCATCAGGGACCCGATCAGTACCCGGGATAAGACGGCGGCTAAGGGGAGGGGATGGGCAACGAGGGAGCAGGCGGATAAGAAAATCCAGCACTACGCTAGCCGACCTGACACTGTAGGTTTCTTTCCCCTGGCCGTGGAAACGTACGGGTGCCCTTGTGCGGAGGTGCCGGCCTTCCTGAAATTGCTGGCGGATTCAGCTGCTAGGCGACACTTCAACGCCGAACCTAACTCCTATCACGCAGCCAGATTCCTCCACCTCTTTCGGCAGAGATGGTCAGTGGCGCTACTGCGGGCCCAATCGGTGGGTTACCTTATGAAGTCCTGCCAGGCAGCCATGGCAGAGCACCCACCGGTTGGGGGAACGCATCACGAGCTCCACCTGGGTGATAGCCTTGCAGTGATTGAGCCCCTAGTGGAAGTTTAAGGGGCAGGCCGCCGGTTCTTTGTTAGTTTGTTTGGTTGCTCTTAGGATAGTCTCTCACAGTTGTGATTTGGTTTGATCTTGCCTTTGTGTACCTCTTATGCTATATCAATGCACGGACCATTAGAGAGAGAGAGAGAGAGAGAGAGAGAGAGAGAGAGAGAGAGAGAGAGAGAGAGAGAGAGAAGGAGGAGGAGGTGAACCGCACAATGTGGACGCTATGGGCGACAAACACTGATTCTGACTCGTTAACGTGTCTATACGCACGCGCCTATCGCAGGCACATTCCCTTGAGCCATAATGGCTTGAATTCTAATGTCTTCATGCTCACTGTAATTCAGCAAACATGCAGAGGTAATACGATACGAGAAGCCAGGCGACGGAGATCGTACGAGCTCGATGTGACTGAAAAAACTGTCACGCAAATGCGCGGGCGGCTTCGCGCTACCCTTGCATGGTGGAGCTCGTGGTGCCCTAGCAGCCTCATCCTCTCTGTTATCGCCAACGGTTACTGGCTGCTATGGAGCCACAACCCATCACAACCTTTTCACGAGCGCAACTATCTTGGGGCGTGCACACACGTTGCGTTCACACGCACTGCCATTCGTAAACTTACAGAGACCGGCGCGGTGGTAGTCACCCCAGCAGCGAAGCTCACATGCATAAGCCCACATAACATGGTTGAGCAGCGTGACAAATGCAGGCTTATTCTCGACCTCAGAAAAGTTAACGCGCACCTGATCATCCCCAAATTCAAATACGAAGGCCTAAGCTGTGTTGCCAACTTTGCATCCACGTGAGATTGGATGTTCTCTATTGACCTCAAATCCGTATACCACCATATTGACATACACCAATCCTGCTGGAAATTCCTTGGCTTCGAATTTGAGGGGCGCACATACTCCTTCCGTTCACTATCTTGTGGCTTTGCCACAGCACCATTTGTCTTCATGCAGCTCTTCAAACAACTAGCCAGACGCTGGCATGAACAAGGCGTTCGAGTGATACCCTATGTGGACGACTTCTTGGTTTTATGCTCGTCCAAGGCCCACACACAAGCAACATGCCAGCCGGATAATCTCGGACCTCAAGATGGCTGGCTCGATGATTAACGCGAAAAAATCGCAGCTGTTACCTTCACAACAGCTGCGGTTCTTGGGCGTCGAGCTGGACATCAAATCCGGACAATTCTCCATTGGCATTGATAGACGGGCATCGCTTCACGCACACAGGGCGCAGGCAAAGCACACCGACAGGTCCCAGTCCGCCACCTGGCCAGAGTCACCGACGCGCTCACGTCGATGGCCATCGCGCTAGGCACCACGACGTGTGCATTTAGCCATGCCATGCTACAAGCAATTAATGATGCGCCATCCTGGGGAAGCAGCATGAGCATTTCCCCACCTGTTGCCGAGGAGCTGCAGTTCTGGCTTGAAGAGATTGACAAATTCAATGGCGCACCATTCCACGTTCGGAACAGTTACAACGGGGTAATACACATGGACGCCAGCTCCCACAGCTGGGGTGCAACCCTGCTCACCTTCCCCGGTGAACTCGAAGAAGCAAGTGCAGCCATGGCGGAACCACTTCGAATGACGTCAAGCACTCGAAGGGAAATCAAAGGCGTCCTTTGGGCCCTTCGAATGTACGCGAACAAGGTTCGGCAAAAACACGTGCTCGTGAGAGTGGACAACCAAGGGATTTTTTTCATTCTTTGCAAAGGCGGCTCGCACCCCCGACCTCACCATCACTTGCAAGGACATCATCCGCACATGCATAGAGCTCGGCACTCAATTGATTGTCGAATGGATCTCTCGCGAGCTAAACTCCCATGCCGATGAGCTGTCTAAGATGATCGACCATGACGATTACTCCTTGAAACAACCATAGTTCCGCATCCTCGATCGCCGTTGTGGGCCCTACTTAATCGACCTCTTCGCGAGCCCTCACAACTTGCATATGCCACGATTTTGCTCGCAGATACCACACCCGGAGGCCACTGCAATCGACGCATTCTCGATTTCATGGATGACCAAGAATGGCTTCGCATTCCCGCCACCCCAGTTAATCTCAGCAGTTATCCGCCACGCGCGACGCACCCACGCATCATTCACCCTTGTTGTCCCACACTAGAGAGGAGCAAACTGGTGGCCGCTCCTACAACCCTCCCCACCTAGCTGGGCCTCGCATATACAGGCGCACATTCCCCTAACGCACGGCAGCCAATGCTTAGCAGTAGGAACGCACCGCACCGCTTTCTTCGGCACAGAATTGCCTCATAGCACTACGAGTGGTCTTCAACTAACCATCTCGTCTTCATTCGCGCAAACATATTGCCAAAGCTAGAAGTCCAGCTTCTAACGATGCTCTCACAATCTCGGGCCGATTTAACAATCCAAACATACGAGCCATACTGGGTCAAGTTTCGAGCCTTCTGTGAAAAGGTAAACCTTCCATTCCTCCCCGCGGCGCATATAACCCTCGCACTATACTTGGTGTACGCCATCAAGCGCAAAGCCACCCTATCCATGGTACAACTCACAACCGTGAGCTTCGCCCACCGCATGACCGGTAGTTCATGCCCAACGATATTACCATGTACCACTCAAGTACGCAACTTTGCGAAAAGTCACTGTCCTCGCCCCATGAGAGTGAAGGAGCCCGTCTCGCTGCAACAAGTCCGTGACATGTCTGCAAGCTACCTGCGATCTGACAAGTAAGAGGAAGTTATATGCGCACACACTGAGCACAAGCAAGAGGCCATAAGGCCAGTTCACATGCAGAGTTATAAAAGCACAACCAATAAAGTGATCACAACCTAGCAGGTGTAAGCATGCAGGTATATATATATAGATCACAGTACAAGCAAGTGAAGAAGTAAGCAAGTGAGGAAACGTAGGCACTAGGCCTAGAGCAGTACAGAAGCGCTGATGATCACCAGACGGAAGAGCCTTGGTGAACACATCAGCAGTGTTGGCCCGGGTGGCCACGTAAGCAAGACGAAGCTGACCACGCTGCTGCAACTCTCGAGCAAGGAAGTAACGCAGAGCGATGTGCTTCGTTCTGTGCTCCAGTCTGTGCTCCTGACACAAGGTAATAGCAGCCTTGTTGTCGACGTACATAACTGGAAGAGAACTAGGCCTCTCTCCCAAGTCAGTCAGCAGGTAGGTGAGCCAGCGTAACTCCTGTGCAGCCATGGCTGTGGCGTAGATCTCAGCCTCACAACTGGAGCTGAGAACAGAAGACGAGTGTGTCGTCCGCCAAGAAACAGAGCCAGCGCCAAGATTGGACGTGTAACCATTTGACGACCGCTGTGTAGCCAGGTCGTCAACCCAAGAAGCGTCTGAGTGTCCAGTGAGGAAAGCGCCACCCCGTCCTCCAAGCACGAGCCCCATGCCCGATGTACTGCACAAGTAGCGTAACACCCTCTTAGCAGCCTCCCAACGTAGCGAGCTAGGATGCTAAGAGGGTACGCAAGGTCAGGTCGAGTGCAGGTCATCAGGTACATGAGACAGCCCACAAGCTCTGGATACGGGCCACTCGACTCTACGGACTCATCCAAAGGCAGAGCTGAGAGCGAGTGACCCGTAGCCATAGGAGTAGACTGCGGCGAGGACCAAGTAAAGCCGAAGCGCTGAAGGACCTGCTGCACCATGTGTGACTAAGTCAGGGTGATGGTGCGGCGTGCTCTGTCCCGGGTGATCTGCAAGCCAAGGTAACTGCGCAGCTCACCCAGGTCTGTGCACGTGTGTCTCTTCTGCAGCTTTGATTTCACAAGGGCGAGTGCCTCAGTGTCAGCAATGGCAAAGACCAAGTCGTCGACGTACACGAGGATGTAGAACGGCGGCAGCGAGGTGTCGGTGCGCAGAAACAGCGACGGGTCAGCAGTGGAAGGAGCAAACCCAAGAGCCGCAAGAGTAGTCCTCAGTGTGTCGTGCCACTCACGAGGTGCCTAGTGAAGACCGTAGACTGGCCGGCGGAGGCTCCATTGGGTACCAGGAGGAAACGACTCAGTGAAGCCAGGTGGGCGGCGAAGCCAGATCTCCTCGTGCAGACTGCCCTGCAAGAAAGCTGTGCTGAAATCAAGAGAGTGAAGCTCGTAGTCACGCTGAGCGGCAACATGCAGCAGCACCCGAAGAGTGGTCATCTTCGGGGTAGGGGAGAAGGTCTGTTAGAAGTCAACTCCCTGTCGCTGACTGAAGCCTCGTGCGACGTAACGAGCCTTGAAGACCGGCGGAGGACCCGGCATCCGCTTCACCCTGAAAATCCACATGCCATCGACAATGTTCGCCCCAGGAGGGGGAACCTCGTCGACGAAAGTGCCTGTGGACTTCCAGGATGCCATCTCTGCGTCCATGGCTGTCTGCCACTGAGAGGAGTAGGGACCCGCTATCGCCTCTGCGTAAGAGCGCGGGGTCGGGATGTCTAGCGCATCCGGGTCTCCCTCAGGGGCAAGCAGCATGGCCACGAGATGAGGCAGAGCGGCGGAAAGATACTCAAGGTCCTCCTGTCTGCCCTCAAGGACGTCCGTGCCAAGAGCACACTCACCCCCGACGGACGGAGGATAGACAGACTCAGACTCAGCAACAAGACTACCAGCGTAGTCGAGACGACAAGCCGTAGCAAAGTCAACAAGCTCAGCAACTAAGGCAGACGCAGCAGCAGACTCAAACGAAGGGTCTATGACAACAGTGGCTAGGAGACGCGTGACAGTAGGGTGAGCAGCACGAACCAGGTCAGACGGCGGGTTCCGAACGTCAGGAAGAGAGGACGCAGGCGGAGACGGCAGAGGACGCGCAGACTGTGGAACAGAGGAAGGACGAAGTGTCATAGTGTGAGTACCTAGCACAGGGGGAAGACGCGGATGCGGACACGATGAGCACGGCGGACAGTGCGAACAGGCGAGGCTGGACGAGACGCAGGCTCACGACGCTCTGCAGGCGACTCAGACTGCGCAGGGTAAGGGGAAGGCGCAGGCAGTAGGGAGCCGGGCTCTATCGGGAGGCCAGTAGAAGACGGGAGGGTAAGAACCTGGCGAAGCACATTGTCAGGCGGTGGCAGGGACGTAGGCGACGGTGGAGCAAAGAACAGGTGCGGCTGGGTAGGAACACCAGCTCCGGGGTCCGCAGCACTACCAGCGGCGGTAGCTCGAGCACCCGAAGTGCGAGCAACTCCGGGACCAGTAGTGCTCGAACGACCAGCACCACCAGCTCCAGCCGCACCACCAGCTCCAGCAGCGGTAGAACCTCCAGCACCAGCAGCACCCCCAGCTCCAGCACCGCCAGCGGCAGCGTCTTTTGCTCCAGAAACTCCAGCTCTAGCGCCTCCTGCGGCAGCATCTCCAGCACCGGAACCTCCAGCTCCGGCGCCTCCAGTGGTAGTGTCTCCAGCTCCAAAACCTCTAGTGGCAGTGTCTCCAGCTACAGCACCTGCAGCGCTAGTGCGACCAGCCCCAGCAGTGTCGCGCCGGAGGTGGGTGTGCTGAGCGAGCCACTCGCGTAGCTGCTGTGGTGAGAGGGGCTCCCGTTGGGGAGACCGCTGAAGTGAGGCACCAGGAAGACGACCAAGGGACCCAGCTCCACCAGGCTCAGCACCCTCAGGCCCAGCACTCTCAGAGGCAGCACCCCCAGGCTCAGCACCCCCAGAAGCAGCACCCTCAGGCTCGGGACCCCCAGCCTCAGCTCTCGCAGAAGTAACACCCCCAGGCTCAGCACCCCCAGGCTCAGCACCCTCAGACGCAGCACCCCCAGGCTCAGCACCCCCAGGCTTAGCACCCCCAGGCGCAGCACCCTTGGGCTCAGCACCCCCAGGCTCAACACCCCCAGGCTCAGCACCCCTAGGCTCAGCACCCCCAGACGCAGTACCTCGAGCAGGACCACCCCCAGAAGCACCTGAGTCAACAGTGACCTCAGCAGGCTCAGCTAAGGGAGGAGGGTCTACCTGAGACACACCTGAAGGAGCAGGACCCTGAGGGGGGAGGGGGTCTACCGGAGGGGGACCTGGAGCGAGGAAGAGCGGCGGGGGGGGGGAGAGGGGCAGTGCGGTAGGGGAAGAGACGGTAGAAGGGAACCGACTCGTCAAAGGTGACGTCCTAGGACGCTAAGACAACATCGGCGCGAGGTGGGGTGGTAAAACTGCCAACCAGGCGCGTCAGTGGGAAAGCCAAGGAAGACGCAGGGAATGGC
The DNA here is from genome assembly GCA_947470075.1 of Closterium sp. Yama58-4. Taxonomy (NCBI): domain Eukaryota; kingdom Viridiplantae; phylum Streptophyta; class Zygnematophyceae; order Desmidiales; family Closteriaceae; genus Closterium; species Closterium sp. Yama58-4. Next base: position 79,141 of record CANIUD010000085.1, on the reverse strand, counting down.
GCGAGAGGAGAGCTTGCCCGCGGTGGAATCGCGGACAAAGGCACAGGAACCCCAGACCCGAAAACGCGACGCATCGCCAACCTCCCCCGTCCAACGCAGTGTGGGCAAGGTCTCCGGCAAGGAGACACGGGGCCAGAGGTTGAGCTGATGCGCAGCGTACCGGACCGCGAACGGCCACAGAAAATGGGGAGCAGCCGCATGGATCATAGAGGTACGAGCGACCTCCATGACTAAGCCAATGCGGCGCTCAGCAATCCCATTTTGTTGTGGGAAGGCCGGAAGCGTGAACGACTGGTGAATGCCCTTCGTGTCACAAAAGGACCCCAAGAGGCCAGAGGAGAACTCACCACCCCTGTCAGAGTGCAAACGCAGGACAGGAAGGTTCGTGTGGAACCGCTCGCGCAGCTGGAGACGGACAGCTCGGATCCAACGGATCAAGACAACAGGGACCTCACCCTTGCGGCGCAAGGGGAAGACCGTGGTGTAGCGCGGGTAGTCGGCGACAATCAGCAGAAAGTATCGCTCGCGGCTCACCCCTTGGACGCGGGCTGGGCCCCACACGTCCATGTGGAGAGTCTGCAGGGGAGCAGTCGTTGGGGGAAACGAGGAGGAGTGAGGAGCGGCGCGCTGCCGCCCCTCGATGCAAGGAATGCAGGGCGGGGCAGGCGAGGGTGGGAGGGAAGGTAGAGACCTGGGAAAACCAGAGGCCTGAAGACGCGAGTGCATGCCACGAAGGCGTAGCAGAGAGGGGTGACCAAGCCTGTGGTGCCAGAGGAGAGTCTGGTGCGACAGGCGGCGACACTCACAAGGGGTAGCGACCTGAGCTGACGCGGACAGCTGAGGAGACCTAGGCACGTAGCGTGACACTGTGGTGAGGGTGTACAGACTGGACCCAGGCGCACGTGTAAACGTGGCAAGGTGACGGCCCGTCTTGGAGCAGGTACAGATCGCCACACGCTGTCCTCCAGGGGTGAAGGTGTCAACCCACTGATCCTGGAGGACAGCGTTGCTCACCAAGTTCTTAGAGAACGAGGGGAGGTGGAGACCGGACAGCGAACCAGACGGGACCGCCGGACACGGGAGCACAGTGGACGAGTGTGCAACAACCGGGCCCCCAGAGGGGTCGGCCAGCGAAACTGCAACCGGTCTGGATAGTGGTGTGAGTGCGGTGCTATCGCGAAAGAAACAGCGGGAAGCACCTGAGTCAAGTGTGAAGGTGTGCAAGGCCTCAGCAGGCGCAGTACCAGAGGGAGCAGACTCACTAGCACCTAGAGCAGCAGCCTCTATACCGGGGTCATACGGCGCACACAAGTAGCAGTCACCCTCAACACTAGTAGAGAGAGCATAGATTCTAGCAATGATAGCATCAAAGTCTAGAGCAAAGATATCAACACCAGAGTTAAGTAGTGCAGCCCAGCGGGGCCGCTCATAATCATCGCCCATCTCCTGACGCCAGGCGTCATCTAGGCGAGAGAAACAGCGGTGCGGGGTGTGGAATTTCCCGAACGTCTGACCAGTGTGAGTGCTAGTGCGAATAACGTACGAGCAGCGGCGTGCCCGACAGGATCTTCAAACGGCTGGGAAGATGGCGTAGTGATGCAGCAAAGGAGATGCACGTAACGCCTAACGCCGAGCATCTTATCAACGCCTCCCGCCAGTTGCAAGATCCGACCTACGCCCCGTCTCCAGCACAGCACGCAGAGGCACTCATCCGCCACCAAAAGCCACACCTATCCATGTCTCAGGAACCCCAGTTGAAATTAGAACGATGCCAAATGATAAATAAAAGAAAGCAAGCTTTCTAAATATGATAATGTGTTTTTCAAAATTACGTATTTTGAAAGTGCAGCTGCTTGTAACGCATGTTTTGGCATCGTCGAAGCGCGCTAAACGCCCTTCTCCAACTACAAATCGTGGGTTGCAGCTTATTTCCCTCCACCCACGTCTCTCATTTTTCCCAACGGCTCATACAACTCTCCCACCCCCCGCCCCAACACCAAAGGACATCAGTGCCGCTGCTTGAACAAGAAGATCGATGGCTCATACAAGGATAAATAGCAAAGATCATGATTGATAGATAGTAGCTAGTAAAATGATTGATACGTAGTATAATGTTATGTATTAGCATTCATGTTTCCTAGCTCGAGGTGCATGTTGTAATTTGCTAGAAGATATGAGAACGATGCCAAATGGTAAGTAAAAGAAAGCAGGCATTCTAAATGTTTATTCATTGGTAAATGTGGATAATCAAATTACAAAGTGGGCTCACGTCTAGTCTCCTTTTCACGGTTGTTGACGAAATCCGCGTGCTCGATGTGTCAAAGCTTGTTGGAGCGTTGCTCAACTGGGTGATCGTCGAGATATCCAAGATGGTCTTGCCCATGCGTGCTCCTTCTGGACATAAATGGACCTTCAATGGTGTTAAAAAACACATATATTAAGGATTTGGGTTTATGACTAACGATTTTTAAGGCTGTTGACTTCACTCACATATCTTCACATGCCACTGACCTTGAAGCGCGTCCAACGCATCTTGCAGCTCGCCCAAAGTTATGGAGTGGAAATCCGAAACCTGAAAACTTGGGAATAGTTGTCCCAAGATTTCAGGGTGAATCTCCAAATCATGAGCCTACATCTTGAACGAATCTGGATAGAAGACAAGAAAGAAAATTATGTCCAAACAAATTTAATGTACCTAAAATTTGTGAAAAACATAACAGACACCAAAATAGAAATGATTAATATGATGCTTACCGCTCTCATGAACAACAAGAGTCACTGTCACTGTCGATTCACTGACAGAAATGCAAGGGATCTGGAAATAAAGAAAATGAATGGTATAGGTGAATTGAAAACATAGCATACATACAAAGAGGCGTACCATGATTACCTATTACTAGGTGGTATGAATAAATTGGGGTAATACAAGACAGAAAGATGGATCACGCATTACAAAAGTAAATAACAACTATAATGCAATAATCATAATGTAGAAAGAAGTAACAAATGTAGTCGCAATTCTTACCCTAGACTGATCCTCGCCCCCATAAAAGCTCAAAAGCGTGGGAGTTGGCAAGTTTCCCACGTTCAGCCTAGGAGACCCGCTGGCCTCGATCAAGTGTGAGCAACCGATGCATCCAGTTGAGCTGCGTGCGAAGACCATCAACCAGAATCCTGTACGTATTCAGTGCATAAACCCTAAACCCTGAACCCTAAGACCAAAACGTGTAGAATCTCATGGACAAGTCCAGACAAAACGTACGAGGTGGGGGGTGCGCAAGCACGGACAGTGCGATGGACTTCATAGACTTTCCCAATGGAAAGCCTCATCAAGAGAGCATTCAAAGCATCCACATCACATCGACCAGGCCCCCTGGATAGTGGCCACATGACCACCTCTGCCACAATAAGATCCTCATCAAAAGCGTAGAATTTTCCAAGTAAAGATTTCCCATCGTTCTTCATGAAACCATTATTTTTGCCAATCACCATGATTTTCACATGAAAACCGCTTCGGGAACGTCCTCAGCATCAAGCTATTTGAATTTCACCTCTATAGATATCTGCATATGAAACAACTGAGGATAGTAATAATGAGATATAAAACCATAATAGCCACCATGATAACACGGTATATATAACGTATAAAGAAACTTACCTCCCCTAAGTCGTACGGAAATGGCAAAGGATCTATCGTAAGCACACGTAAATAACAAAATAATACGTATTTTAAATTAAGATGTTGAACGAGATGTACAATATGATACAAAAGAATAAGACGAGGATGAACTGTTGATGTATCAGATACAGTAAACATGATGCATGATCTGATACAGATGAAATACCGCAATGATGTTATTCAACAATGTCGTATGTAGGGAAATGGGCAGAAAGATATGTTTCACCAACACATACTTTTAGATGTGTTTTGAAACTGTTGCTCCAAATATGATCAATTAGTGTGCAATTTTCCGTTGTAGGATCAACAATGAATTTCGTCAAACGATAGAGTATGAAAAATGCCGATATTTAGGATGCGTACCAGCATTCATATCGACATTGAAATCGCCCAAAAAAATCATGTTACGATTTGTGTGCTTAGTAATGATGGATGTGATCATATCAAAAATGACATTACGGTTACATTGAATGGTTGGATTACTATAACAACTGGTAATAATTACATCTTCATCTTTAACGTTGATGGTAAATGTTAATAATTCGACTTTTGAGTTCTCGACATATTGTACATTTTTTTTGGAGTATGATGGTAAAAAACAATCCTTCGAGATTTGCAATCAAAACGTACAATCTTAAAGATGTTGTTTGTCGGGTTTGATAACACATCGTTTTCGCCCAAGTGTGTCTCGAATAGAACCATAAAATCAAATCCATCAAGACTGCTGATATTATCCCTGTAATGCCCCACAAAACTTCTTCCATTTTGAAATGCAAAGTTCATCAATCACAATTGTTGAATGATCGCACCGATCAGTACTTGATTTTAAAAAAAGGGCTCTCTCACGTAGACGGCACATTTTCACTACTACACAAGAATCGGTTTTGATGCATGCTTCTGAAATGCTTCGAAGAAACAGTCAAGTAGGACTTCGAAATCGACTCAAAGCAACGTATGCTCCTTCAGGAAAGACTTTGGACTCAAAATGTATGACCCCACTCTCAAAAGTAGCTCCTCAATTTTGATGGGAACATATCGCATTACTTCGTCGCAATGGTCACCTCCAAGGGTCCCTGGGTGCCTGGTACAAGACCAGCCCCTATCCTCGGGTCCGAGTTTGTAGAGAGAGGAGTTAAGAATGACTTAGCCAAAATAACGAGAGTACCTTGAACGTCGTGCAGCGTGCCGTGCAGATCGTCGATCGGATTAAGCTGAGAATTCGCTATATCGAAGCTCGCTCCAAGAGCTTTAAAATGAGCCAAGTTGCCTCGCGAAAAGTTCTGCCATTACTAAGTTCTGGCTCGGACAGCGTTTGCCTAGCGTTGGAGTGCTAGCATACTAGCGTTGACTCGGGTAGCATTCCGCCGTCGAATAGCGCAGAAACGAAATTCCAGCGAGGAAGGAATTCGCTTGAAAGAATTTGCTATAACGAAGCTCGCTCCAAGAGCTTTAAAATAAGCCAAGTTGCCTCGCAAAAAGTTCTGCCATTACGGAGTTATGGCTCGGACAGCGTTTCCCTGGTGTTGGAGTGCTAGCATACTAGCGTTGACTCGGGTAGCATTCCGCCGTCGAATAGCGCAGAAACGAAACTCCAGCAAGGAAGGAATCCGCTTGAATCAATTGACTATATCCAGGTACAAACAGAGAAGGAATATATTGTGCTAGCTAGCAAGAACCTTGGGAATCAACCTGGGAACAACCAAGGATGATCCCAAATAATTCCAAGCAACAGAACCAACCTGGCTGGACAAAATAGCAAGTGGTAGGTTGGTAAACAACCTCTGGTTCTGTTTTTCCAACCTGGGAAAACAACAACCAGGTTTAGGTTCTAAAAACAGATTCTGTTTTGTCTTTGCCCAACCAGCCAAATGCTGGTTCCGCTGGTTTCCCCTGGCCCTGTAGCATGCAGATACAGACAAAGAACATCCAACCTTCACCTAAATTGTACCCCTATAGTGCCTGCCCTGCTACACTATAGTGAACCAAACAAAACAGTACAATTTCAAGTTGGATAGAACTGAATCTGCGCAATCCATTCAACCGAACTGCAAAGCTTTCATCTTGGGTTCCTTTGCGAGCTCGTCCGTTCTGCTTGCACTGTTCATAGCGCGTACAATGTTGTGCCAAAGCGCACATTGCGCGAGTACCTGCAAATGCATCAAGCGAAAATTGCAAAAGCAAACAAACACACGAACATTCCATTCACACCCAAATGTATTCGCACACGCATACTCATACAAACAGACGGCAGGATGTCGTGCAATGTGCATTTCCACCCAACAGAAACTGCATTCGGAAAATCGTGTCATACCAAGAATTTACCAAAAATGTTTTTCTCTATTAGTTGTATAGGCGTCCAAGATGGTTTTACTCCCACAATCTTAGAAAACAATGGTCGAGATTTGAAGCGCATATTACTGCCAATATATCCATTGTCAAATTGGACCCATGTTGCTTCCACCGTATTGTGCGCGTTCAACGTGAAATCAACTGCAACGCTAGGTGTGCCACTAGCAAGCCCATCTAACGTATCCACATTACAAACCATGTGAACACGTGAGCTAATACTAAGCTCAAGAACTGAATATTTGATGAAGTTGACGCAAACTCATCTGGGGTAATCAGTTTGTCCTTCCTGGATTGATTAGTTTAAAACTACGCGAAATCTAACGCTGGGATTGCGTACTTCTCCTCCAACGAAGATAGCAAAGATTAACGCTAGGATTGCGTACTTTCCGAAAACACCGTGATTAAACGAGTCAATAGCTTTATTAGTGCAACACAAATGTTGCAAACTTGTCTCTCCCGAAGGAACATTGACTTGTCGGTCATGTAACAACTGTACGTTCATAGGAATTTGGGCCTCTTCGCGTAATCAATTTAACAATTCCGCAAATCTGACCTCTTCGCCAAATGTGTAAATTAGGTATTGAAGATAGATTTGTACGATTGTCGAAACAATGCATATCTCGCACTGGAGGTAGTTGGAAAAAAATCCCCAACAAAAACAATGTGCAAACCTCCGAAGGGAGCGTTCGCCTTAAAATACATCCATTTGAATGTATTTCTCCCGACCATTGATATTTTCGTCGATAACAACAACCATAATGTCTCCAAGTTTTGATCTTAAAGTATTAAACATGTCCAATGTCAATTTCTTTATACGGCGATTCTGCGCGACATGAATGATTTAAGCATTATGGATTGTGTAACCTCTAATTTGGAAAGCAGCAATTCCAAAAAGGGCTATTTTCAACACTTTGATCATGTTAAAATTTGTGTGAATTTGCGCATGGAATAAACGAATTAATCGATCCTGAACTGTTCTAATGAAAATGGATTTTCCAACTCCGGCACCTCCGCTGACGAATATGGATAAAGACCCATATTCAAAGGAACGACGCACTCCACGTACAATATGATTGGCAATTGCTGGTTGCTCTGCATTCAACATGCGTTCCATCGATAGATAATCACTCTCGTTTGTAAGCACCATATGGAAAAAATCATTGTAAAATGAATAGCTTCCAGTGCACTAATTTTCTTGAGTGTTTAGTATGTAATTTTCAATGTTTCAAAAACGTATAAAATATCCGTACATTGCACAGCTGCAAATCTATTTGCATTCTCAATAATCTTACTTACACCTTTACCTGATTTCGTCATAAATGCTGCAATGTACGTTGCCATACTTTATGGGTCAATACACAATTGAATATCCACATTACCTCGCCAAACAGAAAGTATTGTTTTGTTAATGTTGTTTACGTAACAATCTCGTACATCCTTGGTATGAAAAATTGTTTGTTTTTTTAGGCATACACGCATGCAACTTATATAATCGTCATATGTTAGGCGCACCATATCCAAGAATAAGGCAAAATTGGAAATTTCGATTAGGTGATTTTTTCCAAGAGCGTTTAATAATTCATCCACTGTCTTTCTATTCGACCTAGATTTTTCCACATCGATGCAATTTTTGCCAAAGTGGATACTTAGGTATACCAAAACGGCATTTACGCAATATCCGGTTCTTCTTTATTCTGCACGTTCTCGTATGGTTATGAGTTTGCACTTTCAATAGGTCGCTTGTTAGTGAATCCCCAACAAGTTCTTGTGCGTGATACGATATATGCTTATCAGTAAATGCAAGAATCCTTTCTAGAGGAATTGCAGCATCGCAAGCCAAAAACTCACTCCATATAAGGCAATGCGTATTGTTGGGTGCAAATATTAATTTTGCACATCAACCAGCCGCCTGCATTAAGTCCCGCATTTTGTGTGTGTGTTCTGTGCGCATTCGTGTCTGCATTCTGTTTCATGCGTTTTTGTTCCGGGCTCATGACAAGTCGTGACGGATCATGACGAGTCGAGAATTCTCATGACGACTCATGTTCGTTCGCTAATTTTCATGAACAACCGAGAGCGTTCACGAAAGTTACGAGCGTCATGAAAGCTCATGAACTTTCATGAGCACTCGTGGCGAGTGTCGAGTGTGTCGAGGGGTGTTGGGCTCGAGTCTTTGACTCGGCCATTTGACCAATTTCGCGCTGATCAAAAGGTGCGGTGCGAGCCTTGCAGCGCTGGACTGCGGTCAATCACGCTGCGCTAGAGGTCGACCAGCAGCTTTGCTAGTTCTGATGTAGTCATGCATGCCAATATTGTAATCATTATTGTTGTGAACCTTTGCTTGTTTACTCTTGCCAAATTCCCCCGTGAACCAGCAAGTAGTGAGAGCACAAGCAAACGACTAAGGAAACAAACGCATAGATCACTCCTACCCTGTGCCTAGCCCGTAGTCTAGCTCCCGTTGAAACCATAGAATTTGAGAATAGGATGGGGGAAGAAGGGGGAAACCAGTGAAGACTGGCATAGGAGGAGAGGTAAAGTATGGAAACTGAGAAAACACGGGCGAAAGCTGGGAGGAGCAGGCAGAGCACAGAGAAGACAAGCGTACGGGAGAGAGCAATAGAGGGGAATGAGAGAGAGGGCGAACGGGAAAAGAGGAGGAGGGGGTAGGGAGAGAGAAGGCGCACGGGAGAAGATGAGCAGGGGGTAGGTAGAGAGAATGTGCATGGGAGTAGAGGAGAAGAGGGTAGGGAGAGAGAAGGCGCACGTGAGAAGAGAAGCAGAGAGGAATGAGACAGATGGCGCACGGGAGAAGAGAAACAGAGGGGAATGAGAAAGAAGGCGCACGGGAGAAGAGAAACAGAGGGGAATGAGAGAGAAGGCGCACAGGAGAAGAAGAGCAGAGGGTAGGGAGAGAGAAGGTGCACGGGAGAAGAGGAGCAAGGGGTAGAGAGAGAGAAGGCGCACGGGAGAAGAGGAGCAGGGGGTAGGGAAAGAGAAGGCGCACGGGAGTAGAGGAGCAGGGGGTAGGGAGAGAGAAGGTGCACGGTAGAAGAAGAGCAAGAGGACGCACAGGAGAAGAGAAACAGAGGGGAATGAGATTGAAGTCGCACTGGAAAAGAGGAGCAGGGGGTAGGGAGAGAGAAGGCGCACTGGAGAAGAGGAGCAGGGGGTAGGGAGAGAGAAGGTGCACAGGAGAAGAGGAGCAGGGGGTAGGGAGTGAGAAGGCGCACGGAGAAGAGGAACAGAGGGGAATGGCACAAAATGCGCATGGGAGGAAACACAGTACACGTTTCGAGGAATGGGGACGAGGCGCGGAAAAAATGTTCGGACGAGTAAGAGGGGGGAAACGAGGCGTGGAACGGAGGGTCGGACGAGAGGAGGAATAGGAATGAGGCGCGAAGGCAAGGAAACAACAAGAGAGGGAAACGACCGAGGTGCGGAAAGGAGCATCAGACCAGCGAGAGCAAGGAACGATGCGCGGAAGGGATGATCGGACGACTGAGAGAGGGGAACGAGGCGCGGAATGGAGAGTCGGACGAGAGGAGGAATAGGAACGAGGCGTGAATGCAAGGAAACAACGAAAAAGGGATACTACCAAGGTGCGGAAAGGAGCATTGGCCTGGGGAGAGCAAGGGACGATGCGCGGAAGGGAGGATCGGACGAGAGCAGGAATGAGCGTTGGTGTAAGGGCCCTAATAGGCTCAGGCTGTTAAGACTTAATCAAACATAAAACCTCTCCTCGGGACAGTAGGGGGAATGGGCACAGGAGGAATGGAACAGCGAGGAGGGATGCCATCGAGCACGGGAAAAGCGGACAGGAGAAGGAATGTGGCGCGATGGGCACAGGAGGAAAAGACAGGGAGAGGGGGGGGGGGGGCAACGAAGCGCGCACGAGGAAAGCTGACGGGAGGGGGAATAGGACAACACCGGCATGGGCGTCTAGAATGAAAGGACGGCAGTGAACAGTGTTGGGTGAAAATTCATATTGCACGACATTCTGCCGTCTGTTTGTACGAGTATGCATTTGGGTGTGAATGGAATGTTCGTGTGTTTGTTTGTTTTCGCAATTTTCGCTTGATGCATTTGCAGGTACTCGCGCAATGTGCGCTTCGGCACAACATTGTACGCGCTATGAACAGTGCAAGCAGAAAGGACGAGCCCGCAAAGGAACCCAAGATGGAAGCTTTGCGGTTCGGTTGAATTGATTGCGCAGATCCAGTTCTATCCAACTCGAAATTGTACTGTTTTGTTTGGTTGACTATAGTGTAGCAGGGCAGGCACTACAGGGGTACAATTTAGGTGAAGGTTGGATGTTCTTTGTCTGTATCTGCATGCTACAGGGCCAGAGGAAACCAGCGGAACCAGCATTTAGCTGGTTGGGCAAAGACAAAACAGGTTCTGTTTTTAGAACCTGAACCTGATTGTTGTTTTCCCAGGTTGGAAAAACAGAACTAGAGGTTGTTTACCAACACACCACCTGCTATTTTGTCCAGTCAGGTTGGTTCTGTTGCTTGGAATTATTTGGGATCATCCCTGGCTGTTCTCTGGTTGATTTCCAAGGCCTTTGCTAGCTAGAACTATTTATTCCTTCTCTGTTTGTACCTGGATATAGTCGATTTGATTCAAGCGAATTCCTTGATTGCTGGAGTTTCGTTTCTACGAAGTTCGATGGTGAGCGGAATGCTACCCCAGTCAACGCTAGTACGCTAGCACTCCAACGCTAGGAAAACGCTGTCCGAGCCATATATTTGTAATGGCAAAAGTTTTCGTGTGGCAACTTGGCTTATTCTAAAGCTCTTGGAGTCAGCTTCGATATAGCAAATTCTCAGCTTAATCCACCCCTCGTTGCCTCAACGTGCCTCCCGCACTGTTGCCGACTTGGTCACCGGCGTTGGCACCCACGTCGACGCCGCCCTCGCTATTCACCGGTCGAGGAGTGGCCGGTCGAGAAGGGTGCTACGCTCCCCACACGGCGCGGATTCCAGCCTCGACGACCGCCAAGGGGAGCGTCTTCCCGTTTTCGCCATCGGCATGGCGTCTCCTCGTATCATCCAGCCGTGCCTCCAAGGTATCCGCTTCGCCTGCGTCACCTACGGCGCCCACCATGGTGACAAACACAGCTGCCGGCCTACGAATACGATAGGTAAGTGTAAAAGTCGGCTAAAACGAAGGTATCGTTGCGGTGCCGTCCACGCTCACCGCACCATGCGGAGATAACTATTACAACGGGAGCTAGAGTACGGGCAAGGAACGGAATAGGAATGATTGTAGTGTTCGTTCCCTAGTCGTTTGCTCGTCTTCAGACTACTTGCGCATTCACGAGGGAAATTGGCAGCAGTTTGACTAGCAAAAGTTGACAACAATGGTACAATGAAGTTGATCAGACGCTAGCATGCAAGGCTGCTGGTCGACTGCCAGCGCAGCACGGTCGACCGCGTTCCAGCACGACTTGGTCGACCGCACTCCAGCAGTGTACAGTCGTGGCCCACCAATGCTGCAGGTCGATTGACGGCGCGCCAACGTTGCTCCCGCAGGACAGCAGCGCACCTGCTTCGCAGGTGCTCGCAGATGATTGGCATGCCGTGCCTTGTCATCTGCACAGCGCACACATCAAAACGATCACGTGCTGACGAGGGCATCTGATCAGCCACATCAACCTCGGGATACCACCCACGAGGTCGGTCTCGCCAAAACCTTCTGGGCGACCGTCGCGTGTCTCCGCAGAAACCCGTCGCCCCTGGTTGACCGGGCAGTCACGTCGTCGACCAGCTCCTCCTTGCGCCCATCGGCCACCCAGGTCAACAATCACCACTGGTCGACCACACCAAGTCGACCGCACACTTGGCCGACCAGCTCCAGGTCGACCAGCACCCCTGTCAGCCGACAACCCAAGTCGGCTTCCCCAAGTCGGCGTCCCCATATCAACGCCCTCCACAGGTCGACCTCCCAAGTTGACCTTCCAAACTCGGCGCTCTCCGAAGTCGGCCCCCGTGCAGGTCGACCAGCCCCGTCGACCAGCTCGCCCACTGCTGCAGGTCGGCTGCTCCCCCCACACACCCGACCACGAAGTCGGCTCCGCCCAAGCGAGGACGGGGCCAACAATAACTTCCGTTGACAGCAGCTATCTGACTAGACGCCGACACCTGGGAAGACTCAGTGCATAGTGTGAAGTGACCGGACCAAGACTCTTGTGTGAACGTGGCAAGAGGAGACCCAGTAGCAACTTCGGTACGGGCCACAAACCTCTCGCGTCCAGGAAACGTAGTGGTGGCACCCTGGTCCTCAATGTGACCTACACCCACCAAGTTTCTAGAAAACGTGGGGATATGTAGACTGGTATGGGAGCTTGCGGGGATTGCTTGATATGGGAGCATAGTAGCACTATACGCAACAACCGGTCCAAAGGAGGGGCCCGAAATTTCAACTGCGACAGGAGCTCGAAGCGGCGTAAGACTAAAGCGTTCGCAGAAGAAACACTGGGACGTACGGGAGTCAAGCGTGAAAGGGAGCAATGCGTCCTCCGATGATACATCTGCTATCAATAGTAGAATATCGTACACATACATCAAGTTCAGATCCTAGACAAGAAGAGTAATAAAGTCCAACAACACTAGATTCAAAGGCATACATGGCAAAAAAATCACATGAATCCATAGAGAAGATAGGCACACCAAGCTGCATTAAAGAGACCCAGTCTAAGGTAGTAGCTTGCAAGCCGAATCGTTAACAATAGAGATCGTTGAGGCGATGGAAGCAGCGCGTCGCGGAGTGGTCGTTGTGGCCGCAGACGGTGCCAACACCAGGGCCCGTCAGAGGACGGGAATGGTCCGATGTTACAGCGGCTCGACACCCAGCTCGCAGGACTGCCACCGAGACCCACACTCCCCAGCCACGAGGGCCCCATTGCTCCTGAGAGACCCACTGCTGCACCGATTGCTGCTGCTGCTGTTGCTGCGGAGGTGGCTGCTACTGCTACTGTGGCCGTTGCTGCTGCTGTGGCACCACACCCCGAGCACCAGTTTCTCCTCCGCGCACCCGCTGCAGTGTCTGCTCCTCTAGACACATTAGCACCTTTACCGCCTCCACGAATACGGCCACGACGACCCCTGCTGCGCCTACCACACCCACCCGAGGTAGCTGCAGCAGCTGCGACGCCAGAGTTAGTGGGCTACGCAACATGGGCGGAGGCAGCAGATACAGCGAGCTCCAGGGGGGGCCACTTCTCAAAGAGGGTTACTGGATCCCCGGTGGTCATGGAGACGGTGTGGAGACGACTCTCGAACTTTGTGAGACTAGTCTCAAAAAGCTTGAGAGTCAGCTCGGTGGGGTGCATAGCAAGAAGGGCGTTACGCGCTGTAGCCAAGCAGTCAGGGGGGCAAGTCGCGAGGAGGTGAATAGTGAGGTACATAAGGGGAGGAAACTTCACGCGCTGCTCAACAGAGCAAGTGTCACTGAGCGTTGAGTGTGCGAAGATGGGTCATGATGTCAGCAAGAGTGTGAAACATGGGCAGGTCAGGAAAGGGAAATGAAACAACCTAGGGTGGCAGACGAGGGAGTGAAGTAGCGCGTAACAATAGCGTCTAGGAAATCCTTGGCCGTCTTACAACCGTAAAAGTGTACACGCTCAGAAGGAGGTAGGAGGTTGCTAAGGGCCGAGTGCCTAGTCATGTCTGCAGCATAGGCGGCGCTCTGATCATCAGTGGGAGAAGGGTCAAAGGGAGCAGGATGCTTAGGGGCAGGCAGCTTACCAAACCCGTGAACGTATAGGTACATATCATCATGGCGCTAACTCCGCAGGTACAACTTGAAATCCTCAGCCACACATTAAAATCGATCATTTGACCTTCTACAACAAAGCGCAGCACGAACACAAGGGCAAGAGTGGGAGCTATAAAAACCAATAGAAGCAGCAAGGGCAGCTACATTATAGGCAAGAGCAGCTGCTGAGGAGGCTGCTGTGGCAGAGGTGACGGCCTACGGCAGAGGCAGCAGCAGCGGTTGAGGCTACGGCTGGGGTAGAGGCGGCAGGCAACGATGAAGCAGCAAGGGGTTGCAAAGCAGCACGGCTCGTGGTGGAGCAGGACAGTGCGCGCTAGGCTACGATGCCGGAAAAAACGTGCCACTAGTTTCAAGGTTCGGAAGCTTGGTTCGAAAAGAATACGTAATTGGCTAGCGAGAAAGGACTGTGTCGAATAGCCTAACGATCGTGACAAAAGTCTCACCCTCTACTGTTACCAGTTTATGTGACTCCGTTGCACCGTCGTCGCCCACGATTTCCCAAACTTGTACGACATTGGGTGACCTCCGCGGCCCAAAATAGGGTACTACTGCGCCAAAGTGCCAAGTCCATGAGCACGTAAATCTCCAACATACCTTTCTCCTTGTACTCCACCTACAACCACAGCGTGTCTAAATAGCTCAAGAACTTCGCAAATACCTTGAACCTATTTATAAATGGTCTAGTCGAGCTCCTCTTCTCGTCGAGCTTCCCATTGTCGCGTTCCCCCGCCCATCGCGCCACCCCCCGTCGCGCCATCCATCCTTTTGTCGCGCATCTTCTCGTGCCTCGCCTCCCGCCGTTGCGCCTCCCCTCGCCGCGCCTCCTGTCCCATTGTCACGCCTCCCCTCATTTTGAGCCTCCCCTCATCGCGCCTCCGCTCGCCTCTCCGTGCCTCCGCTCGCCTCGCCGTGCCTCCGCTCACCTTGCCGCGCCTCCGCTCGCTTGGCCGCGCCTCTGCTTGCCTGGCCGCACCTCCGCTCGCCTCGCCGCGCCTCCGCTCAGCTCGCCGTGCCTCTACTCGTGTACCATCCAAGGATATTATAATTGAGTTACAAGGCTTTTATAATAAATCACAATACAAGTTGAAGCTCTAGCTAGCTCCCAATAGCCTTGGAAGTGTCAATCTTCTTGAAGTAGTTGATGAAATTGCTTGAAAGATTTGTGTACGAGGGCTTGTGAGTGAGAGAACCAACCAAGACTTAGAGAAACAATCCCGTTTCCAATTGATTAGTCGGAGTGGGAGGTGAAGAATGAGCTTGCTAGCTCAGCCCCCTCAATATACCCCTTGGGAAACTCTCCCAACCATGGTTTCCATGGTAGGATGGTTCCTAGGCTTGGAGCCTATGTGGCAACTAGTTGGGTTGGAAAAATCCAACCTAGAACCATCTGTATAGTTGTGTTTTAGATAGAATAGATTGTAACATTGAACTGGCAGTTTCTGATTGGTTGGAAATCCAACCTTCAACATTCCACTTTGATGGGTTGGAGTTTCCCAATTCTCTTGGTTGAGGTTTGGAAATCCCAACCCAACCTTTCCCTTCCAACCTAACCTTTCTCTTCCAACCTCCCATTGCACAGTTTTCATTGAGATGATTCTCGACGAGTGCCTTAGGAGCGTTAGGTTGTTTGGCAGGAAGGTAGGTCAACACGTTTCACTCCTCCCCCCCCCAGATGGCAACGTCCCCGTTGCCCCAGGGTGCTTCTTAGGACGAGCGCTTCGATCACGGCGTAACACATTACGATCAGGGACAACCCATCCACTGGTTGTGGCCTGCTCGTAGAGCCAGGTCTTCCATATACGCTTGAACCGCTGCTTCAGTCAAATGTTCCTTAGGCTCCCAAAAGTTGTGTTCCGGCCCATAGCCTTTCCACTGAATTAGGAACTCACGAACTGTTTTGCGGCCGCGTTGTCGATCACGGTGCGTTAGCACACGGTCGACTTCATAAAAGAGTTCCTCCCAAGAAACGAAGGTTGGTGATGCTAAGTACTTGCATACTGCAACATACTTATTCAGCAGAGATACGTGGAAAACATTGTGAATCTGTAGTGTCGCAGGCAATTTAAGCGTATATGCAACCTCACCAATACGCGCAATCACTTTGAACGGCCCCATCCAACGAGGGTTGAGCTTTCGTACTCCCAAGATCTTGAGACGAATATTATTCGTACTCAATAATACTTTGTCGCCAACTGCAATGACGACTTCCCGGCGCTTCATATCAGCATAGGACATTTGCCTCTATTGGGCAAGTTGTAGCCAACGGCGAGCGGACCTCAATGCCGCTTGCTGTTTTCCAATAAAGTCCTTTGCAGCTGGGATTTTGAGGTTCTTTATCCCATGTAACAAAGGGTTTCTCATGTGTGCTTTCATGCACAGAATTGTTCACAGCGAATTCCACGAATGGCAACAATTCATCCCAATCGTCCTGAGTTGGGCTTATGAAAGAACGAAGCATCTGCTCAAGGGTGCGGTTGGTCCGCTCTGTCTGCCCATCCGCTTATGGGTGGAAAGCAGACGACATCTTGAGTTTCGTTCCTAGTATTTTAATGACCTCTTGCCAGAACCGGCTTGTGAAGCGCGGGTCTCGGTCAGACACCATCACACGAGGCAAACCATGTAAACGGAAAACGTACGTCACAAACAACTTTGCCGTTTCCTCCACAGACACGTCAGTTGTTGTGGGCACGAAGTGCCCCATTTTGGTCAAGCCATCGACCAACACTAGTATCGCTGTATGACCATCTCGCGTCTTGGGGAGATCGGTGGTAAAATCAATCGAGACACTCTCCCAAGGTTCATCGGGAATCTCGAGTGGTTGAAGCAAACCACCAGGCTTCTGTGTGCTTGGCTTGTTCCGTGCATACGTTTCACAGCAAATTACAAACTGCTGGACCTCAACGCCCAATCGCGGCCACCAGTATACATTACCGAGGGCCCACCGGGTTTTCTTACACCCAGGTGTCCTCCATACTTAGTGGCGTGCACCTTTGCTAGACTATTATTCCGCAGGTTCCCTACATGTGGGACAACAATTTCTTTCTTGTGCCACCGGAGCTCATGATTTCACAAACGATCCTTCATATTCTGTGAGTTCTGAAACCAGGGGTCAATAATATACCATGCGCGGATGCGTTTCATAAAACCAGCAAAGGCAATCTCGCTCACTCGAGCAAATGCGAGGATGCTGAAACAAGCAGTGAAAACTGCTTTGTGTTCACTATCATCAACTCCCCGTTGCTGTACCAATTGGCAGTATGCTCAAAGGATCAGCCATGTTCGTCGAGCCCGCTCGATATTGAATATCGTAGGTGAACCCACTGAGGAGTTCAGCCCATCGAGCTTGACGGCAGGTGAGTGTGGCTTGCGTGGCAAAATAGGTGTTCGGACAATGGTCGGTCATGACCATGAAGTCAACACCTTCCAGATAACATCTCTATGTTCGTAGCATATGCACAACCGCCAACAATTCCTGTTAGGAAGTTATATGGCGCTGCTCAGCCGGGGAAAGCTTTCTACTCTCAAATGCCACGGGGCGTCCTTCTTGCAAAAGAACTGCTCCAATCCATACTGTCAAGGCATCGGTTACCACCTCGTAAGGCTTGGACGGGTCAGGCAAAGCTAGCACAGGAACATTGGTCAGCATGGTTTTTATCTCCTCGAATGTCTTTTGGCATTGCTCGGACCACTGCCAAGCACTACCCTTGCAAGTGAGCGTAGTCAGCGGAGCGATTACGGAGGAATAGTTCTCCAAAAAGCGGCAGAAATAGTTTGACCTGCCCCACATCCTGTGGAACTGGCTAATGTTGGACTGCTGCCACTGTCTTTGGATCCACTTTTAGGCCATCGTTGCCTACGATGTGACCAATGTATTCCAGTGTGCCTTTGTAGAAGTGACACTTCCACAGCCGGGCATACAACTTGTGCTCTCGCAATTTTCCTAACACCCATTTCAGGTGTTGCGTGTGTTCTTCTTCCGTCTTCGAGTAAACAAGGATATCATCCAAGTATACTAGGACGAATCGGCCAATTGCCTCCCGAAATACATGATTCATTGCTCGCTGAAATGACGCGGGAGCATTTGTCAAGCCAAAACTTAACACACGCCACTTAAAATGCCCAAACAGCGTTCGAAAAGCCGTTGTAGGAACATCTTCCTCAGTGATGCGCGGCTGATGATACCCCTGAGCTAAGTCTAGCACACTGAACCACTGAGCTCCTTGGAGCCGATCAAAAAAATCCTCTATTTTTGGTAAAGGGTGTCTGTTCTTCACCGTAATCTTGTTCAAGGCACGATAATCTACGCACATGCGTAATCCTCCGCCCTTCTTGTTAACGAACAAAATCGGTGCTCCGTAAGGGGATGCACTGGGTTCAATCCATCCTTTTCTGAGGTATTCTTTGATCTGTTGTTTTGCTTCCTCATACTCCACTGGACTGATGCGAACAGAGGTCGAAAGGGTGGAACCTTTCCTGGTTCAACAAGGATGGTGTGACCCAGTGCGCGGCCAGGTGGAAGTCCATCAGGGATACCTTCAAACACTTCCTTGAATTCCTCTGCCAGTATCTGCATTTGAGGAGGGAAATCCTCAATTGCTGGCTCCGAGGTCTCGGCATTTTCAAGCTGTACCACGAATAGTGTATCAGCTGATTTAACAAAATGCCCGAACTGGTTGACCAATACACACAGCACGCTGGGACGTTCCGGCGTCTGTGTTTTAGTGAGCAAAGTATCGTTGACTTGCCACTGGATTGCCTTTCCGTTCTTGTTGAACGAGACAATGTTGTATTGGAAGTCCAATTTGACTTTGTTGGCTCGTAACCAATCCATGCCAAGGATAAGGTCGACACCTGACAAAAGTGGCAGGAGATACACGTTAATTGTTTTACGGTAATCCTGTGCATTCATGTCGATATACGTCTGTCCTTTACTTGAAATGACACAACCGTTACCCAAGCGAATGGGACAAGATGGTCCTACAACGAGGACGTTGCGTGCCGTAACCCAAACTTCATCCACAAGGGAAACCGACGCGCCCGTATCGACGAGAATCCTTGCTTCGTCCCCATTCATTCGTCCAGATAACAGTAAATTCTGTTGGAATTTTGGACGAATCGGACAAGCAACAACTAGTTCAGGGGGTCGATAGCAGACCATAAATTTGTTGTGTGCGCCTCCAAACGTTTGGGAGTTGGTCCACCAGACGTGGTGCCCTTTGTCCCATGTTGCTAGGATATGCCATTCGTGAAATCGGCGGAATAACTCTTCTTTCACGATTCGAGTCACCAATCCCACTGATGCGAGTGGGTGCTCTTGGCAACTCGTTAAAAGAGCAAGAGGTGATTGAAAATTTATCCCTCAAGGATTCAATTGAAATGTTTTCTAGTGGGTATGATTGAAATGTTTTGAAAACAGATTTGTT
Source organism: Closterium sp. Yama58-4 (assembly GCA_947470075.1). Lineage (NCBI taxonomy): Eukaryota > Viridiplantae > Streptophyta > Zygnematophyceae > Desmidiales > Closteriaceae > Closterium > Closterium sp. Yama58-4. Next base: position 59,908 of record CANIUD010000085.1, on the reverse strand, counting down.
CATTACTAGAAGAGGCATACAAACAAGCGATTTTACATGATGCAAGCTTCTCTAGCTTTAGCAAATCCTCATCACAAAGAACATAAGCCTCATCTACTCGATCTTGCTTACCAGCTAGGTACCCACCCCCTAGTTGGACTTCGGAAAATCCTTCAAACCCGAAGGGCCAGAACCATCCGGCTTCTTGCCCTGGTTGGGCTTGCCGGAGTTCTTGACGGACTTCCTCCAATGGCAGTAATAGGCCTTGTGGCCGAGCTTGCCACAGACGTGGCAGCCCGCCGGGGTTTTTCAGCATCCTGAGGATCCTTGGCAGGCCCAGCATGGGCCCTCTTGGACTGAGTCCCAGAGGACTCCCCCCTCTGTTGATAGAGCCTCTTCCAAGAGCCACAGCCCCTCCTGCTACCAACCCCCCTAGGGCCTGCAGCACTAGGCTGCTGCTGAGCACGAGTGCTCTTGAGGTCCAGGTACGCACAAAAGTGCACATCCGTGCTGATGACCTGCTCCTTACACTCCTTGTAGGTCCTCCACTGGTGCTCACCCTTCACCACATGCACATGCTTTATGTGCTCAAGAGTCCCTTGAAGAACTGGTTGATGACCTCGCTTTCAGGAAGAGTAGTCTTTAGCAGTGACAGAATTTTCTCAAACTCCTTGGCGTACTCGCGTACAGGCTGGTCACCGCACTGGATGTTCTCCAGGCGGCTACGCACCTCGAGCGCCGGGGGCTGAACCAGAAATGCCGTCAGCATGGCCGCTGTGAAATCCTCCCAGGCAAAAGAGTGGCCATTCGCCTCTGCGTGGCGCTTGTTGGCATACACCAACTTGCTCGCAGTGCCGTCCAGGGCAAGGGTCGCAGCGACCACGCGAGCCTCGCTACGCACATTGTGGATGGACGTGAAGTCCTACACAATGGAAAGCCAAGTCTCAACGTCAGTCTTGCCGTGGACAAAAAGAGGCAGAGCCGAAGGGAAGGAGCCAAAGGCAGTTGCTGCTGCAGTAGGAGGCTCAGCACGTGCTCCAGTAGGAGGAGGAACAGCAGGAGGTGCATCAGCAGGTGCAGTACGGCTGTTAGCGGCGTTGGCGACTCGCTCTGCTGCAGGAACAGGCTGGTAGAGGTTTCCACGCTGGATCTCCCTGTGCTGAGCCTGAAGCAGAGAAATGTATTTCTCCTGCTTCTTGAGCTGATCCTGCACAAACTGGAGAGTGGTCTGCAGGTCCTGAATAAAGCTGGAGTTGTCGTTTTCCTTTGGGACCAACTGCGCCTCCTTGCTCAGTTTCTCAATCAAGGCCTGAAGCTTAACGGAGTCAGCCTCCAAGTTCTGGATGCGGCACTGTTACTCTCCAATGTGAATATTCTGCTCCGTGAGTTGAGTCTGGAGCTTGACAGCAATGTTCTCAGTCTCGTTAGAGACACCCTCATCAGAGCCAGCCTCATCCTCATTTTCAGCATCAGCCTCAAGGTCAGCTTCACTTCCATTGATCTCCATGTTAACCACGAAGTTATCAAGGTTGATATCAATGTCAGCAGCAGCAACAGCAGCATTATCTCCTTCATTGCCAGCAACAGGCACCTCCTTAGTACCATCCTTCGCTTGACTTGAAGCCATGAAACAGGTTAACAAGAACGAGGTCTCAAGAGATCTTATAATAATCATTAAGAAATATGATTATTCTTGTAGAATAATCTAACACAAAATCTCTTAAATTTGACTTGTTTGCAAAACCTCTCTATCACCTCAATGATAGAGCAAGATATACTCAAGAGAGTAATCCTCAACAGGTCACTGAAGATCTGAAGATATACTCTTCTACCCAAGGTATTGTGTACGATCGAAACAGTGGCGACACACGCGTGGGCCCTGCGGGGCCACACGCGCATGTCAGGACCCAACGCGCAAGTCCTGGCGTCGCGGACATTTTAGTTGACCGGCGCAAAGTGGTCAACAGGGCTGGTCAAACAATCGAGCCCCACGCCAAACATATTCGTCATTCACAACCAACACTCATGAAATACTCGACATTCATTAAATACAAAGCTTTCATGAAGGCACATGTTCGACCATGAAAAAACATGAACGTACATGAGCCGATATGAACGAGTATGACTCGTCATGATCCGCCATGACTGATCATGATCCCACAGCAAAAATACATGAAACAAAATGCGAAAACGAATGCATACAGGACACACAAAAAATACGCAACGTCATACATGCGGCTGGTTGCAGTGCAAAAATAGTATTTTGCACCCGACACACGTAACGCCTGTATGCGTTGCGTAGCCGTTATCATATTTTCAAGTAACTTAATGTCGACCGTTACATTCAATTTCTCCTTCCCAACCTGACATTACATATATTTTCGTTTTTTTTTTTTTTTTCCACAACGTTTTGCATGTGTATGTGTGCAGAGTTGCAAAACGTATCTCGCGGACAAACAGTGCATGCATTTATGTTATGGCTGTAACGGTTTGTTCAGCACGGTGGCATATACAGAGTTGATTTTTTATTGTTTCTAGCTGCATTTAGTTGCGTTTCATCACTCTTGCCTTAATGCGTTTATTATTGGTGTGTGCAGGTGTTGTGCATACTGCAAAATTGTCCTCGTAGGTTTACTTGGTTTTACGATTCTTGTTCACTGAGTAGATGTGCGTAAATGTACAAAATGCCAAATTTCCCGTTGTAGATATCGATGCTCGTGCTTTTTAAATATACCTGGATTTGGTGTATTCTCCTTTCCGGTTTCTACACTGCTGGATAATTGTAAATGTACAGAAACGGTGTAGCATGTACAGTGTACTGATCCTTATACCTTGTAGTAAATTAGTCTATAGCGATTGCCGATTGGGATGGACCGTAATCACCTGCGCGTCACCGTAACCCTGGTTGTTTGGTTAGGTTAGGATCAGCATGGAGTCACCCCAACATGACGGACCCATTGATTCTCGAATGACCAGCGCACGTGACCCAAATGTGACCTTCAGGTCAACTTCGGGTTAGGTTGGGGTTTGACGATTTTGCAGATGAATGGGAGGCGAGGGCCTAGAGGAGCAACAGGGGCAACGAGTTGCTGCGCGTGACGTCGGTTTTAGCGGGTGATCTACCCTGGAGCGCGAGTCAATGGTTGAGCGCGGGATGAGGGGAGGAGAGCGCATGATGTTGGGAAACACGCGTAACGAGGGGAAACGGGCGCGAGAGGGGCCATGCGCCTGACGGGGGGAAATACGCGTGCCGAGGGGAAGCGCGCATGACGACGGGACGAGGGGGCAGATTGTTGGTGTAAGGGCTTAATAAACTCTGGCTATTAAGACTTAATCAGACTTAAAACCTCTCCTCGGGGTCACCTCCAAGGGTTCCTGGGTGCCTGGTACAAGACCAACCCCTATCCTCGGGTCCGAGTTTGTAGAGAGAGGAGTTAAGAATGACTTAGCCAAAATAGCAAGAGTACCTTGAACGTCGCGCAGTGTGCCGGACAGCTCATCGATCGGATTAAGCTGAGAAGTCGCTATAACGAAGCTCGCTCCAAGAGCTTTAAAATAAGCCAAGTTGTCTCGCGAAAAGTTCTGCCATTACTAAGTTATGGCTCAGACAGCGTTTGCCTAGCGTTGGAGTGCTAGCATACTAGCATTGACTCGGGTAGCATTCCGCCGTCGAATAGCGCAGAAACGAAACTCCAGCAAGGAAGGAATTCGCTTGAATCAATTGACTATATTCAGGTACAAACAGAGAAGGAATATATAGTGCTTTTAGCTAGCAAGGACCTTGGGAATCAACCTGGGAACAACCAGGGATGATCCCAAAAAATTCCAAGCAACAGAACCAACCTAGCTGGACAAAATAGCAGGTGGTAGGTTGGTAAACAACCTCTGGTTCTGTTTTTCCAACCTGGGAAAACAACAACCAGGTTCAGGTTCTAAAAACAGAACCTGTTTTGTCTTTGCCCAGCCAGCCAAATGCTGGTTCCCCTGGTTCCCCTGGCCCTGTAGCATGCAGATATAGACAAACAACATCCAACCTTCACCTAAATTGTACCCCTATAGTGCCTGCCCTGCTACACTATAGTCAACCAAGCAAAACAGTACAATTTCGAGTTGGATAGAACTGAATCTGCGCAATCAATTTAACCGAACCGCAAAGCTTCCATCTTGGGTTCCTTTGCGGGCTCGTCCTTTCTGCTTGCACTGTTCATAGCGCGTACAATGTTGTGCCGAAGCGCACATCGCGCGAGTACCTGCAAATGCATCAAGCGAAAAATGCTAAAGCAAACAAACACACGAACACACCATTCACACCCAAATGCATTCGCATACGCATACTCGTACAAACAGACGGCAGGATGTCGTGCAATGTGCATTTGCACCCAACACACTCCCCCTCAGCCTGCCGGCTGCATCCCCATCATTCCATGCTAGTTCATGCTCATTCCATTCATGCGCACACAACACCAATGAGGCTCATCCGCAAGCCTCTTGGTGAGAAAGTCTGCTGGCTGCTGGTGAGTCTTGATGTAGATCAGATTCACCGTCCCTCTCTTCACCTCCTTACGCAGCCAGTGCCACTTGATACGCATGTGCTTGTTCAGCCCATGAAGCACAGCGTTCCTGGCCATCCCCAGAGCGCCCTTGCTATCACAAAACAGCGGCGTAGCAACTTTCTGCTCCTGGCCAATCTCCTCTAACAGCCTCCTCAGCCAAATCACCTCCTTCACCCCATGGAACATCGCCATGTACTCGGACTTTACGGAAGAGAGTGCCGTCTCCGTCTGCTTCTTGGACCTCCAACTAACAGGTCCTCCCCCAACTACGCAGATGTATCCTCCCACAGATGAGGAATCCTCCTTCTCAGAAGCCCACGTAGCATCGGTAAAGCAAGTGAGAAATAGCTTGCCTTCTCCAAGCCTCTCCCCCTTCTCTTTCAGCACCTCCACCCCTTTCTGCTTCACCTGTGCAGATGCGGAGTATTGAACTCCAATGCTTGGGTGAGAGTTCAGGTACTTCACCACACGCTCAGCTGCATCCACCTGCTCCTCTGATGGATTCTGCACCACCCTAGCCAGCTGCCCAACCGAGAAAGAGATGCCGGGCCTCGTGTGAACTGCTGCGTACAAGAGGCTGCCCACCAAGGACTGAAATTGTTGCTGCTCCTCAGCTTCAACCCCTTCATCCTCTGCAGCCTTCACAAGCTTGAATTCTGCTGGCAGGGGAGTTGCAACCTTGCGCTCATTCTCAATCCCATACTTTTCCCCCAGCTCCTTGATGAACTTCTCCTGGTGCAGCTTCAACCACCTGTGATCAGGATCCCTCTCCACGTGCATCCCGAGGTAGTACTTTACCTCCCCAAGGTTCTTGCACTTGAAGTTCTCCATCAGTTGCTGCTGCACTTTCTGGATCTCCTTCATGCTGCTGCTGAAGAGAAGAATGTCGTCCACGTAGACCAGAAACAGCACCAGCTTCTCCCCCTCGCCCTTGAGAAAGAGGCTCTCATCACAGCTGCTGGTCCTGAATCCCATCTCCTCTAAAACAGCTGCCAACTTCTGGTACCAGCAGCGTGGCGCCTGCTTCAAGCCGTAGATGGACTTGTTGAGCTTGCACACCCTGCCCGTACCATCCTCATACCCAGGCGGCTGCGTCATGTACACATCCTCCTCTAAAATCCCATTCAGGAATGCCATTGAAATATCCATCTGAATGATGAATTTCCCACTAACAGCTGCATTGCGGTAGGTCTTGGGGACGTGGGCGACTGCCATGCAACCGAACACCCTCAGCATGTCCACCGGCGGCTTCCTCCCAAGCCACCTCTCCAAAGGCACCCACGAGTCATCCCCAACCTTGGTGAGCACCCTGTTCCTAGCGACGGTAGCGTGCCGGACAGCATGAGGCCACATCGAATTGCTCAGCCCAGATTCTATGAGCAGAGCCCTAGCTGTCTCCAGAATGGTCCGGTTTGCCCGTTCTGCTACACCGTTGGACTGTGGGGTATAAGCCGTGGTCAGCTCTCTCTGGATGCCCTGCTTCTTGAGCCAGGCCGTCATTTCAGCTCCAAGGAACTCACCACCCCGGTCTGTCCTAATCCGCTTCACTACACACTCCGCCTGCTTCTCCACGAACGGCAGCCAATCGTCCCGTATCGTGGAGGCGGCGTGGTCCTTCTGCTTCAGCGGATACGCCCACATTAGCCTGCTCTAGTCATCCACAATTGTAAGAAAATACCGCTCCCCCTTGTGCCCTTGCACCGGCAGCGGCCCCACCAAGTCCATGTGGACCAGCTCCAAAGGCTTCTTGCTCCTGCCAGCCACACTATGGAAAGGGAAACGGGTGAACTTTGAAAGCAAACAGATTTCACAGTTGTCATCGGGTGGCTGTCCGTTCAGCTTCAAACCCTTGACGGCTCCATCCTTCTCCAGCTGCTTCAATAAGGGCATTGCCACATGCCCTAAGCGTCGGTGTGCCGTTGCCCAATCTGTCTCCCCAGATCTGGCCGACACTTTCACGCCAACCCCTCCAATGGCATTGCACTCCCCCTGGGATGCAGACCCCTCTCTAGCCTGCCCCCCACCGTGGTAGCCAACGCCGGCAGCTGCCACATGGATCTGTACACGTCCTTGCTCTCGTGCAGATCCCAAAGCACCCGATTGCCCAGCTGCCCCTTGTACGTGCGAGCCCCATCCGTGCTAGTGCTCACCCCAGCCTTGGCAAGCTTACGGAGGGAGATGAGGTTGGCCTTGAGGTTTGGGACGATGAGCACGTCGTGCAGCACCACCGGCTTGCCATCCGCTCCCTTAAACGCAGCTCGTCCCGCACCAGCCACCTTCAGCGCGTGTCCAGAGGCGGAGCACACCTCGTTAATTGGTGCAGCGCGTACGTCGTCCAGCAGGTCTTTGCGCGGCGTCATCGTCCAAGCAGCGCCCGTGTCCAACACCCAATAGTCCAGGGGGTGCAGCTCTGCTCCAACCTTGGCAGAGGCGTCTCTTTCTCCCCCTGCTCTCCAATATGGAAGAACTGGCCCGCGGTGCGCTCCTTCTTCTTCTCCGCACCAGCGTTGCTCTTCGGGTTGTTGTCGGACGAATCAGCGACCATGTTCGCGCCGTTTTTCTGGTTCCTTCGCGCGCCGCCATCCTGTTGACGATTCTGGGGGGTCCATCCATCGGGTTTCTTATAGCACAAAAACCAGGGGTGCCCCTCCTTCTCACAATACCAGCAACTCCCTTTTATTTTGCCACCAGCACCCGACTTGCCCCCACGTCCAGATTTCGCACCACGACCCCAACCGGTACCTCCTTGTTGGTCGTTGGAGTCGTCGTCCTTCTTTGCACCGCGTCCAGCACCACCGAAGCCACGTCCTCTGCCACGTCGGTTCCCTTGCATCCCGTAGCCGCTGCTGCCGTCGTCCCCACCCCTCAGTTGGCGGCGACGGAAGTCCTCCTCCAGAATCTTCGTCCGCACCCACTCGAGCGTCCACGAGCTCTGGTTCTGCGGCAGGCTCAATCCGCTCGTGAATTGAAGCCACGATTCCGGCAGCAGCGAGAGCATCTTCAGGCACTTGGTCTGCTCCGGGTAGGTGATTCCCGCGGTCGCCAACTTCGCGTAGAGGTCGCGCATCTTGTCCAGAACTGGTTGCACCGGCTCTCCCTCGCTCAATCGCAACGCGGACAGTTCCCTCTCCATCATGAGCTTTGCAGCGACGGAGGTAGGAGCGTGCAGCTCCTTCAGCACGGTCCACGCCTTTGGACCGCAATCAACCTCCGGCAGCAGGTGCATGACGTGGTGACGCTGGTTCAGCTCCAAACTCTGCGACATCAAGTAGTAGCCAGCCGATGCGCGCTCGTCCCAATCTTCCTGCAGCGCGGGGTCACTCGGTCTAGGCTCTTCCCCAATCATTAGTTTCAGCAATCCAATCTGACGGAAGTAAAGCTGCATTTTCCAGGCCCAATCATCATAGCCCTCACCATTGAACTTCTCGACGGTGAAATTCTTCAGCACCTCCTTGATCAGCGAGCTCTGGTTGGTTCGTGCTCCCCTTGGCGCCGAAACACCAGAATCTTGGCTGCCGCTACGATCTTGGGCTGAAGATTCACCAGCTTCCGCCGAGGTGTTGCCCGCCATAGCTAACTATAACGAAGATCGCTATAACGCAGCTCTAATACCAGCTTGTTGGTGTAAGGGCTTAATAAACTCTGGCTATTAAGACTTAATCAGACTTAAAACCTCTCCTCGGGGTCACCTCTAAGGGTCCCTGGGTGCCTGGTACAAGACCAGCCCCTATCCTCGGGTCCGAGTTTGTAGAGAGAGGAGTTAAGAATGACTTAGCCAAAATAGCAAGAGTACCTTGAACGTCGCACAGTGTGCCGGGCAGCTCATCGATCGGATTAAGCTGAGTGTTGGGTGCAAATGCACATTGCACGACATCCTGCCGTCTGTTTGTACGAGTATGCGTGTGCGAATGCATTTGTGTGTGAATGGTGTGTTCGTGTGTTTGTTTGCTTTCGCATTTTTCGCTTGATGCATTTGCAGGTACTCGCGCAATGTGCGCTTCGGCACAACATTGTACGCGCTATGAACAGTGCAAGCAGAAAGGACGAGCTCGCAAAGGAACCCAAGATGGAAGCTTTGCAGTTCGGTTGAGTTGATTGCGCAGATTCAGTTCTATCCAACTCGAAATTGTACTGTTTTGTTTGGTTAACTATAGTGTAGCAGGGAAGGCACTATAGGGGTACAATTTAGGTGAAGGTTGGATGTTGTTTGTCTGTATCTGCATGCTACAAGGCCAGGGGAAACCAGCGGAACCAGCATTTGGCTGGTTGGGCAAAGACAAAACAGGTTCTGTTTTTAGAACCTGAACCTGGTTGTTGTTTTCCCAGGTTGGAAAAACAGAACCAGAGGTTGTTTACCAACCTACCACCTGCTATTTTGTCCAGCCAGGTTGGTTCTGTTGCTTGGAATTATTTGGGATCATCCCTGGTTGTTCCCAGGTTGATTTCCAAGGTCCTTGCTAGCTAGAAGTATTTAATCCTTCTCTGTTTGTACCTGAATATAGTCAAATTGATTCAAGCAAATTCCTTCCTCGCTGGAATTTCGTTTCTGCGCTATTCGACGGCGGAATGCTACCCGAGTCAACGCTAGTATGCTAGCACTCCAACGCTAGGCAAACGCTGTCCGAGCCATAACTTAGTAATGGCAGAACTTTTCGCGAGGCAACTTGGCTCATTTTAAAGCTCTTGGAGCGAGCTTCGATATAGCGAATTCTCAGCTTAATCCGACCGACGGTCTGCACGGCACGCTGCGCGACGTTCAAGGTGCTCTTGCTGTTTTGACTAAGTCCTTCTTGATCCCTCTCTCTACAAACTCGGACCCGAGGATAGGGGCTGGTCTTGTACCAGGCACCCAGGGACCCTTGGAGGTGACCCCGAGGAGAGGTTTTAAGTTTGATTAAGTCCTAATAGCTTGAGTTTATTAGGCCCTTACACCAACAAGCTGGTATCAGAGCTGCGTTATAGTGATCCTCGTTATAGGTAGCTATGGCGGGCAACACCTCGGCGGGAGCTGGTGAATCTTCAGCCCAAGATCGTAGCGGCAGCCAAGATTCTGGTCTTTCAGCGCCAAGGGGAGCGCGAACAAACCAGGGCTCGCTTGTCAAGGAGGTGCTGAAGAATTTCACCGTCGAGAAGTTCAATGGTGAGGGCTATGATGATTGGGCCTGGAAAATGCAATTATATTTCCGTCAGATCGGTTTGCTGAAACTAATGATTGGGGAGGAGCCTAGACCGAGTGACCCCACGCTGCAGGAAGATTGGGACGAGCGCTCCTCGGCTGGCTACTATTTGATGTCGCAGAGTTTGGAGCTGAACCAGCGTCACCACGTCATGCACCTGCTGCCGGAGGTTGAATGCGGTCCGAAGGCGTGGACCGTGTTGAAGGAGCTGCACGCCCCGACCTCCGTTGTCGCAACGTTGATGCTGGAGAGGGAGCTGTCCGCGTTGCGCCTGAGCGAGGGAGAGCCGGTGCAACCAGTCCTGGACAAGATGCGCGACCTCTACGCGAAGTTGGCGACCGCGGGAATCACCTACCCGGAGCAGACCAAGTGCTTGAAGATGCTCTCGCTGCTGCCAGAATCGTGGCTTCAATTTACGAGCGGATTGAGCCTGCCGCAGAACCAGAGCTTGTGGACGCTCGAGTGGGTGCGGACGAAGATTCTGGAGGAGGACTTCCGTCGCCGCCAACTGAGGGGTGGAGACGACGGCAGCAGCGGCTACGGGATGCAAGGGAGCCGACGTGGCAGAGGACGTGGCTTCGGTGGTGCTGGACGCGGTGCAAAGAAAGACGACGACTCCAACGACCAACAAGGAGGTACCGGTTGGGGTCGCGGTGCGAAATCTGGACGTGGGGGCAAGTCGGGTGCTGGTGGCAAAATGAAAGGGAGTTGCTGGTATTGTGAGAAGGAAGGGCACCCCTGGTTTTTGTGCTATAAGAAACCCGATGGATGGACCCCCCAGAATCGTCACCAGGATGGCGGCGCGCGGAGGAACCAGAAAAACGGCGCCAACATGGTCGCTGATTCGTCCGACAACAACCCGAAGGGCAACGGCGGTGCGGAGAAGAAGAAGGAGCGCACCGCGGGCCAATTCTTCCATGTAGGAGACAAGGGGGAGCAAGGAGACGCCTCTGCCAAAGTTGGAGCAGAGCTGCACCCCCTAGACTATTGGGTGTTGGACACAGGCGCTGCTTGGACGATGACGCCGCGCAAGGACCTGCTGGACGAAGTACGAGCTGCACCGATCAATGAAGTGTGCTCCGCCTCTGGACACATGTTGAAGGTGGCTGGTGCGGGACGAGCTGCGTTTAAGGGAGCGGATGGCAAGCCGGTGGTGCTGCACGACGTTCTCTTCGTCCCCGACCTGAAGGCCAACCTTATCTCCCTCCGTAAGCTTGGCAAGGCTGGGGTGAACACCAACACGGATGGGGCACGCACTTATAAGGGGAAGCTGGGCAATCGGGTGCTTTGGGATCTGCACGAGAGCAAGGACGTGTACAGATCTATGTGGCAGCTGCCGGCCCTGGCGTGGCATGGTGGGGGGCAGGCTGGAGAGGGGTCTGCATCCCAGGGGGAGTGCAATGCCGTTGGAGGGGTTGGTGTGAAAGTGTCGGCCAGATCTGGGGAGACAGATTGGGCAACGGCACACCGGCGCTTAGGGCATGTGGCAATGCCTTTGCTGAAGCAGCTGGAGAAGGATGGAGCCGTTAAGGGTCTGAAGCTGAACGGACAGCCACCCGATGACAACTGTGAAATCTGTTTGCTTTCAAAGTTCACCCGTTTCCCTTTCCATAGTGTGGCTGGCAGGAGCAAGAAGCCTTTGGAGCTGGTCCACATGGACTTGGTGGGGCCGCTGCCGGTGCAAGGGCACAAGGGGGAGCGGTATTTTCTTACAATTGTGGATGACTGGAGCAGGCTGATGTGGGCGTATCCGCTGAAGCAGAAGGACCATGCCGCCTCCACGATACGGGACGATTGGCTGCCATTCGTGGAGAAGCAGGCGGAGTGTGTAGTGAAGCGGATTAGGACAGACCGGGGTGGTGAGTTCCTTGGAGCTGAAATGACGGCCTGGCTCAAGAAGCAGGGCATCCAGAGAGAGCTGACCACGGCTTATACCCCACAGTCCAATGGTGTAGCAGAACGGGCAAACCGGACCATTCTGGAGACAGCTAGGGCGCTGCTCATAGAATCTGGGCTGAGCAATTCTATGTGGCCTCATGCTGTCCGGCACGCCACTGTCGCTAGAAACAGGGTGCTCACCAAGGTTGGGGATGACTCGTGGGTGCCGTTGGAGAGGTGGCTTGGGAGGAAGCCGCCGGTGGACATGCTGAGGGTGTTCGGTTGCATGGCAGTCGCCCACGTCCCCAAGACCTACCGCAGTAAGTTGGGGGCGAGTGCAATCTGGTGTGTGCATTTGGGGCTGGCTGCTGAGAGCAAGGGATGGCTGCTGTGGGAACCATCCAAGGGTGTGTTGTTTGACAGCAGGGATGTGAAATTCATTGAGGGCATGATGTATGGGAGCTGGGAGAAACAGCCGGAGGCAAGGGTGTCCCAGCAGATGGAGCAGATCACCATGCAGCTGGACCTGACTCCTAGTGTGTGGGAGGAGGGAGAGGAGGCAGCTGCTGGAAATGGTGATGGAGAGAAGGTACAGGAGGCATCTGCTGGTGGAGAAAATGGTGTGGAAACTGGCGGCAGCACTAGTGGAGCTGCTGGACCCGAGGGAGGAGAGAAGCAGCAGGGAAAAACTAAGAAGCCGAAGGGTGTCGTTATGAAGGGATGGGAGACACCCGTTTCCAGGTCAGGACGTACCCGTATGGCTACTAAGAAGCTGACTGCAGGAACTGATGCAGCAGAGCAGCAGCTAGGGACCGAAGAGGCATTGCTGATTCTACCTCATGGCTATGACCCGGATGAGGAGGATGAGCCTGCGTACTGTTTTCTTGCCCCTGCACCAGAGGAACCAGCTAGCATGGAGGAGGCATTAGCTGGACCAGATAGGGACAAGTGGCTGGCTTCTAGGGATGCTGAGTACCAGAGTCTGCTGGAGAATAGGACATGGGATCTGGTGGTGCTGCCTGATGGGAAGAAAGCGATACAATGCAAGTGGGTGCTGAGGATCAAGACCGATGACAAGGGGCAGGTCACCATCTACAAGAGTAGGCTGGTGGCGAAGGGGTTTATGCAGAAGGAGAAGCAGGACTTCAACGAGATCTTTGCTCCCACTGCCAAACCCCCTACCCTCCGTGTCTTGTTGGCAGATGCAGCTGTTAGTGGGAAATTCATCATTCAGATGGATATTTCAACGGCATTCCTGAATGGGATTTTAGAGGAGGATGTGTACATGACGCAGCCGCCTGGGTATGAGGATGGTACGGGCAGGGTGTGCAAGCTCAACAAGTCCATCTACGGCTTGAAGCAGGCGCCACGCTGCTGGTACCAGAAGTTGGCAGCTGTTTTAGAGGAGATGGGATTCAGGACCAGCAGCTGTGATGAGAGCCTCTTTCTCAAGGGCGAGGGGGAGAAGCTGGTGCTGTTTCTGGTCTATGTGGACGACATTCTTCTCTTCAGCAGCAGCATGAAGGAGATCCAGAAAGTGCAGCAGCAACTGATGGAAAACTTCAAGTGCAAGAACCTTGGGGAGGTAAAGTACTACCTCGGGATGCACGTGGAGAGGGATCCAGATCACAGGTGGTTGAAGCTGCACCAGGAGAAGTTCATCAAGGAGCTGGGGGAGAAGTATGGGATTGAGAATGAGCGCAAGGTTGCAACTCCCCTGCCAGCAGAATTCAAGCTTGTGAAGGCTGCAGAGGATGAAGGGGTTGAAGCTGAAGAGCAGCAGCAATTTCAGTCCTTGGTGGGCAGCCTCTTGTACGCAGCAGTTCACACGAGGCCCGACATCTCTTTCTCGGTTGGGCAGCTGGCTAGGGTGGTGCAGAATCCATCAGAGGAGCAGGTGGATGCAGCTGAGCGTGTGGTGAAGTATCTGAACTCTCACCCAAGCATTGGAGTTCAATACTCCGCATCTGCACAGGTGAAGCAGAAAGGGGTGGAGGTGCTGAAAGAGAAGGGGGAGAGGCTTGGAGAAGGCAAGCTATTTCTCACTTGCTTTACCGATGCTACGTGGGCTTCTGAGAAGGAGGATTCCTCATCTGTGGGAGGATACATCTGCGTAGTTGGGGGAGGACCTGTTAGTTGGAGGTCCAAGAAGCAGACGGAGACGGCACTCTCTTCCGTAGAATCAGAGTACATGGCGATGTTCCATGGGGTGAAGGAGGTGATTTGGCTGAGGAGGCTGTTAGAGGAGATTGGCCAGGAGCAGAAAGTTGCTACGCCGCTGTTTTGTGATAGCAAAGGGGCTCTTGGGATGGCCAGGAACGCTGTGCTTCATGGCCTGAACAAGCACATGCGTATCAAGTGGCACTGGCTGCGTAAGGAGGTGAAGAGGGGGACGGTGCATCCGATCTACATCAAGACTCACCAGCAGCCAGCAGACTTTCTCACCAAGAGGCTTGCGGATGAGCCTCATTGGCGTTGTGTGCGCATGAGTGGAATGAGCATGAACTAGCATGGAATGACGGGGATGCAGCCGGCAGGCTGAGGGGGAGTGTGTTGGGTGCAAATGCACATTGCACGACATCCTGCCGTCTGTTTGTACGAGTATGCGTGTGCGAATGCATTTGTGTGTGAATGGTGTGTTCGTGTGTTTGTTTGCTTTCGCATTTTTCGCTTGATGCATTTGCAGGTACTCGCGCAATGTGCGCTTCGGCACAACATTGTACGCGCTATGAATAGTGCAAGCAGAAAGGACGAGCTCGCAAAGGAACCCAAGATGGAAGCTTTGCAGTTCGGTTGAGTTGATTGCGCAGATTCAGTTCTATCCAACTCGAAATTGTACTGTTTTGTTTGGTTAACTATAGTGTAGCAGGGAAGGCACTATAGGGGTACAATTTAGGTGAAGGTTGGATGTTGTTTGCCTGTATCTGCATGCTACAAGGCCAGGGGAAACCAGCGGAACCAGCATTTGGCTGGTTGGGCAAAGACAAAACAGGTTCTGTTTTTAGAACCTGAACCTGGTTGTTGTTTTCCCAGGTTGGAAAAACAGAACCAGAGGTTGTTTACCAACCTACCACCTGCTATTTTGTCCAGCCAGGTTGGTTCTGTTGCTTGGAATTATTTGGGATCATCCCTGGTTGTTCCCAGGTTGATTCCCAAGGTCCTTGCTAGCTAGAACTATTTATTCCTTCTCTGTTTGTACCTGGATATAGTCAATTGATTCAAGCGAATTCCTTCCTCGCTGGAGTTTCGTTTCTGCGCTATTCGATGGCGGAATGCTACCCGAGTCAACGCTACTATGCTAGCACTCCAACGCTAGGCAAACGCTATCCGAGCCATAACTTCGTAATGGCAGAACTTTTCGCAAGGCAACTTGGCTTATTTTAAAGCTCTTGGAGCGAGCTTCGTTATAGCAAATTCTCAGCTTAATCCGATCGACGGTGTGCACGGTACACTTCGCGACGTTCAAGGTACTCTTGTTATTTTGGCTAAGTCATTCTTAACTCCTCTCTCTACAAACTCGGACCCGAGGATAGGGACTGGTCTTGTACCAGGCACCCAGGAACCCTTGGAGGTGACCCTGAGGAGAGGTTTTAAGTTTGATTAAGTCCTAATAGCTTAAGTTTATTAGGCCCTTACACCAACAGTATTATCCCCTATAAAAACCAACCCAAATCTAGCCTATCCACGCGATCACACATATACCTAAATATAGTTTAGCATATAGAACAAATATTGTACTTATGGTACAAAGATTTAACTACAGTAACACTGCTGATATGTACATACTATTTTCAACACATTCGGCATTCTGTTTGTGAAAGGCTGAACATTTGTCTCTACAAACGACAACAGAATGTTTTTTGCGACTGCAAGGGAATAATAATTTTGTGTCGTGATTCAAGGCTTTATTTTTTTTCACCAAGAAAACGGAATTATAACAGAAATAGGGTACAAACTGTTATCAACCCAAAAGAAAGCAAAGAAGAGCTAATGGCTTGGCCAACTAATAGATAACATATCATAACGAGCTAGATGTTAGGATCAAAGGCATAGTCTAGGAAGATTAGGGGCCAAAATAACTCAAAATCTTTGGTTTATAATTCTGGATAGGAAATTCGACTTTATAAAAAATGTTGTCGACGAAAAGATAGCTGCCAGAAATTTACCAATTTCAAATATGTTGTATCGCTAAACTGTGGCTACAATCCCAATTTGAACTGCATCATATGGTGAAGTAAATCTCAAGTTATGAATTTCGGCGCACTAGGGGGTATGCTGGAGCTTAAACTTATTCAATCACAAGTGTTCAACAAAGATCCATACAAGAAAATTACAATAGCTAGAAGCCAGGTAGGAGGGGATGAGGACAACGAGATGGAAGGGCTCCAGGGAGTCCCTAGCCAAGGATAGCCCATAAGCACACCGAATCCCCTCCCTATAGCAACCCGACTCGCACTGTTACTTTCCCAACCCATGCCATCCACCTCACCCCAACTTGGCCACACTTGCCAACCTGGTTTGGCTTCTCCTAACCACTTGGCATCAACTACGGTAGAGTGACAAGTTTTTCCAACCCACAAAGGTCTATACCTCATATGGAGTCACCCCACAAATTCTCATAGTCGTTGCAACCAAATTTGAAGAGCATACGAACTTCGAACGTTCGTAACTTTCTCGTTCGTGCACCGATCGTGACGACTTTTGGTTCGTCCGAAAGCTCTTAAGAAAAGAGGTCATTTCGGATATCTGCTCAGATAAAATATAATTCTGACACACTCAGAACATCCGAACCATGCCAAACATAAATTCTTACGCACGCGCACCACGCATGCAATGCAGAAAGACAGGATGGGAGGCAAACAGACGTGGATACATATGGTAGCATCATAGAACACCAGAAAACAACAAATGAAGAACTGAGCATTATAAGAAAAGGAGTGAGCTAATGGCGCAGCCAGTCAAGGGTCCTCTCCGTCTTAACATCACCCATCCTACTAGCCAAGAATCATAACGCATGCAGCTGCTGCCCTGTGCCCTCGTGGTGCAGATCTTGCCCCCTTGCAAGGCAAGCCCAGACACGGGAATGAATGTGCCTCACGGCTGTTCTAAGGAGACCACGCCTTCTGAGGGGATTTTGTCTGTTGAGGGGGAAAGGATAAAAATGCAAGGGACAGGTTAATTTGGGTGGAAAACGAATGGAGGAGTTAAATGGGATAGGGAGAGAAAGGGAGAGAGTGAATAAGCCAAGATGAAGTTGATTGATGAGAACTTCAACTTACCAACACAACTGTTGGTATTAACCGGGACACCCTCGTTGCAAATGGAATGCATAATCCCATCCAGCCTCCTCACGCACTTGCGTCGCAGTTTTTTAAGGAGCACCGATCTACAGGGCGAGTTGGAGGAGAAAACAACTCATGAGATTTCATCTTTTGCGCCGGAAACATTTTTTTGCTACTGGCTCGTGCAAAATGATTAATGGGAGAGAGAGAGAAAGTACGACGTAAGAACAAGAAGAGAAAGTACGAGATAAGAATATGAGAGAGAATAGGCAGTTGACTGAACAGTTGCCCGAGGACATGTACCCTGGCAAACGCCGCCAGGTCCCATATGGTAGTATTCATTGCGTTTGCATGATGCCTAGCTAGTCTTGTTGTTTTTTACGCAATGCTCAAAGGGGCCATTGCAGTTCAGGATCTCGCATGTAACTGAGGGAGGGTTAAAACGGGGCGGACGACAAGGTTTGGAAGTGGGCTGAACGCTAAAATTGAACAGAGAACACTTCTTAATATGAAAAGGGGTGAAGGCTGGAGTTGAATCCTCAGAGAGAGAGGGGGGAATAGATACTGCAGTGAGTAAAAAGTTGTGAGAGAAGGCATTAGAGGGTGTACTTAGGCTCACCCTTGCAGGCATCGGGCAGAAAAAAACATAAAACCCAATCGAAAAAGGATGCGACTCGGGGAGGCATCATCTCTAAAAATACGGCAGGTTTCCTTGTTTAGGGTTGATCCCTTCCGAAAAGTCTCCATGTTACCCTTGGGTTTGAGTATTTTTTCCTGTCCTGCCGCAACTGCTAGTGCTCGTAGCGATACCGAGATCGCTAAACGATGCCACCAGATCCGTATATTTTTTGTGAAAATAATATTGTAAACACTAATAGCATAACATTCTGAACTAAAACATTTGGGCACTATCGTTTCGTAAAAATGCGAGCTTTTAGGAATCGGTAAAAAAAACTAAAGTGAAAAAAAATTACGCTTTGTTATTCCCTGCTCCGGACCTTTCTGGCCCTTATGGCCCTTATGGCCCTTATGACGCTTTGTTATTTCCTGCTAATCCCTCTGGCACCGTATGGCCCAAATCTGATCTTTGCCCAAATTTGTCGTCGTTTTTTATTGTAGCGGTTTAGTTGTTGCCATGCTTCGATATTTTCGTGCAGCCCTCAAGCGTGGCCAAAAGTAACACATCTTATTTTGCTTTTGAGGACACGTTCGAACGTAGGTTTGTCTGTCAGATTGGTAACTACCTTCCCAAGCCTACATTCAAATTTTGCAAAGAGGCTATCGCGTCATTGGCGAAGCTACTAACCATTTTTTCTTCAAAAGGGTTTTTTATCAGAACTTCAATACAAAAGCATTGTGCGAAACTGAAACGCGAAAAAAACGAATATCAAGAATTTTATTAACTGAATGTCAATATATGGGCGTTGTTCGGTAGCACTAAGAAGTGGTGCAACTAACCTGCAACCAACCAGCAACCAACCAGATTCCAATGTTTGGAACTACCAATCGACCAACCCCACAGCACTCCCCCGTTATTGCGCACATTGCTACAGTGATTCTTCGGCAAGACTGACAACAATAGAACTTCAAAGCCGGAAAGTTGATGCTCATTGTTCCTACGTAAGTAGCCCATTGCCTTCTACAGAGCAGATCATCGACAAAACCACGAGTCCCCCAAATGATGTTCTGCCCTGAATGAATGGGTGCCTAGAATGAGGGTAAAACAAATGTAACCTCCCTCCTCAGACACGCAGTGCTCTGTTTAGAGTATAAAAGGCCAATGTTTTCTCATTGTGAACCTTTGCCAAAAATCACAGTGTCGTAGAAGCCGATGGTTGGACTCGTCAAGATTCACACTTGGTTATATTGGGCATTGAAGGACCCGTCTCACTTCGGAGTTGGCTGTCTGTTGTGTGCACCCTGTGGCGACAGAATGAGAATTTGTTGTTTTTGTGTGCAGTTATCAGGAAGGCATCTGCATACGAGTTGCATCTTATTAATACTCTGCCCAAGTTTGGAACCAAGGCTACCGATTCATTTAGTTCTCGCTTTAGCTACCATTGTGAGTTTTTGCTGCCGAACAAGACGAATGGAAGTGTAAGGTAAATATTGGGGGATTCCTAGTTAGGCAGGGGCGTCGGAACATAAGGTTCAAACAGGTGGCAGTTGGTGCGAAGGCGACTCAGAAAAGGTTTGGGGCGAGACTGTAGGCCGAACTTATTGACGCGATAACC
Organism: Closterium sp. Yama58-4; assembly: GCA_947470075.1. Lineage (NCBI taxonomy): Eukaryota > Viridiplantae > Streptophyta > Zygnematophyceae > Desmidiales > Closteriaceae > Closterium > Closterium sp. Yama58-4. Next base: position 40,805 of record CANIUD010000085.1, on the reverse strand, counting down.
TCGGAACTGTACCCAAGTTTGAATACACTAAGGGATTGTAATTTCTCCCACTCTTCTTGTTGCTCATGATCGGTCACTTGAGAACTTACAACGAGTTGATTTCTCAAATAAACGCAAATCTGCTCGGTAGGATTATGTGTCATAGCCTTAAGAAAAAAAAAGAAAACGAAATAAAAACGTCCAACAGCTGCAAGACTAGAATGGTAGAGGAAGTACAAGCATTAAGGCAAAAAAAGTTGGAGTTGGGGACTCCAAGAGAACCATGAGAGGGAAGGGGTTCTCCAAGAGCTAGGGAAGAATGGTGATTAGTAGCAAGGACGCAACCCTCATCAGGAGGTCCTTGAGGTGTCACGTCTAAATTCCAATCTAGTTCGATTTTTCCTAGGTGTTGCAACATTTGGAACCCATGCTAAAAACTTCTAGCCACCTCAATCAAAAAGTAAAAGCTGCCTTCATAACCACCCAACCAAAGATCTATTTATATTCATGTCCCAAAAATCGTCAAACGTATATAATATCTCAAAATGAGATGGACTTCCCAAAACTTGGAAATCTTGTAACTTGGGCGATCTTGGTCGGAATAAGGCGATCTTGGTATCATTGGAAAGCTCTGATTTTTTCCTGCATGATCAAGGATATAAACTTGGAAAAAAATATAGAGATGATAAAATCCAACAGCCATGCTACTAACATATGCTCTTGCAAATTATGAAAGCACAAATAGCACGAGCACTCGGCAGGACGTTAGGATGACATACACTCAGAATGACGTGCATTTAACAAACTCCCCCTCAGACTAACGGACTGCATGCACACTGACACACATGCAAACTTACATGCACTCATGACACTACTACCCACATTAGTGCAATGTCATGCCAGACATCTTGGCACACTTCCAATGAGTTCTCTCATAAAGTCTTAATCTGCCACCCGCTTGCTGGCCTTCACATGATGAAGCTCAACAATCCCCTCCTCCACCATGTGCTTATTCAGCCCATTCGAGAAAGGGTTTAGTGGCTATGCCAATAGTGCGGAGATAACTACTACAACGGGAGCTAGACTACGGGTTAGGCACGGGTGCTCGTGTGATCTCTGCGTTCGTTGTTCCTTAGTCGTTTTCCTAGTGCACACACTGCTTGCTAGTTCACGGGGCAATTTGGCAAGAGTTTCACTAAGAAAAGTTGACAACAATGGTAGCAGCAACATTGGCATGCAAAACTACATCAGAGCTAGCTAGGCTGCAAGTCGACCTCCAGCGCAGCACGGTCGACCGCGTTCCAGCGCAGCAATGCTCGCACCGCTCCAGCGCTGCAGAGATGCGGTCTGCCAACGTTGCAAGTCCACGGTGTACCTACGCAGCAGCAAGTCGGCTGTACAGCACAGTTGTGTTGGGTGCAAATGCACATTGCACAACATCCTGCCGTCTGTTTGTACGAGTATGCGTGTGCGAATGCATTTGGGTGTGAATGGAATGTTCGTGTGTTTGTTTGTTTTCGCAATTTTTGCTGATGCATTTGCAGGTACTCGCGCAATGTGCGCTTCGGCACAACATTGTACGCGCTATAAACAGTGCAAGCAGAAAGGACGAGCCCGCAAAGGAACCCAAGATGGAAGCTTTGCGGTTCGGTTCAATTGATTGCGCAGATCCAGTCCTATCCAACTCGAAATTGTACTGTTTTGTTTGGTTGACTATAGTGTAGCAGGGCAGGCACTATAGGGGTACAATTTAGGTAAAGGTTGGATGTTGTTTGTCTGTATCTGCATGCTACAGGGCCAGGGGATGTTGGGTGCAAATGCACATTGCACGACATCCTGCCGTCTGTTTGTACGAGTATGCGTGTGCGAATGCATTTGGGTGTGAATGGAATGTTCGTGTGTTTGTTTGCTTTCGCAATTTTCGCTTGATGCATTTGCAGGTACTCGCGCAATGTGCGCTTTGGCACAACATTGTACGCGCTATGAACAGTGCAAGCAGAAAGGACGAGCTCGCAAAGGAACCCAAGATGGAAGCTTTGCAGTTCGGTTGAGTTGATTGCGCAGATTCAGTTCTATCCAACTCGAAATTGTACTGTTTTGTTTGGTTAACTATAGTGTAGCAGGGAAGGCACTATAGGGGTACAATTTAGGTGAAGGTTGGATGTTGTTTGTCTGTATCTGCATGCTACAAGGCCAGGGGAAACCAGCGGAACCAGCATTTGGCTGGTTGGGCAAAGACAAAACAGGTTCTGTTTTTAGAACCTGAACCTGGTTGTTGTTTTCCCAGGTTGGAAAAACAGAACCAGAGGTTGTTTACCAACCTACCACCTGCTATTTTGTCCAGCCAGGTTGGTTCTGTTGCTTGGAATTATTTGGGATCATCCCTGGTTGTTCCCAGGTTGATTCCCAAGGTCCTTGCTAGCTAGAACTATTTAATCCTTCTCTGTTTGTACCTGAATATAGTCAAATTGATTCAAGCGAATTCCTTCCTCGCTGGAATTTTGTTTCTGCGCTATTCGACGGCGGAATGCTACCCGAGTCAACGCTAGTATGCTAGCACTCCAACGCTAGGCAAACGCTGTCCGAGCCATAACTTAGTAATGGCAGAACTTTTCGCGAGGCAACTTGGCTCATTTTAAAGCTCTTGGAGCGAGCTTTGATATAGCGAATTCTCAGCTTAATCCGACCGACGGTCTGCACGGCACGCTGCGCGACGTTCAAGGTACTCTTGCTGTTTTGACTAAGTCCTTCTTGATCCCTCTCTCTACAAACTCGGACCCGAGGATAGGGGCTGGTCTTGTACCAGGCACCCAGGGACCCTTGGAGGTGACCCCGAGGAGAGGTTTTAAGTTTGATTAAGTCCTAATAGCTTGAGTTTATTAGGCCCTTACACCAACAAGCTGGTATCAGAGCTGCGTTATAGTGATCCTCGTTATAGGTAGCTATGGCGGGCAACACCTCGGCGGGAGCTGGTGAATCTTCAGCCCAAGATCGTAGCGGCAGCCAAGATTCTGGTCTTTCAGCGCCAAGGGGAGCGCGAACAAACCAGGGCTCGCTTGTCAAGGAGGTGCTGAAGAATTTCACCGTCGAGAAGTTCAATGGTGAGGGCTATGATGATTGGGCCTGGAAAATGCAATTATATTTCCGTCAGATCGGTTTGCTGAAACTAATGATTGGGGAGGAGCCTAGACCGAGTGACCCCACGCTGCAGGAAGATTGGGACGAGCGCTCCTCGGCTGGCTACTATTTGATGTCGCAGAGTTTGGAGCTGAACCAGCGTCACCACGTCATGCACCTGCTGCCGGAGGTTGAATGCGGTCCGAAGGCGTGGACCGTGTTGAAGGAGCTGCACGCCCCGACCTCCGTTGTCGCAACGTTGATGCTGGAGAGGGAGCTGTCCGCGTTGCGCCTGAGCGAGGGAGAGCCGGTGCAACCAGTCCTGGACAAGATGCGCGACCTCTACGCGAAGTTGGCGACCGCGGGAATCACCTACCCGGAGCAGACCAAGTGCTTGAAGATGCTCTCGCTGCTGCCAGAATCGTGGCTTCAATTTACGAGCGGATTGAGCCTGCCGCAGAACCAGAGCTTGTGGACGCTCGAGTGGGTGCGGACGAAGATTCTGGAGGAGGACTTCCGTCGCCGCCAACTGAGGGGTGGAGACGACGGCAGCAGCGGCTACGGGATGCAAGGGAGCCGACGTGGCAGAGGACGTGGCTTCGGTGGTGCTGGACGCGGTGCAAAGAAAGACGACGACTCCAACGACCAACAAGGAGGTACCGGTTGGGGTCGCGGTGCGAAATCTGGACGTGGGGGCAAGTCGGGTGCTGGTGGCAAAATGAAAGGGAGTTGCTGGTATTGTGAGAAGGAAGGGCACCCCTGGTTTTTGTGCTATAAGAAACCCGATGGATGGACCCCCCAGAATCGTCACCAGGATGGCGGCGCGCGGAGGAACCAGAAAAACGGCGCCAACATGGTCGCTGATTCGTCCGACAACAACCCGAAGGGCAACGGCGGTGCGGAGAAGAAGAAGGAGCGCACCGCGGGCCAATTCTTCCATGTGGGAGACAAGGGGGAGCAAGGAGACGCCTCTGCCAAAGTTGGAGCAGAGCTGCACCCCCTAGACTATTGGGTGTTGGACACAGGCAGCTGCTGGAAATGGTGATGGAGAGAAGGTACAGGAGGCATCTGCTGGTGGAGAAAATGGTGTGGAAACTGGCGGCAGCACTAGTGGAGCTGCTGGACCCGAGGGAGGAGAGAAGCAGCAGGGAAAAACTAAGAAGCCGAAGGGTGTCGTTATGAAGGGATGGGAGACACCCGTCTCCAGGCCAGGACGTACCCGTATGGCTACTAAGAAGCTGACTGCAGGAACTGATGCAGCAGAGCAGCAGCTAGGGACCGAAGAGGCATTGCTGATTCTACCTCATGGCTATGACCCGGATGAGGAGGATGAGCCTGCATACTGTTTTCTTGCCCCTGCACCAGAGGAACCAGCTAGCATGGAGGAGGCATTAGCTGGACCAGATAGGGACAAGTGGCTGGCTTCTAGGGATGCTGAGTACCAGAGTCTGCTGGAGAATAGGACATGGGATCTGGTGGTGCTGCCTGATGGGAAGAAAGCGATACAATGCAAGTGGGTGCTGAGGATCAAGACCGATGACAAGGGGCAGGTCACCATCTACAAGAGTAGGCTGGTGGCGAAGGGGTTTATGCAGAAGGAGAAGCAGGACTTCAACGAGATCTTTGCTCCCACTGCCAAACCCCCTACCCTCCGTGTCTTGTTGGCAGATGCAGCTGTTAGTGGAAAATTCATCATTCAGATGGATATTTCAACGGCATTCCTGAATGGGATTTTAGAGGAGGATGTGTACATGACGCAGCCGCCTGGGTATGAGGATGGTACGGGCAGGGTGTGCAAGCTCAACAAGTCCATCTACGGCTTGAAGCAGGCGCCACGCTGCTGGTACCAGAAGTTGGCAGCTGTTTTAGAGGAGATGGGATTCAGGACCAGCAGCTGTGATGAGAGCCTCTTTCTCAAGGGCGAGGGGGAGAAGCTGGTGCTGTTTCTGGTCTATGTGGACGACATTCTTCTCTTCAGCAGCAGCATGAAGGAGATCCAGAAAGTGCAGCAGCAACTGATGGAAAACTTCAAGTGCAAGAACCTTGGGGAGGTAAAGTACTACCTCGGGATGCACGTGGAGAGGGATCCAGATCACAGGTGGTTGAAGCTGCACCAGGAGAAGTTCATCAAGGAGCTGGGGGAGAAGTATGGGATTGAGAATGAGCGCAAGGTTGCAACTCCCCTGCCAGCAGAATTCAAGCTTGTGAAGGCTGCAGAGGATGAAGGGGTTGAAGCTGAAGAGCAGCAGCAATTTCAGTCCTTGGTGGGCAGCCTCTTGTACGCAGCAGTTCACACGAGGCCCGACATCTCTTTCTCGGTTGGGCAGCTGGCTAGGGTGGTGCAGAATCCATCAGAGGAGCAGGTGGATGCAGCTGAGCGTGTGGTGAAGTACCTGAACTCTCACCCAAGCATTGGAGTTCAATACTCCGCATCTGCACAGGTGAAGCAGAAAGGGGTGGAGGTGCTGAAAGAGAAGGGGGAGAGGCTTGGAGAAGGCAAGCTATTTCTCACTTGCTTTACCGATGCTACGTGGGCTTCTGAGAAGGAGGATTCCTCATCTGTGGGAGGATACATCTGCGTAGTTGGGGGAGGACCTGTTAGTTGGAGGTCCAAGAAGCAGACGGAGACGGCACTCTCTTCCGTAGAATCAGAGTACATGGCGATGTTTCATGGGGTGAAGGAGGTGATTTGGCTGAGGAGGCTGTTAGAGGAGATTGGCCAGGAGCAGAAAGTTGCTACGCCGCTGTTTTGTGATAGCAAGGGGGCTCTTGGGATGGCCAGGAACGCTGTGCTTCATGGCCTGAACAAGCACATGCGTATCAAGTGGCACTGGCTGCGTAAGGAGGTGAAGAGGGGGACGGTGAATCCAATCTACATCAAGACTCACCAGCAGCCAGCAGACTTTCTCACCAAGAGGCTTGCGGATGAGCCTCATTGGCGTTGTGTGCGCATGAGTGGAATGAGCATGAACTAGCATGGAATGACGGGGATGCAGCCGGCAGGCTGAGGGGGAGTGTGTTGGGTGCAAATGCACATTGCACGACATCCTGCCGTCTGTTTGTACGAGTATGCGTGTGCGAATGCATTTGGGTGTGAATGGAATGTTCGTGTGTTTGTTTGCTTTCGCAATTTTCGCTTGATGCATTTGCAGGTACTCGCGCAATGTGCGCTTTGGCACAACATTGTACGCGCTATGAACAGTGCAAGCAGAAAGGACGAGCTCGCAAAGGAACCCAAGATGGAAGCTTTGCAGTTCGGTTGAGTTGATTGCGCAGATTCAGTTCTATCCAACTCGAAATTGTACTGTTTTGTTTGGTTAACTATAGTGTAGCAGGGAAGGCACTATAGGGGTACAATTTAGGTGAAGGTTGGATGTTGTTTGTCTGTATCTGCATGCTACAAGGCCAGGGGAAACCAGCGGAACCAGCATTTGGCTGGTTGGGCAAAGACAAAACAGGTTCTGTTTTTAGAACCTGAACCTGGTTGTTGTTTTCCCAGGTTGGAAAAACAGAACCAGAGGTTGTTTACCAACCTACCACCTGCTATTTTGTCCAGCCAGGTTGGTTCTGTTGCTTGGAATTATTTGGGATCATCCCTGGTTGTTCCCAGGTTGATTCCCAAGGTCCTTGCTAGCTAGAACTATTTAATCCTTCTCTGTTTGTACCTGAATATAGTCAAATTGATTCAAGCGAATTCCTTCCTCGCTGGAATTTCGTTTCTGCGCTATTCGACGGCGGAATGCTACCCGAGTCAACGCTAGTATGCTAGCACTCCAACGCTAGGCAAACGCTGTCCGAGCCATAACTTAGTAATGGCAGAACTTTTCGCGAGGCAACTTGGCTCATTTTAAAGCTCTTGGAGCGAGCTTTGATATAGCGAATTCTCAGCTTAATCCGACCGACGGTCTGCACGGCACGCTGCGCGACGTTCAAGGTACTCTTGCTGTTTTGACTAAGTCCTTCTTGATCCCTCTCTCTACAAACTCGGACCCGAGGATAGGGGCTGGTCTTGTACCAGGCACCCAGGGACCCTTGGAGGTGACCCCGAGGAGAGGTTTTAAGTTTGATTAAGTCTCAATAGCTTGAGTTTATTAGGCCCTTACACCAACAAGCTGGTATCAGAGCTGCGTTATAGTGATCCTCGTTATAGGTAGCTATGGCGGGCAACACCTCGGCGGGAGCTGGTGAATCTTCAGCCCAAGATCGTAGCGGCAGCCAAGATTCTGGTGTTTCGGCGCCAAGGGGAGCGCGAACCAACCAGAGCTCGCTGATCAAGGAGGTGCTGAAAAACTTCACCGTCGAGAAGTTTAATGGTGAGGGCTATGATGATTGGGCCTGGAAAATGCAGCTTTACTTCCGTCAGATTGGATTGCTGAAACTAATGATTGGGGAAGAGCCTAGACCGAGTGACCCCGCGCTGCAGGAAGATTGGGACGAGCGCGCATCGGCTGGCTACTACTTGATGTCGCAGAGTTTGGAGCTGAACCAGCGTCACCACGTCATGCACCTGCTGCCGGAGGTTGATTGCGGTCCAAAGGCGTGGACCGTGCTGAAGGAGCTGCACGCTCCTACCTCCGTCGCCGCGACGCTCATGATGGAGAGGGAGCTGTCCGCGTTGCGATTGAGCGAGGGAGAGCCGGTGCAACCAGTTCTGGACAAGATGCGCGACCTCTACGCGAAGTTGGCGACCACGGGAATCACCTACCCGGAGCAGACCAAGTGCCTGAAGATGCTCTCGCTGCTGCCGGAATCGTGGCTTCAATTTACGAGTGGATTGAGCCTGCCGCAGAACCAGAGCTCGTGGACGCTCGAGTGGGTGCGGACGAAGATTCTGGAGGAGGACTTCCGTCGCCGCCAACTGACGGGTAGGGACGACAGCAGCAGCGGCTACGGGATGCAAGGGAACCGACGTGGCAGAGGACGTGGCTTCGGTGGTGCTGGGCGCAGTGCAAAGAAGGACGACGACTCCAACGACCAACAAGGAGGTACCGGTTGGGGTCGCGGTGCGAAATCTGGACGTGGGGGCAAGTCGGGTGCTAGTGGCAAAATGAAAGGGAGTTGCTGGTATTGTGAGAAGGAGGGGCACCCCTGGTTTTTGTGCTATAAGAAACCCGATGGATGGACCCCCCAGAATCGTCAACAGGATGGCGGCGCGCGAAGGAACCAGAAAAACGGCGCGAACATGGTCGTTGATTCGTCCGACAACAACCCGAAGAGCAACGGTGGTGCGGAGAAGAAGAAGGAGCGCACCGCGGGCCAGTTCTTCCGTATTGGAGAGCAAGGGGAGCAAGGAGACGCCTCTGCCAAGGTTGGAGCAGAGCTGCACCCCCTGGACTATTGGGTGTTGGACACGGGCGCTGCTTGGACGATGACGCCGCGCAAAGACCTGCTAGATGACATACGCGCTGCACCGATTAACGAGGTGTGCTCCGCCTCTGGACATGCGCTGAAGGTGGCTGGTGCAGGACGAGCTGCGTTTAAGGGAGCGGATGGCAAGCCGGTGGTGCTGCACGACGTTCTCTTCGTCCCCGACCTCAAGGCCAACCTCATCTCCCTCCGTAAGCTTGCCAAGGCTGGGGTGAGCACTAGCACGGATGGGGCTCGCACGTACAAGGGGCAGCTGGGCAATCGGGTGCTTTGGGATCTGCACGAGAGCAAGGACGTGTACAGATCCATGTGGCAGCTGCCGGCGTTGGCGTGGCACAGTGGGGGGCAGGCTAGAGAGGGGTCTGCATCCCAGGGGGAGTGCAACGCCGTTGGAGGGGTTGGTGTGAAAGTGTCGGCCAGATCTGGGGAGACAGATTGGGCAACGGCACACCGACGTTTGGGGCATGTGGCAATGCCCTTATTGAAGCAGCTGGAGAAGGATGGAGGTGTCAAGGGTTTGAAGCTGAACGGACAGCCACCCGATGACAACTGTGAAATCTGTTTGCTTTCAAAGTTCACCCGTTTCCCTTTCCATAGTGTGGCTGGCAGGAGCAAGAAGCCTTTGGAGCTGGTCCATATGGACTTGGTGGGGCCGCTGCTGGTGCAAGGGCACAAGGGGGAGCAGTATTTTCTTACAATTGTGGATGACTGGAGCAGGCTGATGTGGGCGTATCCGCTGAAGCAGAAAGACCACGCCGCCTCCACGATACGGGACGATTGGCTGCCATTCGTGGAGAAGCAGGCGGAGTGTGTAGTGAAGCGGATTAGGACAGACCGGGGTGGTGAGTTCCTTGGAGCTGAAATGATGGCCTGGCTCAAGAAGCAGGGCATCCAGAGGGAGCTGACCACGGCTTATACCCCACAGTCCAACGGTGTAGCAGAACGGGCAAACCGGACCATTCTGGAGACAGCTAGGGCTCTGCTCATAGAATCTGGGCTGAGCAATTCGATGTGGCCTCATGCTGTCCGGCACGCTACCGTCGCTAGGAACAGGGTGCTCACCAAGGTTGGGGATGACTCGTGGGTGCCTTTGGAGAGGTGGCTTGGGAGGAAGCCGCCGGTGGACATGCTGAGGGTGTTCGGTTGCATGGCAGTCACCCACGTCCCCAAGACCTACCACAATAAGTTGGGAGCGAGTGCCATCTGTTGTGTGCATTTGGGGCTGGCTGCTGAGAGCAAGGGATGGCTGCTGTGGGAACCATCCAAGGGTGTGTTGTTTGACAGCAGGGATGTGAAATTCATTAAAAGCATGATGTATGGGAGCCGGGAGAAACAGCCGCAGGCCCGGGTGTCCCAGCAGATAGAGCAGATCACCATGCAGCTGGACCTGACTCCTAGTGTGTGGGAGGAGGGAGAGGAGGCAGCTGCGGGGAATGGTGATGGAGAGAAGGTACAGGAGGCACCTGCTGGTGGAGAAAATGGTGTGGAGACTGGCGGCAGCACTACAAGAGCTGCTGGATCCGAGGGAGGAGAGCAGCAGCAGGGAAAAACTAAGAAGCCGAAGGGTGTCGTTATGAGGGGATGGGAGACACCCGTCTCTAGGCCAGGACGTACCCGTATGGCTACTAAGAAGCTGACTGCAGGATCAGGTGTAGCGGAGCAGCAGCTTGGGACCGAGGAGGCAATGCTGATTCTACCTCATGGCTATGACCTGGATGAGGAGGACGAACCTGCGTACTGTTTTCTTGCCCCTGCACCAGAGGAACCAGCTAGCATGGAGGAGGCACTAGCTGGATCAGATAGGGAGAAGTGGCTGGCTTCTAGGGATGCTGAGTACCAGAGCCTGCTAGAGAATGGGACATGGGATCTGGTGGTGCTGCCTGATGGGAAGAAAGCGATACAATGCAAGTGGGTGCTGAGGATCAAGACCGATGATAAGGGGCAGGTCACCATCTACAAGAGTAGGCTGGTGGCAAAGGGGTTTATGCAGAAGGAGAAGCAGGACTTCAACAAGATCTTTGCTCCCACTGCCAAACCCCCTACCCTCCGTGTCTTGTTGGCAGATGCAGCCGTTAGTGGGAAATTTATCATTCAGATGGATATTTCAACGGCATTCCTGAATGGGATTTTAGAGGAGGATGTGTACATGACGCAGCCGCCTGGGTATGAGGATGGTACGGGCAGGGTGTGCAAGCTCAACAAGTCCATCTACGGCTTGAAGCAGGCGCCACGCTGCTGGTACCAGAAGTTGGCAGCTGTTTTAGAGGAGATGGGATTCAGGACCAGCAGCTGTGATGAGAGCCTCTTTCTCAAGGGCGAGGGGGAGAAGCTGGTGCTGTTTCTGGTCTACGTGGACGACATTCTTCTCTTCAGCAGCAGCATGAAGGAGATCCAAAAAGTGCAGCAGCAACTGATGGAAAACTTCCTGTGCAAGAACCTTGGGGAGGTAAAGTACTACCTCGGGATGCACGTGGAGAGGGATCCTGATCACAGGTGGTTGAAGCTGCACCAGGAGAAGTTCATCAAGGAGCTGGGGGAGAAGTATGGGATTGAGAATGAACGCAAGGTTGCAACTCCCCTGCCAGCAGAATTCAAGCTTGTGAAGGCTGCAGAGGATGAAGGGGTTGAAGCCGAGGAGCAGCAGCAATTTCAGTCCTTGGTGGGCAGCCTCTTGTACGCAGCGGTTCACACGAGGCCCGACATCTCTTTCTCGGTTGGGCAGCTGGCTAGGGTAGTGCAGAATCCATCAGAGGAGCAGGTGGATGCAGCTGAGCGTGTGGTGAAGTATTTGAACTCTCACCCGAGCATTGGAGTTCAATACTCTGCATCTGCACAGGTGAAGCAGAAAGGGGTAGAGGTGCTGAAAGACCAGGGGGAGTGTGTTGGGTGCAAATGCACATTGCACGACATCCTGCCGTCTGTTTGTACGAGTATGCGTGTGCGAATGCATTTGGGTGTGAATGGAATGTTCGTGTGTTTGTTTGCTTTTGCAATTTTTGCTTGATGCATTTGCAGATACTCACCCAATGTGCGCTTCAGCACATCATTGTACGCGCTATGAACAGTGCAAGAAGAAAGGACGAGCCCGCAAAGGAACCCAAGATGGAAGCTTTGCGGTTCGGTTAAATTGATTGCGCAGATCCAGTTCTATCCAACTCGAAATTGTACTGTTTTGCTTGGTTGACTATAGTGTAGCAGGGCAGGCACTATAGGGGTAAAATTTAGGTGAAGGTTGGATGTTGTTTGTCTGTATCTGCATGCTACAGGGCCAGGGAAACCAGCGGAACCAGCATTTGGCTGGTTGGGCAAAGACAAAACAGGTTCTGTTTTTAGAACCTGAACCTGGTTGTTGTTTTCCCAGGTTGGAAAAACAGAACCAGAGGTTGTTTACCAACCTACCACCTGCTATTTTGTCCAGCCAGGTTGGTTCTGTTGCTTGGTGGGATCATCCCTGGTTGTTCCCAGGTTGATTCCCAAGGTCCTTGCTAGCTAGAACTATATATTCCTTCTCTGTTTGTACCTGAATATAGTCGATTGATTCAAGCGAATTCCTTCCTCGCTGGAGTTTCGTTTCTGCGCTATTCGACGGCGGAATGCTACCCAAGTCAACGCTAGTATGCTAGCACACCAACGCTAGGCAAACGCTGTCCGAGCCAGAACTTAGTAATGGCAGAACTTTTTGCGAGGCAATTTGGCTTATTTTAAAGCTCTTGGAGCGACCATCGATATAGCACATTCTCAGCTTTATCCGATCGACGGTCTGCACGGCACGCTGCGCGAAGTTCAAGGTACTCTTGTTATTTTGGCTAAGTCATTCTTAGCTCATCTCTCTACAAACTCGGACCCGAGGTTAGGGGCTGGTCTTGTACCAGGCACCCAGGGACCCTTGGAGGTGACCCCGAGGAGAGGTTTTAAGTTTGATTAAGTCTTAATAGCTTGAGTTTATTAGGCCCTTACACCAATACGTTGCACCCGCAGGACAACGGTGCATCTGCTTCGCAGGTGTGCGTGGCTGGTTGGCGTCGAACCCCCCGTCACGTGCACAGCGGAGACATTCCCGCCCGTGACGGCGCCCATCAGCCACGTCGACCTCGGGATACCACCACAGAGGTCGTCCTCGCTGTTGGTGTAAAGGGCCTAAAACACTTAGGCTATTAGGACTTCATCAAACTTAAAACCTCTCCTCGGGGTCACCTCCAAGGGTCCCTGGGTGCCTGGTACGAGACCAGCCCCTATCCTCGGGTCTGAGTTTGTAGAGAGAGGAGTTAAGAATGACTTAGCCAAAATAACAAGAGTACCTTGAACGTCGCGCAGCGTGCCGTGCAGATTATTGATCGGATTAAGCTGAGAATTCGCTATATCGAAGCTCGCTCCAAGAGCTTCAAAATAAGCCAAGTTGCCTCGCGAAAAATTCTGCCATTACGAAGTTATGGCTTGGACAGCGTTTGCCTAGCGTTGGAGTGCTAGCATACTAGTGTTGACTCGGGTAGCATTCCGCCGTCGAATAGCGCAGAAACAAAACTCCAGCGAGGAAGGAATTCGCTTGAATCAGTTAACTATATTCAGGCACAAATAGAGAAGGAATATATAGTTCTAGCTAGCAAGGACCTTGGGAATCAACCTGGGAACAACCAGGGATGATCCCATATAATTAACCAAACAAAACAGTACAATTTCAAGTTGGATAGAACTGAATCTGCGCAATCAATTCAACCGAACCGCAAAGCTTCCATCTTGGGTTCCTTTGCAAGCTCGTCCTTTCTGCTTGCACGCGTACAATGTTGTGCCGAAGCGCACATTGCGCGAGTACCTGCAAATGCATCAAGCGAAAATTGCGAAAGCAAACAAACACACGAACATTCCATTCACACCCAAATGCATTCGCACACGCATACTCATACAAACAGACGGCAGGATGTCGTGCAATGTGAATTTGCACCCAACACTCGCCAACATCGCCTGGGCGACCGTCGCGTGCCTTCGCAGAACCTCGTCACCCAGGTAACCTGGTCGACCGAGCAACCACGTCGACCAGCTGCTCCTGTATGTGCCCGTCGACCTCCCAAGTCGACGGCCACCTCCAGTCGACCTCACCAGGTCGACCACTTCCCCCGGTCGACCAGCTCCAAGTCGACGTCACTCCTGGTCGACCAGCTCCTCGTCGACCAGCACCGTTGTCAGCCGACCACCCAAGTCGGCTGCCCCAAGTTGTTGTCACCAAGTCGACGCCCTCCGCAGGTCGACTTCCCAAGTCGACCACCCGTGGTTGACGCCCTTTTAAATTCGGCGCCCTTGCAGTGGCCCCCGTGCAGGTCGACCAGCCCCGTCGACCAGCTCGCCCACTGCTGCAGGTCGGCTGCTCCCTTCACACCCGACCACAAAGTCGGCTCCGCCCAAGCGAGGACGAGGCCACACAACGATTCTCGTTGACACTCCCCTGCCGTGTTCACGCTTGGACCCCCAACCCACACGACAGTACAACTCGGAGAAAAGCTCGTCGACGTGCACCTCACACACAGCGCGTTGTCCACCGCACCAGCCATGCAAGAGGGCATGGCACCTACTGCTGCACGTCGTCGTCGCCGTCGCCCACGTCGGCCAGACGCACTTGGCCGATTGCAACGGAGCACCGGTTGAAGGCCGGATAGTGCAGCGCCTTCATTAGGAAGTCGGCTGGCTGCTCAGCGGTCGGGATGTACTGCAGCGAAAACTTCCCCCGCTTCACCATGTGCTGCAGCCAGGCCTGTCGCCGCTCCATGTGCTTGAGGTTGCCCGTCAACCCCATTCCCTCGGCGACTGTGATGGCGGACTTGTTGTCTGCCCTGAGGACAGTCGGCTTCCCGGCGTCCAGCTGCCGGAACTCTGCGAGGAGGAAGCGAAGACGGCGTCCCTCCTTGCCGGCTTCGACGGCCGCTACGTACTCCGACTCGGTCGACGACAACGTCGCGCACTTGATGCGCTGGCTCAACCAGGAGACCGCGGCCCCTCCGTAGACGAACACGTAGCCGCCTGTGCTCGTCCGGTTCTGCTTGTCGCCGGCGTCGTCGGCGTCCACGTAGCCGACCAGCTCCAGCGACTCCGGACCACCGCCGAACTCCAGGGCGGTGTCGCGGGTGTTGGCGAGGTAGGCGAGGCAGCAGTCGACCTCGCGCCAGTGCTGGTTGCTCCTCACCGTGAGGCCGCTCCCTAGCTTGCTGCAGGCGAAGGCGATGTCCGGCCTCGTTGTCGTCGCCGCGAACTGCAGCGAGCCGACCTTATGCCAGTACTACTCCCCCTGGCGCCCTTGTGCCTCCTCGTCGTCGAAGGTGAGCTCGGCGTAGGCGTCGACGGAGACCGGCGTCTTCGGGGTCCGACCGCCCTGCTCGTCGTTGGTCGATGAAGCGCCTACGCAGCTTGTCGGCGTAGCCCTGCTGGTGCAGCCACAGCTTCCCCGCCGACCTGTCGCGGACGATCTCCAGCCCAAGGTACTTCTGCACCGGCGAGATCTCCCGCAGCTCGAAGGCGGCCTCCAGCAGCTTCTTCAGCATCACGGTGCTGTTGCTTGCAGCGAGCAGGTCGTCGACGTAGACCAGCACCCAGCAGGTCACCTTGTCGTCGCCGACCTTGAAGTACAGAGCCTCGTCGACCTGGCTCTTGTTCCACCCAGCGCCTACCAGCACGTCGTTGAGCGCCTTGTACCACAACAGCGGCGACTGCTTCAGCCCGTAGAGGCTCTTCAGCAACTTAGACACCCGGCCGGTCCCGTCATTGAAGTAGTCCGGCTGGTACATGTACAGCACCCGGTCGAGCTTGCTCTGCAAGAAGGCATTCTTCATGTCGAGCTGCATCAGGTTGAAGTCGAGGACGGCGACGATGCTGAGGAAGATCCTCAGCGTGACGTAGCTGCTCACCGGCGCGTACGTCTTGTCGTAGTCGGCGCCATACACCTGCGTGAAGCCCTTCACGACCAGCCTCGCCTTCTCGCGCTCGACGGTGTCGTCGATGCGGTACTTCGTCGTCAGCACCCACCGGTTCTTCATGATGTTCACTCCCGGCGGGCGTTCGACCAGCTCCCACGTGCCCATGTTGAGGAGGCTGCGGATCTCCTCTTCCATGGCGGCCTTCACCGCCGGACCCTTCCAGCTCGCCAGCGCCTCCTTCACCGTCATCGTCGAGATATCCCAACGGTGCTCGGGGTCGGCGTGCATGTCGGGGTCGAGCTCCGGCAGGTCTTCATTCTCGTCGGCATCGTCGTACAGCAGGTCGTCGTCCTCGTCGACCACGTCGCGTCCCAGCCGACTTCTCCCCTGTGGTCAACTCCCCTGCCGAGTGCCATGTTGCCGATTGCTCTTTGGTCGGCCTTGTTGCTGCCTGCTCCCCTGTCGGCTGCGCCTGCTCAGCCTACTGCTTCCCCGGCTGACCCTTTGTCGACCTTGCTTCCAGGCCGACTTGCTGGGCGTCACGTCGGCCACCGGCGATGCTCTTGGCCGACGCCCTAGGCGACGCCCCACTGCTCCCCTCAACGCTGGAGGCCGACGCTGGAGTCAACCCACGCAGGTCGGTAACGAGGGGAGGGTCAGGGGAAGAAGAGGACGGGTGGACGACCTCGGCGTCCTCATCAGCCAGCTCACTAACGTCGGCGAGCAGAGGCAGCGTCGCCGTCGAGGTGCCGGTGGGCGGGGTGGTCGGCGTCCGTCCTGACACCGGCCCATGCGCAGATTGCCACACCTCCAGCGACATGTCCTCGTAGAACACCACGTCCGACGTGGTGACCACCCGGTTGTCGGCAATGTCGAGGAGCTCCCACCCCTTGTTCTTCTCCGACACGCCGAGGTGAAGGCCCCACCTGGCCTTTGGCTTCAGCTTCCCACCACGCTGCTGCTCGGGGACCAGGAACTGTGCCATGCAGCCCCACACGCGTGCCAGCGACAAGTCGGGCTTCTTCCCGGTGAGCAGCTGAAACGGTGTAGTCCCCGGCGGCAGCGTCGACCTCTCAAGGCAGTTGCGGACCCAGACGGCCTGCCGCAAAACAAGGTGCCACCAGTGGTGCTGCATGCCCATGTGCAGCAGCATCGTCCGCACCGACTCCACCACCGTCCGCATCTCCCGCTCTGCCATGCCGTTCTGCTGCGGAGTGTAGGGGCAGGTGAGGTCGTGGAGGATCCCCTTGCCGTCCACGAGGGCGGTGAAGTCCTTCCCGAGGAACTCCCCTCCCCGGTCAGAACGTAGCATCAGCACCGACTTCTTGGTCTGTCCCTCCGCCATCACCAGCCACCGCTCGAACTCCCGCAGTACATCCGACTTCTTGGCAACCGGCCTCACCCACACGTAGCGGGTCTTGCAGTCCTTCAGCAGCAGGAAGTACAGGCTGCCGTCCTTGGCAGCCACGCGGAATGGCCCGCACAGGTCGATGTGCACGACGGCCAGCACGTCGTCGGCGTCGGAGCCCTTGTCGGGGAAGGTGTGCCGCGCCAGCTTCCCGCCAACGCACAAAACACACGGTGAGTCGGCGCCCGACGCCGACTTGAGGTCCAGACCTGTGGCCAACCCGTGCTTCGCCGAGCTCCGGATGGTGTCCATGCCGACGTGAGCAAGCCTCGCATGCAGCCTGTCCGGCGTCGACTTCGTCGCCGAGACGATCGCCCGCAGGGCCACAACTTCCGTCGTGGGCGACGTCGACCTCGTGGAGCAGGGGCGCAAGTCGGTGCAGAGGACCCGCCCAGTGTAGGACGCCCGACCGAGGACGTCTCCCGCCGCCGAGACGAGCAACATCCCGTCGCCGTCCTCCTGCAGCTTCACGCCGTTCTCCTTCAGCTGGCCGGCCGAAAGCAGGTTCGCCCGCACACCAGAACGTAGAGTACGTCGAGGATGAGTACCTGCTTCCCGGCCTCCCCTTGCAGGGCGACAGTGCCGCGACCCTGGACGTCCTGCAGCGCCCCATTGAAGCCGCGCACGTGCTTCACGTCGCCGCTCGGCCCCAAGTCGACAAAGGCGTCCTTCGTCCCCATCAGGTGGTGCGAGCAGCCGCTGTCGAGCAGAACCACCGCCGGATTCGCCTGCACAGCTGCCGCCACCGCCTGGAAGTCCTCGCCAGCTTCCCGCGCCAGCGAGACGGTCGGCTCCACGACGCCGACCAAAGAGCATGACGCCGACTTGTCATCCCGCCCCTTGCTGCCAGCAGAGAAGTCGGCATCCTTTGCTGAGGTCGACGTGTTTGACTGCTTCTCCTTGCGCGGCTTGTTTCCTCCTTGACGAAGACGACGGCTGCCAGACCTCCCGCGGCCTCCCTTGTCGTCGTCGTCTGAGTCACTGCGGTCGGGGCATTCGAAGGAGAGATGGTCGGGGTCGCCGCACAGCCAGCACTCCCGACGTCGACTTCCTCCTCCTCGACCGCTGTCCTTGGTCGACTTCTTCTTGTCGACTTCCTTGGCCGGCTTCCAGCCACTACTACCACCGCCACCAGGTTGTCCGCGCTGCCCCGGTCGACCACCTTGCTTCGCCGGGGCGACGTAGTTCACCTGCGCCAGGAGCTCCTGGGACCGCTCGGCCTCCTGCATTGCCTCGTCCTGCAGGATGTACGAGGTCAACGTGTCCTCGTTGAGTGTCGCCCGCGTGCTCGGCGCCATCGACAACCGCTTCAGCAGGTTGTAGCTGCTCGGGAGTCCCTGCATGACGTGGGTGACGTACGACGCCGTCGAGTACTGCGCGCCGGCCATCCTGATGGTGGCGAGAATTCGCCGAGCTCGGTTGCAGTAGTCCGTCGCCGTCTCCTGGTCGCCCATACGCAGGTGCGTCAGCTGCCCTTCAATTTGGGCGATGAAGAAGTCATCGGTGACTTGGTAAGTCGACTCGATGAAGTGCCACGCCCGGTGGCCGGCGTCGAGGTGCTCCCTGCACGACTTCAGGGCGATTTGCACGCCCGGCGAGCAGCACCGCGATATGACCGTGAAGGTCAGCAGCTGCACGGCGCGAAACTCCGCACGCAAGTCGGGGTCCTCCGGCGTCGCCACGGTACCACGAGCAAAGTTGATCAGCCCGGCCATCTCCAGCTGGGGCTCGATAGCTTCCTTCCAGGTGAGAATGTCGGGTCGACCGACCAGCAGGGGAGTGACCGAGATCCTATCTTGCGTAAACTTGAAGTAGCCGTTGCTCGGTGCTGTCACCTGGGTCGCCGACATCGGCGAAGATCCACTTCGTCGACCTCCGACGTCACCCTGCGAGGAGCCTGCAGCCGCCGACGACCGCATCCCTCGCACCTGAACGCCGCCGACTTCATCGGCGTGAATCACACCACGCTGCCTCGACGTGCCTCCCGCACTGCTGCCGACTTGGCCACCACCGGCGTTGACGCCCACGTCGACGCCGCCTTCGTCGTTCACCGGTCGAGGAGAGGCAGGTCGAGAAGGGTGCTCCGTCGCCCACATGGTGCGGAGTCCAGCCTCGACAACCGCCAAAGGTATTGCTCCGTACTCCTGGGCGTCATGGCGCCTCCTCGCGTCCTCCAACCGTGCCTCCAGGGTGTCCAACACCCCTGTGTCACCTACGGCTCCTACCATAGTGACTACCGCACAGCTGCCGGCCTACAACCACGAATTAGGTAAGTGATGTCTACGTCGACCTTCCCAGGCTCGGTAAGTCGTGTGCCGTCCACGCTCACCGCACCATGCGGAGATAACTACTGCAACGGGAGCCAGACTACAGGTTAGGCACGGATGCTCGTGTGATCTCTGCGTTCGTTGTTCCTTAGTCGTTTTCCTAGTGCACACACTGCTTGCTAGTTCACGGGGCAATTTGGCAAGAGTTTCACTAAGAAAAGTTGACAACAATGATAGCAACAACATTGGCATGCAAGACTACATCAGAGCTAGCTAGGCTGCTGGTCGACCTCCAGCGCAGCACAGTCGACCGCGTTCCAGCGCAGCAATGCTCGCACCGCTCCAGCGCTGCAGAGATGTGGTCTGCCAACGTTCCAAGTCCACGGTGTGCCCACGCGGCAGCAAGTCGGCTGCACAGCGTTGCACCCGTAGGACAACGGTGCACCTGCTTCGCAGGTGTGTGTGGCTGGTTGGCGTCCAACCCCCCGTCACGTGCACAGCGCAGACATTCCCACTCGTGACGGCGCCCACCAGCCACGTCGACCTCGGGATACCACCTCCGAGGTCGTCCTCGCCAACATCGCCTGGGCGACCGTCGCGTGCCTTCGCAGAACCTCGTCACCGAAGTAACCTGGTTGACCGAGCAACCACGTCGACCAGCTGCTCCTGTATGTGCCCGTCGACCTCCCAAGTCGACGGCCACCTCCAGTCGACCTCACCAGGTCGACCACTTCCCCCGGTCGACCAGCTCCAAGTCGACGTCACTCCTGGTCGACCAGCTCCTCGTCGACCAGCACCGTTGTCAGCCGACCACCCAAGTCGGCTGCCCCAAGTTGGCGTCACCAAGTCGACGCCCTCCGCAGGTCGACTTCCCAAATCGACCACCCGTGGTTGACGCCCTTTTAAAGTCGGCGCCCTTGCAGTGGCACCCGTTCAAGTCGACCAGCCCGGTCGACCAGTTGGCCTTTTGCTGCAGGTCGGCTGCTCCCTTCACACCCGACCACAAAGCCGGCTCCGCCCAAGCGAGGACGGGGCCACACAACGATTCCTGTTGACAAATAGCAGCCTCGCTGTCAGAAAAAAATGGTGTAGGTCCCTCCTGTTCAGCTCCCATGTTCTCCAGCAGCTCCCTGAAGAGCACAATCTCCTTGATGACATGGTACATTGCCATATACTCTGCCTTTGCTGAAGACTGAGAAATCTTACTATTCTTCTTGGACCTCTAACCCACTGGTTCTCCTCTGACCATGCAGACAAAGCCACCCACAGATGACCGATCCTCCTCCTCCGAGGCCCACGTAGCTGCAGAGATAAATTCTAGAACGGAAGCTAGACTACGCGGAATACACGGTAGTGTGAGTGATCGTAGTATTCCTTGGCGTTCTTTCGCACCTGTACGTTCACAAGGCAAATTTGTAAGAGTTCTACTAGTAAAAGTTAAGAACAATGATCCCAACAACATTAGCAAAGTTGACTATACAAGATGCAAGTCTGCCTAGCATGCAAGCAGGTCGACTTCCAGCGCAGCAAAGTCGACCGCATTCCAGCACTGCAAAGTCTGCACCGCTCTAGGGTTGCAAAAGGTGGCTTGCCAACACTGCAAGTCGACGGCGTGCCAACGCTGCAGAGAGGCAGCTGTCTAGCGTTGCACCCGCATGATAGCAGCGCACCTACGTCGCAGGTGCTCGCAGTTCGTTGGCGCACCTTCACGTGCAGGTTGGCCGATGTCTGCGCCTGATGAGCCACGTCGACCTCGGGATACCACTCCCAAGGTCGCCTTCGCCAGAACCTTCTGGGTGACTGTCACGTGTCCCACAGACCCTCGTCGCCCTGGTTACTTGGTCGACATGGAAACAACCAGGTCGGCGTCGACTTGCTCATTAAAAATCGGCCGAACGCTGTACGTGCTTGTCGACGACACAAGTCGACGACCACCACTCGACTTTACTCAGTCGGCCACTCTCAAGGTGAACCAACTTTAGGTCAACCAGACTGGCTGTTTGCCAACTGCACCAAGTCGGCTTCCCAAGGTCGGCGCCACCAAGTTGGCGCCCTCTAAGATCAACTGCATACATAACACTTCCAATGAGTAACTTGTACTAATTCAGTAGTTCATCCCCGGGCACATTATCATCTTCAGCTACCTTCTTTAGTTTGTAGCCTGTAGGAATTGGCGGCATCACATTGCGACCACCAGTCTCACCATAACGTTCCATCACGCCAGAGATGCACTGTCACTGATGCACTTCCTCTCAACATCTCGCTCAATTTGCAACCACAAGTAATAATGGATATCCCCAAGCATCTTGGACTTGAAGCTGTTATTAGTAGCTTCTGAGCCCTCCCAATCTGCTCCATGGAAGGTGGGCTATACTTCAGCCTTGAAGGTGGTGCTACGACCCTGTTTTCGCAAATGTGGTGAAGCTCCTCTCTGCACACTCCTCGTCATGACCTTGGCTGGTCCAGCAGACTCGGGCTGAGATGGTGAATCCACATGTGCTGTCTCATCCTCCAACCCCTTATCTGCAGCAGGATCAGCAACTTGCTGATCACCACCACTACAGTGGTCACTGGTCAGCTCTGAACCAGGGAGATCATCGAGGTGCAATCGAACATCCTCCACTGCAGATCGCAGACGCAGGCCAATCTGCACTTGCTGCTGCTGCTGTTAGTCCCTGTACATCACGTTGACATTACGACTGACCAGCGTTTTCTTGCTTTTGGGGTCACACATCAGCCACCCCCTTTGAGGCAGGCGCCATCCCAAGATAAACAGCCCACATAGTAGCAACTTCGAGCTTGTGCCTCTGGTCCTTAGGCGCCATGACAAGACACATGCAACCCCACACACGCAGCATGTCAATGGTTGGCATTTTGCCAAACCAACACTCATACCGCACACAGTGCTTCTCGCCAACATGTGTCAAGACTCTAATCTTGACCGTAATGACATGGCGGACAGTGTCAGGCCAGAACTTGTAGGGCATTCCAGCAGTCCCCAATGCGGTCTTGGCCGCCTCGCCAATGGTCTGGTTGGCATGGTTGATTCAAGGGCAGTTCAGTTGGTGTCAGATGCTGTTCATTTTGAGAAACTTGGTGAAATCAGTTCCAAGGAACTCTCCACCATAGTTACTCCTAAGCACCTTGTTGGTGTAAGGGCCTAATAAACTCAAGCTATTAGGACTTAATCAAACTTAAAACCTCTCCTCGGGGTCACCTCCAAGGGTCCCTGGGTGCCTGGTACAAGACCAGCCCCTATCCTCGGGTCCGAGTTTGTAGAGAGAGGGATCAAGAAGGACTTAGTCAAAACAGCAAGAGTACCTTGAACGTCGCGCAGCGTGCCGTGCAGACCGTCAGTCGGATTAAGCTGAGAATTCGCTATATCGAAGCTCGCTCCAAGAGCTTTAAAATGAGCCAAGTTGCCTCGCGAAAAGTTCTGCCATTACTAAGTTATGGCTCGGACAGCGTTTGCCTAGCGTTGGAGTGCTAGCATACTAGCGTTGACTCGGGTAGCATTCCGCCGTCGAATAGCGCAGAAACGAAATTCCAGCGAGGAAGGAATTCGCTTGAATCAATTTTACTATATTCAGGTACAAACAGAGAAGGATTAAATAGTTCTAGCTAGCAAGGACCTTGGGAATCAACCTGGGAACAACCAGGGATGATCCCAAATAATTCCAAGCAACAGAACCAACCTGGCTGGACAAAATAGCAGGTGGTAGGTTGGTAAACAACCTCTGGTTCTGTTTTTCCAACCTGGGAAAACAACAACCAGGTTCAGGTTCTAAAAACAGAACCTGTTTTGTCTTTGCCCACCAGCCAAATGCTGGTTCCGCTGGTTTCCCCTGGCCTTGTAGCATGCAGATACAGACAAACAACATCCAACCTTCACCTAAATTGTACCCCTATAGTGCCTTCCCTGCTACACTATAGTTAACCAAACAAAACAGTACAATTTCGAGTTGGATAGAACTGAATCTGCGCAATCAACTCAACCGAACTGCAAAGCTTCCATCTTGGGTTCCTTTGCGAGCTCGTCCTTTCTGCTTGCACTGTTCATAGCGCATACAATGTTGTGCCGAAGCGCACATTGCGCGAGTACCTGCAAATGCTTCAAGCGAAAATTGCGAAAGCAAACAAACACACGAACATTCCATTCACACCCAAATGCATTCGCACACGCATACTCGTACAAACAGACGGCAGGATGTCGTGCAATGTAAATTTGCACCCAACACACTCCCCCTCAGCCTGCCGGCTGCATCCCCATCATTCCATGCTAGTTCATGCTCATTCCACTCATGCGCACACAACGCCAATGAGGCTCATCCGCAAGCCTCTTGGTGAGAAAGTCTGCTGGCTGCTGGTGAGTCTTGATGTAGATCGGATGCACCGTCCCCCTCTTCACCTCCTTACGCAGCCAGTGCCACTTGATACGCATGTGCTTGTTCAGCCCATGAAGCACAGCGTTTCTGGCCATCCCAAGAGCCCCCTTGCTATCACAAAACAGCGGCGTAGCAACTTTCTGCTCCTGGCCAATCTCCTCTAACAGCCTCCTCAGCCAAATCACCTCCTTCACCCCATGGAACATCGCCATGTACTCTGATTCTACGGAAGAGAGTGCCGTCTCCGTCTGCTTCTTGGACCTCCAACTAACAGGTCCTCCCCCAACTACGCAGATGTATCCTCCCACAGATGAGGAATCCTCCTTCTCAGAAGCCCACGTAGCATCGGTAAAGCAAGTGAGAAATAGCTTGCCTTCTCAAGCCTCTCCCCCTTCTCTTTCAGCACCTCCACCCCTTTCTGCTTCACCTGTGCAGATGCGGAGTATTGAACTCCAATGCTTGGGTGAGAGTTCAGGTACTTCACCACACGCTCAGCTGCATCCACCTGCTCCTCTGATGGATTCTGCACCACCCTAGCCAGCTGCCCAACCGAGAAAGAGATGTCGGGCCTCGTGTGAACTGCTGCGTACAAGAGGCTGCCCACCAAGGACTGAAATTGCTGCTGCTCTTCAGCTTCAACCCCTTCATCCTCTGCAGCCTTCACAAGCTTGAATTCTGCTGGCAGGGGAGTTGCAACCCTGCGCTCATTCTCAATCCCATACTTCTCCCCCAGCTCCTTGATGAACTTCTCCTGGTGCAGCTTCAACCACCTGTGATCTGGATCCCTCTCCACGTGCATCCCGAGGTAGTACTTTACCTCCCCAAGGTTCTTGCACTTGAAGTTTTTCATCAGTTGCTGCTGCACTTTCTGGATCTCCTTCATGCTGCTGCTGAAGAGAAGAATGTCGTCCACATAGACCAGAAACAGCACCAGCTTCTCCCCCTCGCCCTTGAGAAAGAGGCTCTCATCACAGCTGCTGGTCCTGAATCCAATCTCCTCTAAAACAGCTGCCAACTTCTGGTACCAGCAGCGTGGCGCCTGCTTCAAGCCGTAGATGGACTTGTTGAGCTTGCACACCCTGCCCGTACCATCCTCATACCCAGGCGGTTGCGTCATGTACACATCCTCCTCTAAAATCCCATTCAGGAATGCCGTTGAAATATCCATCTGAATGATGAATTTTCCACTAACAGCTGCATCTGCCAACAAGACACGGAGGGTAGGGGGTTTGGCAGTGGGAGCAAAGATCTCGTTGAAGTCCTGCTTCTCCTTCTGCATAAACCCCTTCGCCACCAGCCTACTCTTGTAGATGGTGACCTGCCCCTTGTCATCGGTCTTGATCCTCAGCACCCACTTGCATTGTATCGCTTTCTTCCCATCAGGCAGCACCACCAGATTCCATGTCCTATTCTCCAGCAGACTCTGGTACTCAGCATCCCTAGAAGCCAGCCACTTGTCCCTATCTGGTCCAGCTAATGCCTCCTCCATGCTAGCTGGTTCCTCTGGTGCAGGGGCAAGAAAACAGTACGCAGGCTCATCCTCCTCATCCGGGTCATAGCCATGAGGTAGAATCAGCAATGCCTCTTCGGTCCCTAGCTGCTGCTCTGCTGCATCAGTTCCTGCAGTCAGCTTCTTAGTAGCCATACGGGTACGTCCTGGCCTGGAGACGGGTGTCTCCCATCCCTTCATAACGACACTCTTCGGCTTCTTAGTTTTTCCCTGCTGCTTCTCTCCTCCCTCGGGTCCAGCAGCTCCACTAGTGCTGCCGCCAGTTTCCACACCATTTTCTCCACCAGCAGATGCCTCCTGTACCTTCTCTCCATCACCATTTCCAGCAGCTGCCTCCTCTCCCTCCTCCCACACACTAGGAGTCAGGTCCAGCTGCATGGTGATCTGCTCCATCTGCTGGGACACCCTTGCCTCCGGCTGTTTCTCCCAGCTCCCATACATCATGCCCTCAATGAATTTCACATCCCTGCTGTCAAACAACACACCCTTGGATGGTTCCCACAGCAGCCATCCCTTGCTCTCAGCAGCCAGCCCCAAATGCACACACCAGATTGCACTCGCCCCCAACTTACTGCGGTAGGTCTTGGGGACGTGGGCGACTGCCATGCAACCGAACACCCTCAGCATGTCCACCGGCGGCTTCCTCCCAAGCCACCTCTCCAACGGCACCCACGAGTCATCCCCAACCTTGGTGAGCACCCTGTTCCTAGCGACAGTGGCGTGCCGGACAGCATGAGGCCACATAGAATTGCTCAGCCCAGATTCTATGAGCAGCGCCCTAGCTGTCTCCAGAATGGTCCGGTTTGCCCGTTCTGCTACACCATTGGACTGTGGGGTATAAGCCGTGGTCAGCTCTCTCTGGATGCCCTGCTTCTTGAGCCAGGCCGTCATTTCAGCTCCAAGGAACTCACCACCCCGGTCTGTCCTAATCCGCTTCACTACACACTCCGCCTGCTTCTCCACGAATGGCAGCCAATCGTCCCGTATCGTGGAGGCGGCGTGGTCCTTCTGCTTCAGCGGATACGCCCACATCAGCCTGCTCCAGTCATCCACAATTGTAAGAAAATACCGCTCCCCCTTGTGCCCTTGCACCGGCAGCGGCCCCACCAAGTCCATGTGGACCAGCTCCAAAGGCTTCTTGCTCCTGCCAGCCACACTATGGAAAGGGAAACGGGTGAACTTTGAAAACAAACAGATTTCACAGTTGTCATCGGGTGGCTGTCCGTTCAGCTTCAGACCCTTAACGGCTCCATCCTTCTCCAGCTGCTTCAGCAAAGGCATTGCCACGTGCCCTAAGCGCCGGTGTGCCGTTGCCCAATCTGTCTCCCCAGATCTGGCCGACACTTTCACACCAACCCCTCCAACGGCATTGCACTCCCCCTGGGATGCAGACCCCTCTCCAGCCTGCCCCCCACCATGCCACGCCAGGGCCGGCAGCTGCCACATAGATCTGTACACGTCCTTGCTCTCGTGCAGATCCCAAAGCACCCGATTGCCCAGCTGCCCCTTATAAGTGCGTGCCCCATCCGTGTTGGTGTTCACCCCAGCCTTGCCAAGCTTACGGAGGGAGATAAGGTTGGCCTTCAGGTCGGGGACGAAGAGAACGTCGTGCAGCACCACCGGCTTGCCATCTGCTCCCTTAAACGCAGCTCGTCCCGCACCAGCCACCTTCAACATGTGTCCAGAGGCGGAGCACACTTCATTGATCGGTGCAGCTCGTACTTCGTCCAGCAGGTCCTTGCGCGGTGTCATCGTCCAAGCAGCGCCTGTGTCCAACACCCAATAGTCTAGGGGGTGCAGCTCTGCTCCAACTTTGGCAGAGGCGTCTCCTTGCTCCCCCTTGTCTCCTACATGGAAGAATTGGCCCGCGGTGCGCTCCTTCTTCTTCTCCGCACCGCCGTTGCCCTTCGGGTTGTTGTCGGACGAATCAGCGACCATGTTGGCGCCGTTTTTCTGGTTCCTCCGCGCGCCGCCATCCTGGTGACGATTCTGGGGGGTCCATCCATCGGGTTTCTTATAGCACAAAAACCAGGGGTGCCCTTCCTTCTCACAATACCAGCAACTCCCTTTCATTTTGCCACCAGCACCCGACTTGCCCCCACGTCCAGATTTCGCACCGCGACCCCAACCGGTACCTCCTTGTTGGTCGTTGGAGTCGTCGTCTTTCTTTGCACCGCGTCCAGCACCACCGAAGCCACGTCCTCTGCCACGTCGGCTCCCTTGCATCCCGTAGCCGCTGCTGCCGTCGTCTCCACCCCTCAGTTGGCGGCGACGGAAGTCCTCCTCCAGAATCTTCGTCCGCACCCACTCGAGCGTCCACAAGCTCTGGTTCTGCGGCAGGCTCAATCCGCTCGTAAATTGAAGCCACGATTCTGGCAGCAGCGAGAGCATCTTCAAGCACTTGGTCTGCTCCGGGTAGGTGATTCCCGCGGTCGCCAACTTCGCGTAGAGGTCGCGCATCTTGTCCAGGACTGGTTGCACCGGCTCTCCCTCGCTCAGGCGCAACGCGGACAGCTCCCTCTCCAGCATCAACGTTGCGACAACGGAGGTCGGGGCGTGCAGCTCCTTCAACACGGTCCACGCCTTCGGACCGCATTCAACCTCCGGCAGCAGGTGCATGACGTGGTGACGCTGGTTCAGCTCCAAACTCTGCGACATCAAATAGTAGCCAGCCGAGGAGCGCTCGTCCCAATCTTCCTGCAGCGTGGGGTCACTCGGTCTAGGCTCCTCCCCAATCATTAGTTTCAGCAAACCGATCTGACGGAAATATAATTGCATTTTCCAGGCCCAATCATCATAGCCCTCACCATTGAACTTCTCGACGGTGAAATTCTTCAGCACCTCCTTGACAAGCGAGCCCTGGTTTGTTCGCGCTCCCCTTGGCGCTGAAAGACCAGAATCTTGGCTGCCGCTACGATCTTGGGCTGAAGATTCACCAGCTCCCGCCGAGGTGTTGCCCGCCATAGCTACCTATAACGAGGATCACTATAACGCAGCTCTGATACCAGCTTGTTGGTGTAAGGGCCTAATAAACTCAAGCTATTAGGACTTAATCAAACTTAAAACCTCTCCTCGGGGTCACCTCCAAGGGTCCCTGGGTGCCTGGTACAAGACCAGCCCCTATCCTCGGGTCCGAGTTTGTAGAGAGAGGGATCAAGAAGGACTTAGTCAAAACAGCAAGAGTACCTTGAACGTCGCGCAGCGTGCCGTGCAGACCGTCGGTCGGATTAAGCTGAGAATTCGCTATATCGAAGCTCGCTCCAAGAGCTTTAAAATGAGCCAAGTTGCCTCGCGAAAAGTTCTGCCATTACTAAGTTATGGCTCGGACAGCGTTTGCCTAGCGTTGGAGTGCTAGCATACTAGCGTTGACTCGGGTAGCATTCCGCCGTCGAATAGCGCAGAAACAAAATTCCAGCGAGGAAGGAATTCGCTTGAATCAATTTGACTATATTCAGGTACAAACAGAGAAGGATTAAATAGTTCTAGCTAGCAAGGACCTTGGGAATCAACCTGGGAACAACCAGGGATGATCCCAAATAATTCCAAGCAACATAACCAACCTGGCTGGACAAAATAGCAGGTGGTAGGTTGGTAAACAACCTCTGGTTCTGTTTTTCCAACCTGGGAAAACAACAACCAGGTTCAGGTTCTAAAAACAGAACCTGTTTTGTCTTTGCCCACCAGCCAAATGCTGGTTCCGCTGGTTTCCCCTGGCCTTGTAGCATGCAGATACAGACAAACAACATCCAACCTTCACCTAAATTGTACCCCTATAGTGCCTTCCCTGCTACACTATAGTTAACCAAACAAAACAGTACAATTCCGAGTTGGATAGAACTGAATCTGCGCAATCAACTCAACCGAACTGCAAAGCTTCCATCTTGGGTTCCTTTGCGAGCTCAACCTTTCTGCTTGCACTGTTCATAGCGCATACAATGTTGTGCCGAAGCGCACATTGCGCGAGTACCTGCAAATGCTTCAAGCGAAAATTGCGAAAGCAAACAAACACACGAACATTCCATTCACACCCAAATGCATTCGCACACGCATACTCGTACAAACAGACGGCAGGATGTCGTGCAATGTAAATTTGCACCCAACACACCTTCACCAGTCTCATAAACTACCGCTCAATCATCGGCAGCCAATCCTCTTTGATTGCTGGACAAAGGACAAAGGACGCACCTATGTGAATCGACTCCATTCGTTCACTATGGTGAGGAAGTACAATGATCCCCAGTCCCCTCAGTCCGCATAGGACCTACAAGGTCCATGTGCACCACCTCCAATGGTACCTTCGCTGATCCCTCCGCACGCAGGAACGGGAACCGCACGAACTTGTTCTGCATGCATGCTTCGCAGCCGCCAAAGCCAGTGCCATCACCATACACTTGCAGGCCTTCTCTCTGTGCATCAACTCCAATGTGGAGACTACCACATGTGCAAGTCGTCAGTGCCAAGTCTCCCAAGACGCGTGGCCCGAGGTAGCTGACGCCTTCTCGGCTGCGCTTGCGCCAATCAGCTATCCACTCTGCACACAATATTGCTCCTTCATTAACGCCATAACAACCGCGTTACCCGATTTGTGCCAAAGCAGTATTGGGATCTGCCACATGCCCTAGTGGACATCTCCTAAGTGTAGAGATCGGTGCGGTCTGGATATCATCAGGAAGATCCGTCCGAGGAGTCACATGCCAGGAGCTTCCAGAGACAATCACCCAATGGGTGAGGGGATGAAGGAGAACCTTGGTAGCCACAGCGGGGTCGGTAACTCCTTTATTCAAGAAGAAGAAGAACCCGGCCTTTTGCTCTCCAGTTTTGCCATATTTCTCGTCATCCTTCTCCTCTCCACTAGCTCCCATGACTCCCCCACTCCTATTGCTACCTTGGTGGTCCAATCTCAGGGCCGTTGGTAGTTTTTTTTTCCAACGATGGCCACGCTTCTTGGAATAGAAACATACCTCCCCTTGGCCTCCGCCACTCATCTCTTAGCAGTTCTCATTCTTTTTGCCCTTCCACATCTCTTTGAAGCCACTCTTTCCACCTCCAACTCCATAATCAGCACCATCTTTCAAGTGCTGTACATTTCGGCGCCTCAATTCCTCTTCAAAGATTCGCGCACGAATGCAGTCCACACTTCATTGGGATTGCTGGGAGTTGAGGTTGATGGCTAGGGCAGACTGTTGGGTGCAAATTCACATTGCACGACATCCTGCAATCTGTTTGTACGACTATATGTGTGCGAATGCATTTGGGTGTGAATGGAATGTTCGTGTGTTTGTTTGCTTTCGCAATTTTCGCTTGATGCATTTGCAGGTACTCGCGCAATGTGCGCTTTGGCACAACATTGTACACACTATGAACAGCCCACAAAGGAACCCAAGATGGAAGCTTTGCGGTTCGGTTAAATTGATTGCGCAGATTCAGTTCTATCCAACTCGAAATTGTACTGTTTTGTTTGGTTGACTATAGTGTAGCAGGGCAGGCACTATAGGGGTACAATTTGGGTGAAGGTTGGATGTTGTTTGTCTGTATCTGCATGCTACAGGGCCAGGGGAAACCAGCGGAACCAGCATTTGGCTGGTTGGGCAAAGACAAAACAGGTTCTGTTTTTAGAACCTGAACCTGGTTGTTTTCCCAGGTTGGAAAAACAGAACCAGAGGCTGTTTACCAACCTACCACCTGCTGTTTTGGTTCTGTTGCTTGGAATTATTTGGGATCATCCCTGGTTGTTCTCAGGTTGATTCCCAAGGTCCTTGCTAGCTATAACTATATATTCCTTCTCTGTTTGTACCTGAATATAATCAATTGATTCAAACGAATTCCTTCCTCACTGGAGTTTCGTTTCTGCGCTAATGGACGGGAGAATGCTACCCGAGTCAACGCTAGTATGCTAGCATTCCAACGCTAGGCAAACGCTGTCCGAGCCATAGCTTCGTAATGTAGGGCAGGTCACCATCTACAAGAGTAGGCTGGTGGCAAAGGGGTTTATGCAGAAGGAGAAGCAGGACTTCAACGAGATCTTTGCTCCTACTGCCAAACCTCCTACCCTCCGTGTCTTGTAGGCAGATGCAGTCATTAGTGGAAAATTCATCATTCAGATGGATATATCAACGGCATTCCTCAACGGGATTTTAGAGGAGGAGGTGTTCATGACGCAGCCGCCTGGGTATAAGGATGGTACGGGCAGGGTGTGCAAGCTGAAAAAATCCATCTACGGCTTGAAGCAAGCGCCACGCTGCTGGTACCAGAAGTTGGCAGCTGTTTTAGAGGAGATGGGATTCAGGACCAGCAGCTGTGATGAAAGCCTCTTTCTCAAGGGCGAGGGGGAGAAGCTGGTGCTGTTTCTAGTCTATGTGGATGACATTCTTCTGTTCAGCAGCACTATCTGAAGTATCTGAACTCTCACCCAAGCATTGGAGTTCAATATTCCGCATCTGCACAGGTGAAGCAGAAAGGGGTGGAGGTGCTGAAGGAGAAAGGGGAGAGGCTTGGAGAAGGCAAGCTCTTTCTGACTTGTTTCACTGATGCTACTTGGGCTTCTGAGAAGGAGGATTCCTCATCTGTGGGAGGATACATCTGCGTAGTTGGGGGAGGACCTGTTAGTTGGAGGTCTAAGAAGCAGACGGAGACGGCACTCTCTTCCGTAGAATCAGAGTACATGGCGATGTTCCATGGGGTGAAGGAGGTGATTTGGCTGAGGAGGCTGTTAGAGGAGATTGGCCAGGAGCAGAAGGTTGCTACGCCGCTGTTCTGTGATAGCAAGGAAGCTCGGGATGGCCAGGAACGCTGTGCTTCATGGGCTGAACAAGCACATGCGTATCAAGTGGCACTGGCTGCGTAAGGAGGTAAAGAGGGGGACGGTGAATCCGATCTACATCAAGACTCACCAGCAGCCAGCAGACTTTTTCACCAAGAGGCTTGCGGATGAGCCTCATTGGCGTTGTGTGCGCATGAGTGGAATGAGCATGAACTAGCATGGAATGATGGGGATGCAGCCGGCAGGCTGAAGGGGAGTGTGTTGGGTGCAAATTCACATTGTACGACATCCTGCCGTCTGTTTGTACGAGTATGTGTGTGCGAATGCATTTGGGTGTGAATGGAATGTTCGTGTGTTTGTTTGCTTTTGCAATTTTCGCTTGATGCATTTGCAGGTACTCGCGCAATGTGTGCTTCGGCACAACATTGTACGCGCTATGAACAGTGCAAGCAGAAAGGACGAGCCCGCAAAGGAACCCAAGATGGAAGCTTTGCGGTTCGGTTGAGTTGGTTGCGCAGATTCAGTTCTATCCAACTTGAAATTGTACTGTTTTGTTTGGTTGACTATAGTGTAGCAGGGCAGGCACTATAGGGGTACAATTTGGGTGAAGGTTGGATGTTGTTTGTCTGTATCTGCATGCTACAGGGCCAGGGGAAACCAGCAGAACTAGCATTTGGCTGGTTGGGCAAAGACAAAACAGGTTCTGCTTTTAGAACCTGAACCTGGTTGTTGTTTTCCCAGATTGGAAAAACAGAACCAGAGGTTGTTTACCAACCTACCACCTGCTATTTTGTCCAGCCAGGTTGGTTCTGTTGCTTGGAATTATTTGGGATCATCCCTGGTTGTTCTCAGGTTGATTCCCAAGGTCCTTGCTAGCTATAACCATATATTCCTTCTCTGTTTGTGCGTGAATATAGTCAATTGATTCAAGCGAATTCCTTCCTTGCTGGAGTTTCGTTTCTGCGCTATTCGACGGCAGAATGCTACCCGAGTCAACGCTAGTATGCTAGCACTCCAACGCTAGGCAAACGCTGTCCGAGCCATAACTTCGCAATGGCAGAACTTTTCGCGAGGCAACTTGGCTTATTTTGAAGCTCTTGGAGCGAGCTTCGATATAGCGAATTCTCAGCTTAATCCAATCGATGATCTGCACGGCACGCTGCGCGACGTTCAAGGTACTCTTGTTATTTTGGACAAGTCATTCTTAACTCCTCTCTCTACAAACTCGGACCCGAGGATAGGGGCTGGTCTTGTATCAGGCACCCAGGGACCCTTGGAGGTGACCTCGAGGAGAGGTTTTAAGTTTGATTAAGTCTTAATAGCCTGAGTTTATTAGGCCCTTTACACCAACACAGACCACGACTCAGGTAGTCCGATCACCATCTCCACACATTGAACAAGCTCATGGTAGATAGAGCCACCACTCTTGAGCTTTGTGAAGATGTCTCGCATGTCATCCAACACGGGATGCATTGGCTGTCCATCAACAAATTTGATGTTGCACAATCGCTGGACGAGTAGCACAATGCCCGTAGCATGTGTTGGTGAGTGCACATCAAGGAGTTTCCTCCATGCCTTGGGTCCACACTCGGGATTACACAATAGGTCTTTGATATGGTCAAGTTGGTGTCCACCAATCGTTTGGACCATGAGCGTATACGCATCAAACGAGCGCTTTATCCATGCTCCTTTCAATTCCATAGACTCTGGCATCTTTTCCTTTCCTTCCACCACTTCCAATAACTTGTATTAGGTCAATAAAAGCCTCATACGGAAGCTCCAGAGCCAATTTTCTTCCCCCATAAACTTCCCCTCAATAGAGAAGACTTTCATAGGATCCACAGATATAGAA
Organism: Closterium sp. Yama58-4; assembly: GCA_947470075.1. Classification (NCBI taxonomy): domain Eukaryota; kingdom Viridiplantae; phylum Streptophyta; class Zygnematophyceae; order Desmidiales; family Closteriaceae; genus Closterium; species Closterium sp. Yama58-4. Next base: position 7,261 of record CANIUD010000085.1, on the reverse strand, counting down.
GATGGTGTAGTGGAAGAAGGTAGCACAGGGGTAGTTGGTTGGTGAGTTCCCACTCCACCACCAACTACTCTCCCTTGCTCTCCAGCCTCTCCACTCCCAGCCATCTCATCATTAGCACCTTTGTGGTCCATCTCGGCCATCACAAGGCCTTAGGCACTGTGGAATCCTGACAAAACGCTTTTACAAAAAAACATTGTTACGGTTAGAAAATTTGAATTAGGTTGCGATTCAACCTTAAAACAAAATATCGCAAGCAGAGCGACAATAAAATGGTCTCATTGATAAAATTGGTTGACAATCGATAACGATTCGTCGCTTCAAAGTCGACCACCCGCTCTGATACAACTTGTTGCACAAGATCGTCACTTTGAAGACCTATGATGAACTCGTTTCTCAACTCTACTCGGTACGGTGGGGCGCACTGGTCTTAGCTACTACCTCAAACGTCAAAAGGTGGTTTTAGCGAATGAGAACGAAGTTAAAACGTATAGCTGCTGCTTTGATAAGAATGGATGCAGAAAGAACAAACATTAGGCAAAGCATGATAAGAGATGGGAGTTTCAAGAGAACCTTGTGAGGGAAGGGCTCTCCAAATGCTAGATAAGGATGGTAGGAACCTTCCTAGCATTAAAGATGCAACCCTCATCATGAGGTCCTTGAGGTGTCACATGCAAAATCCAATCCAATTGGATTTTGTCTAGGTGCCGCAACATTTGCAACCCATGCTAGAAACTTCTAGCCACCCCAATCTGAAAGTCAACGTTGTTTTCCTAACTACCCAACAAAGACCCTGTATAGTCATGACCCAATTATCGCCAAATTATATAATATCCCAAATTAAGATAGAATTCCCAAATCTTGGAAATCTTGTAACTTGGGCGATCTTGGTCGAAATAAGGCGATCTTGGTATCTTTGACAAGTCTGGATTTCTCCTACGCAATGAAGCACTTAGACTTGGACAAAAAGAGGTGATAAAATGATTTATGCTCATGCAAATGACGCAAGCATATTGCACGAGCATACGGCAGGACGGTAGAATGAGATGCCCTCAAACTGACGTGCAAACAATAATCGCTCCACACTCTACCGCTGCAAGTCCTCCTCAAGAATGCGCGCCCGGATGTAATCCACGCTCCATTGGGGCCATTGGGAGTTAAAGTTTATGGCAAGGGCAGACCACGGCTCAGGCAGCCGTATCATGATCTCCAGGCATTGCACGTGCTCTGGGTACACCACACCGCCACCTTGGAGCTTCGTGAAGTTGTCGCGCATCTTGTCCAACACGGGCTGCATCGGCTCTCTATCAACGACCTTGATGTCACGCAGCCACCGTGCAAGTAGCATGATGTCGGTAGCGTGTGTCCGCGAATGTACGTCCAGAAGCTTCTTCCAAGCTTTGGGTCTACATTCGGGATCACCCAAAAGATACTTGATGTGGTCGAGTTGGTGTCCTCCAACTACTTGCACCATAAGCATGTAATCGAACGATCGCTTCATCCACGCTCCTTTCAGCTCTGCAGGCTCCGACATCTTCTCTTTCCCCTCGACCAGAACCAATAGCTTTTATTGGGTGTACATCATCCTCGTGGAGAAGCTTCGGTGCTCCTAGTTCTCCCATATGAAGTTCTCAATAGAGAACGCCTTCACGGGATCCACGGTTGTTGGAGATGGTGTAGTAGAACTACTGAAGCGAAGGGTTGGTTGGTTGGTGAGTCCCTACTCCATTACCAGCAACTCCCCCCAACTCTCCAGTCTCTCTACCTCTAGCCATGTCGCCATTAGCACCTCCGGAGTCCGTATTAACCATACTGAAGGTGACCATGAGGATGAAGTGTTGGTGTAAGGGCCTAATAAACTCAAGCTATTAGGACTTAATCAAACTTAAAACCTCTCCTCGGGGTCACCTCCAAGGGTCCCTGGGTGCCTGGTACAAGACCAGCCCCTATCCTCGGGTCCGAGTTTGTAGAGAGAGGGATCAAGAAGGACTTAGTCAAAACAGCAAGAGTACCTTGAACGTCGCGCAGCGTGCCGTGCAGACCGTCGGTCGGATTAAGCTGAGAATGTGCTATATCGAAGCTCGCTCCAAGAGCTTTAAAATGAGCCAAGTTGCCTCGCGAAAAGTTCTGCCATTACTAAGTTCTGGCTCGGACAGCGTTTGCCTAGCGTTGGAGTGCTAGCATACTAGCGTTGACTCGGGTAGCATTCCGCCGTCGAATAGCGCAGAAACGAAATTCCAGCGAGGAAGGAATTCGCTTGAATCAATTTTACTATATTCAGGTACAAACAGAGAAGGATTAAATAGTTCTAGCTAGCAAGGACCTTGGGAATCAACCTGGGAACAACCAGGGATGATCCCAAATAATTCCAAGCAACAGAACCAACCTGGCTGGACAAAATAGCAGGTGGTAGGTTGGTAAACAACATCTGGTTCTGTTTTTCCAACCTGGGAAAAACAACAACCAGGTTCAGGTTCTAAAAACAGAACCTGTTTTGTCTTTGCCCAACCAGCCAAATGCTGGTTCCGCTGGTTTCCCCTGGCCTTGTAGCATGCAGATACAGACAAACAACATCCAACCTTCACCTAAATTGTACCCCTATAGTGCCTCCCCTGCTACACTATAGTTAACCAAACAAAACAGTACAATTCCGAGTTGGATAGAACTGAATCTGCGCAATCAACTCAACCGAACTGCAAAGCTTCCATCTTGGGTTCCTTTGCGAGCTCGTCCTTTCTGCTTGCACTGTTCATAGCGCATACAATGTTGTGCCGAAGCGCACATTGCGCGAGTACCTGCAAATGCATCAAGCGAAAAATGCGAAAGCAAACAAACACACGAACACACCATTCACACGCAAATGCATTCGCACACGCATACTCGTACAAACAGACGGCAGGATGTCGTGCAATGTGCATTTGCACCCAACACACTCTCCCTCAGCCTGCCGGCTGCATCCCCGTCATTCCATGCTAGTTCATGCTCATTCCACTCATGCGCACACAACGCCAATGAGGCTCATCCGCAAGCCTCTTGGTGAGAAAGTCTGCTGGCTGCTGGTGAGTCTTGATGTAGATCGGATGCACCGTCCCCCTCTTCACCTCCTTACGCAGCCAGTGCCACTTGATACGCATGTGCTTGTTCAGCCCATGAAGCACAGCGTTTCTGGCCATCCCAAGAGCCCCCTTGCTATCACAAAACAGCGGCGTAGCAACTTTCTGCTCCTGGCCAATCTCCTCTAACAGCCTCCTCAGCCAAATCACCTCCTTCACCCCATGGAACATCGCCATGTACTCTGATTCTACGGAAGAGAGTGCCGTCTCCGTCTGCTTCTTGGACCTCCAACTAACAGGTCCTCCCCCAACTACGCAGATGTATCCTCCCACAGATGAGGAATCCTCCTTCTCAGAAGCCCACGTAGCATCGGTAAAGCAAGTGAGAAATAGCTTGCCTTCTCCAAGCCTCTCCCCCTTCTCTTTCAGCACCTCCACCCCTTTCTGCTTCACCTGTGCAGATGCGGAGTATTGAACTCCAATGCTTGGGTGAGAGTTCAGGTACTTCACCACACGCTCAGCTGCATCCACCTGCTCCTCTGATGGATTCTGCACCACCCTAGCCAGCTGCCCAACCGAGAAAGAGATGTCGGGCCTCGTGTGAACTGCTGCGTACAAGAGGCTGCCCACCAAGGACTGAAATTGCTGCTGCTCTTCAGCTTCAACCCCTTCATCCTCTGCAGCCTTCACAAGCTTGAATTCTGCTGGCAGGGGAGTTGCAACCTTGCGCTCATTCTCAATCCCATACTTCTCCCCCAGCTCCTTGATGAACTTCTCCTGGTGCAGCTTCAACCACCTGTGATCTGGATCCCTCTCCACGTGCATCCCGAGGTAGTACTTTACCTCCCCAAGGTTCTTGCACTTGAAGTTTTCCATCAGTTGCTGCTGCACTTTCTGGATCTCCTTCATGCTGCTGCTGAAGAGAAGAATATCGTCCACATAGACCAGAAACAGCACCAGCTTCTCCCCCTCGCCCTTGAGAAAGAGGCTCTCATCACAGCTGCTGGTCCTGAATCCCATCTCCTCTAAAACAGCTGCCAACTTCTGGTACCAGCAGCGTGGCGCCTGCTTCAAGCCGTAGATGGACTTGTTGAGCTTGCACACCCTGCCCGTACCATCCTCATACCCAGGCGGCTGCGTCATGTACACATCCTCCTCTAAAATCCCATTCAGGAATGCCGTTGAAATATCCATCTGAATGATGAATTTCCCACTAACAGCTGCATCTGCCAACAAGACACGGAGGGTAGGGGGTTTGGCAGTGGGAGCAAAGATCTCGTTGAAGTTCTGCTTCTCCTTCTGCATAAACCCCTTCGCCACTAGCCTACTCTTGTAGATGGTGACCTGCCCCTTGTCATCGGTCTTGATCCTCAGCACCCACTTGCATTGTATCGCTTTCTTCCCATCAGGCAGCACCACCAGATCCCATGTCCTATTCTCCAGCAGACTCTGGTACTCAGCATCCCTAGAAGCCAGCCACTTGTCCCTATCTGGTCCAGCTAATGCCTCCTCCATGCTAGCTGGTTCCTCTGGTGCAGGGGCAAGAAAACAGTACGCAGGCTCATCCTCCTCATCCGGGTCATAGCCATGAGGTAGAATCAGCAATGCCTCTTCGGTCCCTAGCTGCTGCTCTGCTGCATCAGTTCCTGCAGTCAGCTTCTTAGTAGCCATACGGGTACGTCCTGGCCTGGAGACGGGTGTCTCCCATCCCTTCATAACGACACCCTTCGGCTTCTTAGTTTTTCCCTGCTGCTTTTCTCCTCCCTCGGGTCCAGCAGCTCCACTAGTGCTGCCGCCAGTTTCCACACCATTTTCTCCACCAGCAGATGCCTCCTGTACCTTCTCTCCATCACCATTTCCAGCAGCTGCCTCCTCTCCCTCCTCCCACACACTAGGAGTCAGGTCCAGCTGCATGGTGATCTGCTCCATCTGCTGGGACACCCTTGCCTCCGGCTGTTTCTCCCAGCTCCCGTACATCATGCCCTCAATGAATTTCACATCCCTGCTGTCAAACAACACACCCTTGGATGGTTCCCACAGCAGCCATCCCTTGCTCTCAGCAGCCAGCCCCAAATGCACACACCAGATTGCACTCGCCCCCAACTTACTGCGGTAGGTCTTGGGGACGTGGGCGACTGCCATGCAACCGAACACCCTCAGCATGTCCACCGGCGGCTTCCTCCCAAGCCACCTCTCCAACGGCACCTACGAGTCATCCCCAACCTTGGTGAGCACCCTGTTCCTAGCGACAGTGGCGTGCCGGACAGCATGAGGCCACATAGAATTGCTCAGCCCAGATTCTATGAGCAGCGCCCTAGCTGTCTCCAGAATGGTCCGGTTTGCCCGTTCTGCTACACCATTGGACTGTGGGGTATAAGCCGTGGTCAGCTCTCTCTGGATGCCCTGCTTCTTGAGCCAGGCCGTCATTTCAGCTCCAAGGAACTCACCACCCCGGTCTGTCCTAATCCGCTTCACTACACACTCCGCCTGCTTCTCCACGAATGGCAGCCAATCGTCCCGTATCGTGGAGGCGGCGTGGTCCTTCTGCTTCAGCGGATACGCCCACATCAGCCTGCTCCAGTCATCCACAATTGTAAGAAAATACCGCTCCCCCTTGTGCCCTTGCACCGGCAGCGGCCCCACCAAGTCCATGTGGACCAGCTCCAAAAGCTTCTTGCTCCTGCCAGCCACACTATGGAAAGGGAAACGGGTGAACTTTGAAAGCAAACAGATTTCACAGTTGTCATCGGGTGGCTGTCCGTTCAGCTTCAGACCCTTAACGGCTCCATCCTTCTCCAGCTGCTTCAGCAAAGGCATTGCCACATGCCCTAAGCGCCGGTGTGCCGTTGCCCAATCTGTCTCCCCAGATCTGGCCGACACTTTCACACCAACCCCTCCAACGGCATTGCACTCCCCCTGGGATGCAGACCCCTCTCCAGCCTGCCCCCCACCATGCCACGCCAGGGCCGGCAGCTGCCACATAGATCTGTACACGTCCTTGCTCTCGTGCAGATCCCAAAGCACCCGATTGCCCAGCTTCCCCTTATAAGTGCGTGCCCCATCCGTGTTGGTGTTCACCCCAGCCTTGCCAAGCTTACGGAGGGAGATAAGGTTGGCCTTCAGGTCGGGGACGAAGAGAACGTCGTGCAGCACCACCGGCTTGCCATCCGCTCCCTTAAACGCAGCTCGTCCCGCACCAGCCACCTTCAACATGTGTCCAGAGGCGGAGCACACTTCATTGATCGGTGCAGCTCGTACTTCGTCCAGCAGGTCCTTGCGCGGCGTCATCGTCCAAGCAGCGCCTGTGTCCAACACCCAATAGTCTAGGGGGTGCAGCTCTGCTCCAACTTTGGCAGAGGCGTCTCCTTGCTCCCCCTTGTCTCCCACATGGAAGAATTGGCCCGCGGTGCGCTCCTTCTTCTTCTCCGCACCGCCGTTGCCCTTCGGGTTGTTGTCGGACGAATCAGCGACCATGTTGGCGCCGCCGTTTTTCTGGTTCCCCCCGCGCCGCCATCCTGGTGACGATTCTGGGGGGTCCATCCATCGGCTTTCTATAGCACAAAAACCAGGGGTGCCCTTCCTTCTCACAATACCAGCAACTCCCTTTCATTTTGCCACCAGCACCCGACTTGCCCCCACGTCCAGATTTCGCACCGCGACCCCAACCGGTACCTCCTTGTTGGTCGTTGGAGTCGTCGTCTTTCTTTGCACCGCGTCCAGCACCACCGAAGCCACGTCCTCTGCCACGTCGGCTCCCTTGCATCCCGTAGCCGCTGCTGCCGTCGTCTCCACCCCTCAGTTGGCGGCGACGGAAGTCCTCCTCCAGAATCTTCGTCCGCACCCACTCGAGCGTCCACAAGCTCTGGTTCTGCGGCAGGCTCAATCCGCTCGTAAATTGAAGCCACGATTCCGGCAGCAGCGAGAGCATCTTCAAGCACTTGGTCTGCTCCGGGTAGGTGATTCCCGCGGTCGCCAACTTCGCGTAGAGGTCGCGCATCTTGTCCAGGACTGGTTGCACCGGCTCTCCCTCGCTCAGGCGCAACGCGGACAGCTCCCTCTCCAGCATCAACGTTGCGACAACGGAGGTCGGGGCGTGCAGCTCCTTCAACACGGTCCACGCCTTCGGACCGCATTCAACCTCCGGCAGCAGGTGCATGACGTGGTGACGCTGGTTCAGCTCCAAACTCTGCGACATCAAATAGTAGCCAGCC
>CANIUD010000084.1:0-48989 GCA_947470075.1 Closterium sp. Yama58-4 | reverse complement strand
GGAGCAGATCACCATGCAGCTGGACCTGACTCCTAGTGTGTGGGAGGAGGGAGAGGAGGCAGCTGCGGGGAAGGTGATGGAGGAGGTACAGGAAGGCACCTGCTGGTGGAGAAAATTGTGTGGAAACTGGCGGCAGCACTAGTGGCTAGTGGAGCTGCTGACCGAGGGAGGAGAGAAGCAGCTGGGACAAACTAAGAAGCCGAAGGGTGTCGTTATGAAGGGATGGGAGACACCCGTCTCCAGGCCAGGACGTACCCGTATGGCTACTAAGAAGCTGACTGCAGAAACTGATGCAGCAGAGCAGCAGCTAGGGACCGAAGAGGCATTGCTGATTCTACCTCATGGTTATGACCCGGATGAGGAGGATGAGCCTTGCTTACTGTTTTCTTGCCCCTGCACCAGAGGAACCAGCTAGCATGGAAGAGGCATTAGCTGGACCAGATAGGGACAAGTGGCTGGCTTCTAGGGATGCTGAGTACCAGAGTCTGCTGGAGAATAGGACATGGGATCTGGTGGTGCTGCCTGATGGGAAAGAAAGCGATACAAGCAGTGGGTGCTGAGGATCAAGACCGATGACAAGGGGCAGGTCACCATCTACAAGAGTAGGCTGGTGGCGAAGAGGTTTATGCAGAAGGAGAAGCAGGACTTCAACGAAATCTTTGCTCCCACTGCCAAACCCCCTACCCTCCGTGTCTTGTTGGCAGATGCAGCTGTTAGTGGGAAATTCATCATTCAGATGGATATTTCAACGGCATTCCTGAATGGGATTTTAGAGGAGGATGTGTACATGACGCAGCCGCCTGGGTATGAGGATGGTACGGGCAGGGTGTGCAAGCTCAACAAGTCCATCTACGGCTTGAAGCAGGCGCCACGCTGCTGGTACCAGAAGTTGGCAGCTGTTTTAGAGGAGATGGGATTCAGGACCAGCAGCTGTGATGAGAGCCTCTTTCTCAAGGGCGAAGGGGAGAAGCTGGTGCTGTTTCTGGTCTATGTGGACGACATTCTTCTCTTCAGCAGCAGCATGAAGGAGATCCAGAAAGTGCAGCAGCAACTGATGAAAAACTTCAAGTGCAAGAACCTTGGGGAGGTAAAGTACTACCTCGGGATGCACGTGGAGAGGGATCCAGATCACAGGTGGTTGAAGCTGCACCAGGAGAAGTTCATCAAGGAGCTGGTGGGGAGAAGTATGGGATTGAGAATGAGCGCAAGGTTGCAACTCCCCTGCCAGCAGAATTCAAGCTTGTGAAGGCTGCAGAGGATGAAGGGGTTGAAGCTGAAGAGCAGCAGCAATTTCAGTCCTTGGTGGGCAGCCTCTTGTACGCAGCAGTTCACACGAGGCCCGACATCTCTTTCTCGATTGGGCAGCTGGCTAGGGTGGTGCAGAATCCATCAGAGGAGCAGGTGGATGCAGCTGAGCGTGTGGTGAAGTACCTGAACTCTCACCCAAGCATTGGAGTTCAATACTCCGCATCTGCACAGGTGAAGCAGAAGGGGGGGGGGGTGGAGGTGCTGAAAGAGAAGGGGGAGAGGCTTGGAGAAGGCAAGCTATTTCTCACTTGCTTTACCGATGCTACATGGGCTTCTGAGAAGGAGGATTCCTCATCTGTGGGAGGATACATCTGCGTAGTTGGGGGAGGACCTGTTAGTTGGAGGTCCAAGAAGCAGACGAAGACGGCACTCTCTTCCGTAGAATCAGAGTACATGGCGATGTTCCATGGGGTGAAGGAGGTGATTTGGCTGAGGAGGCTGTTAGAGGAGATTGGCCAGGAGCAAAAAGTTGCTACGCCGCTGTTTTGTGATAGCAAGGGGGCTCTTGGGATGGCCAGAAACGCTGTGCTTCATGGCCTGAACAAGCACATGCGTATCAAGTGGCACTGGCTGCGTAAGGAGGTGAAGAGGGGGACGGTGCATCCGATCTACATCAAGACTCACCAGCAGCCAGCAGACTTTCTCACCAAGAGGCTTGCGGATGAGCCTCATTGGCGTTGTGTGCGCATGAGTGGAATGAGCATGAACTAGCATGGAATGACGGGGATGCAGCCGGCAGGCTGAGGGGGGGTGTGTTGGGTGCAAATGCACATTGCACGACATCCTGCCGTCTGTTTGTACGAGTGTGAATGCATTTGCGTGTGAATGGTGTGTTCGTGTGTTTGTTTGCTTTCGCATTTTTCGCTTGATGCATTTGCAGGTACTCGCGCAATGTGCGCTTCGGCACAACATTGTACGCGCTATGAACAGGCAAGCAGTGCAAGCAGAAAGGACGAGCTCGCAAAGGAACCCAAGATGGAAGCTTTGCAGTTCGGTTGAGTTGATTGCGCAGATTCAGTTCTATCCAACTCGGAATTGTACTGTTTTGTTTGGTTAACTATAGTGTAGCAGGGAAGGCACTATAGGGGTACAATTTAGGTGAAGGTTGGATGTTGTTTGTCTGTATCTGCATGCTACAAGGCCAGGGGAAACCAGCGGAACCAGCATTTGGCTGGTTGGGCAAAGACAAAACAGGTTCTGTTTTTAGAACCTGAACCTGGTTGTTGTTTTCCCAGGTTGGAAAAACAGAACCAGAGGTTGTTTACCAACCTACCACCTGCTATTTTGTCCAGCCTGGTTGGTTCTGTTGCTTGGAATTATTTGGGATCATCCCTGGCTGTTCCCAGGTTGATTCCCAAGGTCCTTGCTAGCTAGAACTATTTAATCCTTCTCTGTTTGTACCTGAATATAGTCAAATTGATTCAAGCGAATTCCTTCCTCGCTGGAATTTCGTTTCTGCGCTATTCGACGGCGGAATGCTACCCGAGTCAACGCTAGTATGCTAGCACTCCAACGCTAGGCAAACGCTGTCCGAGCCAGAACTTAGTAATGGCAGAACTTTTCGCGAGGCAACTTGGCTCATTTTAAAGCTCTTGGAGCGAGCTTCGATATAGCGAATTCTCAGCTTAATCCGACCGACGGTCTGCACGGCACGCTGCGCGACGTTCAAGGTACTCTTGCTGTTTTGACTAAGTCCTTCTTGATCCTCTCTCTCAACAATCGGACCAGAGGATAGGGGCTGGTCTTGTACCAGGCACCCAGGGACCCTTGGAGGTGACCCCGAGGAGAGGTTTTAAGTTTGATTAAGTCCTAATAGCTTGAGTTTATTAGGCCCTTACACCAACACCAGAGTCTGCTGGAGAATAGGACATGGGATCTGGTGGTGCTGCCTGATGGGAAGAAAGCGATACAATGCAAGTGGGTGCTGAGGATCAAGACCGCTGACAACAGGGGCAGGTCACCATCTACAAGAGTAGGCTGGTGGCGAAGGGGTTTATGCAGAAGGAGAAGCAGGACTTCAACGAGATCTTTGCTTCCACTGCCAAACCCCCTACCCTCCGTGTCTTGTTGGCAGATGCAGCTGTTAGTGGGAAATTCATCATTCAGATGGATATTTCAACGGCATTCCTGAATGGGATTTTAGAGGAGGATGTGTACATGACGCAGCCGCCTGGGTATGAGGATGGTACGGGCAGGGTGTGCAAGCTCAACAAGTCCATCTACGGCTTGAAGCAGGCGCCACGCTGCTGGTACCAGAAGTTGGCAGCTGTTTTAGAGGAGATGGGATTCAGGACCAGCAGCTGTGATGAGAGCCTCTTTCTCAAGGGCGAGGGGGAGAAGCTGGTGCTGTTTCTGGTCTATGTGGACGACATTCTTCTCTTCAGCAGCAGCATGAAGGAGATCCAGAAAGTGCAGCAGCAACTGATGGAAAACTTCAAGTGCAAGAACCTTGGGGAGGTAAAGTACTACCTCGGGATGCACGTGGAGAGGGATCCAGATCACAGGTGGTTGAAGCTGCACCAGGAGAAGTTCATCAAGGAGCTGGGGGAGAAGTATGGGATTGAGAATGAGCGCAAGGTTGCAACTCCCCTGCCAGCAGAATTCAAGCTTGTGAAGGCTGCAGAGGATGAAGGGGTTGAAGCTGAAGAGCAGCAGCAATTTCAGTCCTTGGTAGGCAGCCTCTTGTATGCAGCAGTTCACACGAGGCCCGACATTTCTTTCTCGGTTGGGCAGCTGGCTAGGGTGGTGCAGAATCCATCAGAGGAGCAGGTGGATGCAGCTGAGCGTGTGGTGAAGTACCTGAACTCTCACCCAAGCATTGGAGTTCAATACTCCGCATCTGCACAGGTGAAGCAGAAAGGGGTGGAGGTGCTGAAAGAGAAGGGGGAGAGGCTTGGAGAAGGCAAGCTATTTCTCACTTGCTTTACCGATGCTACGTGGGCTTCTGAGAAGGAGGATTCCTCATCTGTGGGAGGATACATCTGCGTAGTTGGGGGAGGACCTGTTAGTTGGAGGTCCAAGAAGCAGACGGAGACGGCACTCTCTTCCGTAGAATCAGAGTACATGGCGATGTTCCATGGGGTGAAGGAGGTGATTTGGCTGAGGAGGCTGTTAGAGGAGATTGGCCAGGAGCAGAAAGTTGCTACGCCGCTGTTTTGTGATAGCAAGGGGGCTCTTGGGATGGCCAGAAACGCTGTGCTTCATGGGCTGAACAAGCACATGCGTATCAAGTGGCACTGGCTGCGTAAGGAGGTGAAGAGGGGGACGGTGAATCCAATCTACATCAAGACTCACCAGCAGCCAGCAGACTTTCTCACCAAGAGGCTTGCGGATGAGCCTCATTGGCATTGTGTGCGCATGAGTGGAATGAGCATGAACTAGCATGGAATGATGGGGATGCAGCCGGCAGGCTGAGGGGGAGTGTGTTGGGTGCAAATGCACATTGCACGACATCCTGCCGTCTGTTTGTACGAGTATGCGTGTGCGAATGCATTTGTGTGTGAATGGTGTGTTCGTGTTGTTTTGCTTTCGCAATTTTCGCTTGATGCATTTGCAGGTACTCGCGCAATGTGCGCTTCGGCACGACATTGTACGCGCTATGAACAATGCAAGCAGAAAGGACGAGCTCGCAAAGGAACCCAAGATGGAAGCTTTGCAGTTCGGTTGAGTTGATTGCGCAGATTCAGTTCTATCCAACTCGAAATTGTACTGTTTTGTTTGGTTAACTATAGTGTAGCAGGGAAGGCACTATAGGGGTACAATTTAGGTGAAGGTTGGATGTTGTTTGTCTGTATCTGCATGCTACAAGGCCAGGGAAACCAGCGGAACCAGCATTTGGCTGGTTGGGCAAAGACAAAACAGGTTCTGTTTTTAGAACCTGAACCTGGTTGTTGTTTTCCCAGGTTGGAAAAACAGAACCAGAGGTTGTTTACCAACCTACCACCTGCTATTTTGTCCAGCCAGGTTGGTTCTGTTGCTTGGAATTATTTGGGATCATCCCTGGTTGTTCCCAGGTTGATTCCCAAGGTCCTTGCTAGCTAGAACTATTTAATCCTTCTCTGTTTGTACCTGAATATAGTCAAATTGATTCATGCGAATTCCTTCCTCGCTGGAATTTCGTTTCTGCGCTATTCGACGGCGGAATGCTACCCGAGTCAACGCTAGTATGCTAGCACTCCAACGCTAGGCAAACGCTGTCTGAGCCATAACTTCGTAATGGCAGAACTTTTCGCGAGGCAACTTGGCTCATTTTAAAGCTCTTGGAGCGAGCTTCGATATAGCGAATTCTCAGCTTAATCCGACCGACGGTCTGCACGGCACGCTGCGCGACGTTCAAGGTACTCTTGCTGTTTTTGACTAAGTCCTTCTTGATCCCTCTCTCTACAAACTCGGACCCGAGGATAGGGGCTGGTCTTGTACCAGGCACCCAGGGACCCTTGGAGGTGACCCCGAGGAGAGGTTTTAAGTTTGATTAAGTCCTAATAGCTTGAGTTTATTAGGCCCTTACACCAACAAGCAGCAGTATGAAGGAGATCAAGAATGTGCTGCAGCAACTGATGGAGAACTTCAAGTGCAAGAACCTTGGGGAGGTAAAGTACTACCTCGGGATGCACGTGGAGAGGGATCCTGATCACAGGTGGTTGAAGCTGCACCAGGAGAAGTTCATCAAGGAGCTGGGGGAGAAGTATGGGATTGAGAATGAGCGCAAGGTTGCAACTTCCCTGCCAGCAGAATTCAAGCTTGTGAAGGCTGCAGAGGATGAAAGGGTTGAAGCCGAGGAGCAGCAGCAATTTCAGTCCTTGGTGGGCAGCCTCTTGTATGCAGCGGTTCATACGAGGCCCGACATCTCTTTCTCGGTTGGGCAGCTGGCTAGGGTGGTGCAGAATCCATCAGAGGAGCAGGTGGATGCAGCTGAGCGTGTGGTGAAGTACCTGAACTCTCACCCAACCATTGGAGTTCAATACTCCGCATCTGCACAGGTGAAGCAGAAAGGGGTGGAGGTGCTGAAAGAGAAGGGGGAGAGGCTTGGAGAAGGCAAGCTCTTTCTGACTTGTTTCACTGATGCTACTTGGGCTTCTGAGAAGGAGGATTCCTCATCTGTGGGAGGATACATCTGCGTAGTTGGGGGAGGACCTGTTAGTTGGAGGTCCAAGAAGCAGACGGAGACGGCACTCTCTTCCGTAGAATCAGAGTACATGGCAATGTTCCATGGGGTGAAGGAGGTGATTTGGCTGAGGAGGCTGTTAGAGGAGATTGGCCAGGAGCAGAAAGTTGCTACGCCGCTGTTTTGCGAGAGCAAGGGGGCTCTTGGGATGGCCAGGAATGCTGTGCTTCATAGGCTGAACAAGCACATGCGTATCAAGTGGCACTGGCTGCGTAAGGAGGTGAAGAGGGGGACGGTGAATCCGATCTACATCAAGACTCACCAGCAGCCAGCAGACTTTCTCACCAAGAGGCTTGCGGATGAGCCTCATTGGCGTTGTGTGCGCATGAGTGGAATGAGCATGAACTAGCATGGAATGATGGGGATGCAGCCGGCAGGCTGAGGGGGAGTGTGTTGGGTGCAAATTTACATTGCACGACATCCTGCCGTCTGTTTGTACGAGTATGCGTGTGCGAATGCATTTGGGTGTGAATAGAATGTTCGTGTGTTTGTTTGCTTTTGCAATTTTTGCTTGATGCATTTGCAGGTACTCGCGCAATGTGCGCTTCGGCACAACATTGTACGCGCTATGAATAGTGCAAGCAGAAAGGACGAGCTCGCAAAGGAACCCAAGATGGAAGCTTTGCGGTTCGGTTAAATTGATTGCGCAGATCCAGTTCTATCCAACTCGAAATTGTACTGTTTTGTTTGGTTGTCTATAGTGTAGCAGGGCAGGCACTATAGGGGTACAATTTGGGTGAAGGTTGGATGTTGTTTGTCTGTATCTGCATGCTACAGGGTCAGGGGAAACCAGCGGAACCAGCATTTGGCTGGTTGGGCAAAGACAAAACAGGTTCTGTTTTTAGAACCTGAACCTGGTTGTTATTTTCCCAGGTTGGAAAAACAGAACCAGAGGTTGTTTACCAACCTACCACCTGCTATTTTGTCCAGCCAGGTTGGTTCTGTTGCTTGGAATTATTTGGGATCATCCCTGGTTGTTCCCAGGTTGATTCCCAAGGTCCTTGCTAGCTAGAACTATATATTCCTTCTCTGTTTGTACCTGAATATAGTCAAATTGATTCAAGCGAATTCCTTCCTCGCTGGAATTTCGTTTCTGCGCTATTCGATGGCGGAATGCTACCCGAGTCAACGCTAGTATGCTAGCACTCCAACGCTAGGCAAACGCTGTCCGAGCCATAACTTAGTAATGGCAGAACTTTTCGCGAGGCAACTTGGCTCATTTTAAAGCTCTTGGAGCGAGCTTCGATATAGCGAATTCTCAGCTTAATCCGACCGACGGTCTGCATGGCACGCTGCGCGACGTTCAAGGTACTCTTGCTGTTTTGACTAAGTCCTTCTTGATCCCTCTCTCTACAAACTCGGACCCGAGGATAGGGGCTGGTCTTGTACCAGGCACCCAGGGACCCTTGGAGGTGACCCCGAGGAGAGGTTTTAAGTTTGATTAAGTCCTAATAGCTTGAGTTTATTAGGCCCTTACACCAACAAGGCCAACCTCATCTTCCTCCGTAAGCTTGCCAAGGCCGGGGTTAGCACTAGCACGGATGGGGCTCGCACGTACAAGGGGCAGCTGGGCAATCGGGTGCTTTGGGATCTGCACGAGAGCAAGGACGTGTACAGATCCATGTGGCAGCTGCCGGCGTTGGCGTGGCACGGTGGGGGGCAGGCTAGAAAGGGGTCTGCATCCCAGGGGGAGTGCAATGCCGTTGGAGGGGTTGGCGTGAAAGTGTCAGCCAGATCTGGGGAGACAGATTGGGCAACGGCACACTGACGCTTGGGGCATGTGGCAATGCCCTTATTGAAGCAGCTGGAGAAGGATGGAGCCGTCAAAGGTTTGAAGCTGAACGGACAGCCACCCGATGACAACTGTGAAATCTGTTTGCTTTCAAAGTTCACCCGTTTCCCTTTCCATAGTGTGGCTGGCAGGAGCAAGAAGCCTTTGGAGCTGGTCCACATGGACTTGGTGGGGCCGCTGCCGGTGCAAGGGCACAAGGGGGAGCGGTATTTTCTTACAATTGTGGATGACTGGAGCAGGCTGATGTGGGCGTATCCGCTGAAGCAGAAGGACCACGCCGCCTCCACGATACGGGACGATTGGCTGCCGTTCGTGGAGAAGCAGGCGGAGTGTGTAGTGAAGAGGATTAGGACAGACCGGGGTGGTAAGTTCCTTGGAGTTGAAATGACGGCCTGGCTCAAGAAGCAGGGCATCCAGAGAGAGCTGACCACGGCTTACACCCCACAGTCCAACGGTGTAGTAGAACGGGCAAACCGGACCATTCTGGAGACAGCTAGGGCGCTGCTTATAGAATCTGGGCTGAGCAATTCTATGTGGCCTCATGCTGTCCGGCACGCCACTGTTCGGTTGCATGGCAGTCGCCCACGTCCCCAAAACCTACCGCAGTAAGTTGGAGGCGAGTGCAATCTGGTGTGTGCATTTGGGGCTGGCTGCTGAGAGCAAGGGATGGCTGCTGTGGGAACCATCCAAGGGTGTGTTGTTTGATAGCAGGGATGTGAAATTCATTGAGAGCATGATGTATGGGAGCTGGGAGAAACAGCCGGAGGCCCGGGTGTCCCAGCAGATGGAGCAGATCACCATGCAGCTGGACCTGACTCCTAGTGTGTGGGAGGAGGGAGAGGAGGCAGCTGCGGGAAATGGTGATGGAGAGAAGGTACAGGAGGCACCTGCTGGTGGAGAAAATGGTGTGGAAAGTGGCGGCAGCACTAGTGAAGCTGCTGGATCCAAGGGAGGAGAGCAGCAGCAGGGGAAAACTAAGAAGCCGAAGGGTGTCGTTATGAGGGGATGGGAGACACCCGTCTCCAGGCCAGGACGTACCCGTATGGCTACTAAGAAGCTGACTGCAGGATCAGGTGTAGCGGAGCAGCAGCTTGGGACCGAGGAGGCAATGCTGATTCTACCTTATGGCTATGACCCGGATGAGGAGGACGAGCCTGCGTACTGTTTTCTTGCCCCTGCACCAGAGGAACCAGCTAGCATGGAGGAGGCACTAGCTGGACCAGATAGGGACAAATGGCTGGCTTCTAGGGATGCTGAGTACCAGAGCCTGCTAGAAAATGGCACATGGGATCTGGTGGTGCTGCCTGATGGGAAGAAAGCAATACAATGCAAGTGGGTGCTGAGGATCAAGACCGATGACAAGGGGCAGGTCACCATCTACAAGAGTAGGCTGGGGTTAAGGGGTTTATGCAGAAGGAGAAGCAGGACTTCAACGAGATCTTTGCTCCCACTGCCAAACCCCCTACCCTCCGTGTCTTGTTGGCAGATGCAGCCGTTAGTGGGAAATTCATCATTCAGATGGATATTTCAACGGCATTCCTGAATGGGATTTTAGAGGAGGATGTGTACATAACGCAGCCGCCTGGGTATGAGGATGGTACGGGCAGGGTGTGCAAGCTCAACAAGTCCATCTACGGCTTGAAGCAGGCGCCACGCTGCTGGTACCAGAAGTTGGCAGCTGTTTTAGAGGAGATGGGATTCAGGACCAGCAGCTGTGATGAGAGCCTCTTTCTCAAGGGCGAGGGGGAGAAGCTGGTGCTGTTTCTGGTCTACGTGGACGACATTCTTCTTTTCAGCAGCAGCATGAAGGAGATCCAAAAAGTGCAGCAGCAACTGATGGAGAACTTCAAGTGCAAGAACCTTGGGGAGGTAAAGTACTACCTCGGGATGCACGTGGAGAGGGATCCTGATCACAGGTGATTGAAGCTGCACCAGGAGAAGTTCATCAAGGAGCTGGGGGAGAAGTATGGGATTGAGAATGAGCGCAAGGTTGCAACTCCCCTGCCAGCAGAATTCAAGCTTGTGAAGGCTGCAGAGGATGAAGGGGTTGAAGCCGAGGAGCAGCAGCAATTTCAGTCCTTGGTGGGCAGCCTCTTGTACGCAGCAGTTCACACGAGGCCCGACATCTCTTTCTCGGTTGGGCAGCTGGCTAGGGTGGTGCAGAATCCATCAGAGGAGCAGGTGGATGCAGCTGAGCGTGTGGTGAAGTACCTGAACTCTCACCCAAGCATTGGAGTTCAATACTCCGCATCTGCACAGGTGAAGCAGAAAGGGGTGGAGGTGCTGAAAGAGAAGGGGGTGAGGCTTGGAGAAGGCAAAATCTTTCTAACTTGCTTTACCGATGCTACGTGGGCTTCTGAGAAGGAGGATTCCTCATCTGTAGGAAGATACATCTGCGTAGTTGGAGGTCCAAGAAGCAGACGGAGACGGCACTCTCCTCCGTAGAATCAGAGTACATGGCGATGTTCCATGGGGTGAAGGAGGTGATTTGGCTGAGGAGGCTGTTAGAGGAGATTGGCCAGGAGCAGAAAGTTGCTACACCGCTGTTTTGTGATAGCAAGGGGGCTCTTGGGATGGCCAGGAACGCTGTGCTTCATGGGCTGAACAAGCACATGCGTATCAAGTGGCACTGGCTGCGTAAGGAGGTGAAGAGGGGGACGGTGAATCCGATCTACATCAAGACTCACCAGCAGCCAGCAGACTTCCTCACCAAGAGGCTTGCGGATGAGCCTCATTGGCGTTGTGTGCGCATGAGTGGAATGAGCATGAACTAGCATGGAATGATGGGGATGCAGCCGGCAGGCTGAGGGGGAGTGTGTTGGATGCAAATGCACATTGCACGACATCCTGCCGTCTGTTTGTACGAGTATGCGTGTGCGAATGCATTTGGGTGTGAATGGAATGTTCGTGTGTTTGTTTGCTTTTGCAATTTTCGCTTGATGCATTTGCAGGTACTCGCGCAATGTACGCTTCGGCACAACATTGTACGCGCTATGAACAGTGCAAGCAGAAAGGACGAGCCCGCAAAGGAACCCAAGATGGAAGCTTTGTGGTTCGGTTGAATTGATTGCGCAGATTCAGTTCTATCCAACTCAAAATTGTACTGTTTTGCTTGGTTGACTATAGTGTAGCAGGGCAGGCACTATAGGGGTACAATTTAGGTGAAGGTTGGATGTTGTTTGTCTGTATCTGCATGCTACAGGGCCAGGGGAAACCAGCGGAACCAGCATTTGGCTGGTTGGGCAAAGACAAAACAGGTTCTGTTTTTAGAACCTAAACCCAGTTGTTGTTTTCCCAGGTTGGAAATACAGAACCAGAGGTTGTTTACCAACCTACCACCTGCTATTTTGTCCAGCCAGGTTGGTTCTGTTGCTTGGAATTATTTGGGATCATCCCTGGTTGTTCCCAGGTTGATTCCCAAGGTCCTTGCTAGCTAGAACTATTTAATCCTTCTCTGTTTGTACCTGAATATAGTCAATTGATTCAAGCGAATTCCTTCCTCGCTGGAGTTTCGTTTCTGCGCTATTCGACGGCGGAATGCTACCCGAGTCAACGCTAGTATGCTAGCACTCCAACGCTAGGCAAACGCTGTCCGAGCCAGAACTTAGTAATGGCAGAACTTTTCGCGAGGCAACTTGGCTTATTTTAAAGCTTTTGGAGCGAGCTTCGTTATAGCGACTTCTCAGCTTAATCCGATCGATGAGCTGCACGGCACGCTGCGCAACGTTCAAGGTACTCTTGTTAGTTTCTATTCAGCAGTTCACACGAGGCCCGACATCTCTTTCTCGGTTGGGCAGCTGGCTAGGGTGGTACAGAATCCATCAGAGGAGCAGGTGGATGCATCTGAGCGTGTGGTGAAATATCTGAACTCTCACCCAACCACTGGAGTTCAATACTCCGCATCTGTACAGGTGAAGCAGAAAGGGGTTGAGGTGCTGAAAGAGAAGGGGGAGAGGCTTGGAGAAGGCAAGCTATTTCTCACTTGCTTTACCGATGCTACATGGGCTTCTGAGAAGGAGGATTCCTCATCTGTGGGAGGATACATCTGCGTAGTTGGGGGAGGACCTGTTAGTTGGAGGTCTAAGAAACAGACGGAGACGCCACTCTTTCACCTCTGTGGAATCAGAGTACATGGCGATGTTCCATGAGGTGAAGGAGGTGATTTGGCTGAGGAGGCTGTTAGAGGAGATTGGCCAGGAGCAGAAGGTTGCTACGCCGCTGTTTTGTGATAGCAAGGGCGCTCTTAAGACGGCCAGGAACGCTGTGCTTCATAGACTGAACAAGCACATCCGTATCAAGTGGCTCTAGCTGCGTAAGGAGGTGAAGGGGGCGACGGCGAATCCGATCTACATCAAGACTCACCAGCAGCCAGAAGATTTTCTCACCAAAAGGCTTGCGGATGAGCCTCATTGGCATTGTGTGCGCATGAGTGGAATGAGCATGAACTAGCATGGAATGATGAGGATGCAGCCGGCAGGCTGAGGGGGAATGTGTTGGGTGCAATTTCGTATTGCACGACATCCTGCCGTCTGTTTGTACAAGTATGTACGTGCGAATGCCTTCGGGTGTAAATAGAATGTTCGTGTATTTGTTTGCTTTCGCAATTTTTGCTTGATGCATTTGCAGGTACTCGCGCAATGTGCGCTTCGGCACAACATTGTATGCGCTATGAACAGTGCAAGCAAAAAGGACGAGCTCGCAAAGGAACCCGTGATGGAAACTTTGCGGTTCCGTTCAGTTGATTGCGCAGATTCGGTTCTATCCAACTCCATTACGTCAGCATCTCCGGCAATCATGTCGTGGCTCGTCAAGGCATTGTCATGATTCTCCAAAAACTCCCAGGCAGAGGCGAAAAACAGCTGCTATTCCTCCCCTTACATCGCAAATATTTTTTCCAAAGTTGAACCTGAACTGCGAATGACGTCAGCAACCTTGACGACCTTGTCGTGACTCGCCGAGAACTTCCGGGCAGAGGCGAAAACAGCTGTCGCCTTCTCCCTCCCACCTGTTGCAATAATTTTCACCTGTGTTGCGGCTGGTACCCCTGAAAACCCTTCAGATTTGCCGCCATCAAAATCCCCACGGTAGTTCTTGCGCGCTTAACCAAGCGACGCTGCACTCCGTCGTATGCTTAAAACCGTCGGCCGTCACCGTCGAATGTTTGTAAAACTGATCGTCGGTACTTCTGTGACTGTCGGTGATGAAAAACACTCGTACGTCTTGGTCACCTGCAGGTTATCCCGTTGAATAACCGGTGTATCTAGCGTGTCCACCCGTCGTCATTTTCATCTCCTTTGGTTAACCACACCAGCAACCCACCAAAAGGAGGCTCTTCTTGTGCGGAACCCAGAACGATGGGTCTACCGGGACCGAATTTCACGGAACCTAGCCCGCATCAACGCCGCAGATCTCGCCATAGATTTTACCCAGATAGCTTCGAAGTACACCTGAAAATGCTTAAACCGCTGGTGAGCAGACGTTCACGCGTCTCCCACCGTAGGAATTTTGCCCAAAAATCATAGTTGCTGGAGCAGTCCCGAAGTATTTTCTGCCGTGTAACCCCAACGTTTCTGCCACTGACCCTGGTACTTCGACGTTCAACCGTCTTCATACCCGTCGAAATTACGTAGCAGATCTCAGATATCATTGGCAATACGCCCTTTGTCGTGCCTCCATATGTGAGATTTCTGACCCTTCTGGCGCCCACCTAGTAGACCCCAAAATTTACGGTGGAGTGGTGTACGGGCTCAACCTTTCACTCTGGAGATCTGCTGGAGCACCCACAACTTTCCCTCCAAATTTTTTTGTCTTCACCCCCCGACAATTTCGCTTGCCGCCGTTCACCCAGCGTCCGCTTTTGTCGGATGAGGTATTGCTCGTTGATGCCCGCGATTTTTTCTGATACTCGGTGAAGGCGCAAACGCCGGATTGTATTTATTATATCAAACAAGAAGACTGGCCGCTTCATTGCCCACTTCGTCTATCGCGTTTAAAACTGTTAAACTCATACACTATAGTCTATGTAGGCTGTAGTGGGGTAGCCAATATGGGTTTAGGGTTTGGTACTTGTACTCCTCATGCTGCTCAATGCATTCATTCTCGTTCTAATTCTCACATGGTATCGAGCAGGTTCCCTCGTGGGAACTGTTCCTAGGGCCCACCGTTTTTTTTTTCCTGCCCGGAGCGTACTCAGCCCCTGCCCGAGTGGCGCTCCCCTCTCACGGCCCCTAGCGGCCCCGTCGCGCCGCCCTTGCGGCCCCGCCGCGCCGCCCTTGCGGCCCCGTCACGCCGCCCTCGCGGCCCCGTCGCGCCGCCCTTGCGGCTCCCCCTTCGCGCCGCCCTCGCGGCCCCTTCTCGCCGCCCTCAAAGCCCCGTCGCCCTACCCTCGCGACCCCGCGGCCCTGTTGGGTGCAAATGCACATTGCATGACATCCTGCCGTCTGTTTGTACGAGTATGCGTGTGCGAATGCATTTGTGTGTGAATGGAATGTTCGTGTGTTTGTTTGCTTTCACAATTTTCGCTTGATGCATTTGCAGGTACTCGTGCAATGTGCGCTTCGGCACAACATTGTACGCACTATGAACAGTGCAAGCAGAAAGGACGAGCTCGCAAAGGAACCCAAGATGGAAGCTTTGCGGTTCGGTTGAATTGATTGCGCAGATTCAGTTCTATTCAACTCGAAATTGTACTGTTTTGCTTGGTTGACTATAGTGTAGCAGGGCAGGCACTATAGGGGTACAATTTGGGTGAAGGTTGGATGTTGTTTGTCTGTATCTGCATGCTACAGGGCCAGGGGAAACCAGCGGAACCAGCATTTGGCTGGTTGGGCAAAGACAAAACAGGTTCTGTTTTTAGAACCTGAACCTGGTTGTTGTTTTCCCAGGTTGGAAAAACAGAACCAGAGGTTGTTTACCAACCTACCACCTGCTATTTTGTCCAGCCAGGTTGGTTCTGTTGCTTGGAATTATTTGGGATCATCCCTGGTTGTTCCCAGGTTGATTCCCAATGTCCTTGCTAGCTAGAACTATATATTCCTTCTCTGTTTGTACCTGAACATAGTCAATTGATTCAAGCGAATTCCTTTCTCGCTGGAATTTCGTTTCTACGCGGTTCGTTGGCGGAATGCTACCCGAGTCAACGCTAGTACGCTAGCACTCTAATGCTAGGCAAACACCGTCCGAGCCATAACTTCGTAATGGCAGAACTTTTCGTGAGGCAACTTGGCTCATTTTAAAGCTCTTGGAGCGAGCTTTGATATAGCGAATTCTCAGCTTAATCCGATCGACGGTCTGCACGGCACGCTGCGCGACGTTCAAGGTACTCTTGCTGTTTTGACTAAGTCCTTCTTGATCCCTCTCTCTATAAACTCGGACCCGAGGATAGGGGCTGGTCTTGTACCAGGCACCCAGGGACCCTTGGAGGTGACCCCGAGGAGAGGTTTTAAGTTTGATTAAGTCCTAATAGCTTGAGTTTATTAGGCTCTTACACCAACAAGCTGGTATCAGAGCTGCGTTATAGTGATCCTCGTTATAGGTAGCTATGGCGGGCAACACCTCGGCGGGAGCTGGTGAATCTTCAGCCCAAGATCGTAGCGGCAGCCAAGATTCTGGTGTTTCAGCACCAAGGGGAGCGCGAACAAACCAGGGCTCGCTTGTCAAGGAGGTGCTGAAGAACTTCACCGTCGAGAAGTTCAATGGTGAGGGCTATGATGACTGGGCCTGGAAAATGCAATTGTATTTCCGTCAGATCGGTTTGCTGAAACTAATGATTGGGGAGGAGCCTAGACTGAGTGACCCCACGCTGCAGGAAGATTGGGACGAGCGCTCCTCGGCTGGCTACTATTTGATGTCGTAGAGTTTGGAGCTGAACCAGCGTCATCATGTCATGCACCTGCTGCCGGAGGTTGAATGCGGTCCGAAGGCGTGGACCGTGTTGAAGGAGCTGCACGCCCCGACCTCCGTTGTCGCAACGTTGATGCTGGAGAGGGAGCTGTCCGCGTTGCGCCTGAGCGAGGGAGAGCCGGTGCAACCTGTCCTGGACAAGATGCGCGACCTCTACGCGAAGTTGGCGATCGCGGGAATCACCTACCCGGAGCAGACCAAGTGCTTGAAGATGCTCTCGCTGCTGCCTGAATCGTGGCTTCAATTCACGAGCGGATTGAGCCTGCCGCAGAACCAGAGCTCGTGGACACTCGAGTGGGTGCGGACAAAGATTCTGGAGGAGGACTTTCGTCGCCGCCAACTGAGGGGTGGAGACGACGGCAGCAGCGGCTATGGGATGCAAGGGAGCCGACGTGGCAGAGAACGTGGCTTCGGTGGTGCTGGACGCGGTGCAAAGAAAGACGACAACTCCAACGACCAACAAGGAGGTATCGGTTGGGGTCGCGGTGCGAAATCTGGACGTGGGGGCAAATCGGGTGCTGGTGGCAAAATGAAAGGGAGTTGCTGGTATTGTGAGAAGGAAGGGCACCCCTGGTTTTTGTGCTATAAGAAACCCGATGGATGGACCCCCCAGAATCGTCACCAGGATGGCGGCGCACGGAGGAACCAGAAAAACGGCACCAACATGGTCGCTGATTCGTCTGACAACAACCCGAAGGGCAACGGTGGTGCGGAGAAGAAGGAGCGCACCGCGGGCCAATTCTTCCATATGGGAGACAAGGGGGAGCAAGGAGACGCATCTGCCAAGGTTGGAGCAGAGCTGCACCCCCTGGACTATTGGGTGTTGGACACGGGCGCTGCATGGACGATGACGCCGCGCAAGGACCTGCTGGACGACGTACGCGCTGCACCGATTAACGAGGTGTGCTCCGCCTCTGGACACGCGCTGAAGGTGGCTGGTGCGGGACGAGCTGCGTTCAAGGGAGCGGATGGCAAGCCGGTGGTGCTGCACGACGTTCTTCTCGTTCCTGAACTCAAGGCCAACCTCATCTCCCTCCGTAAGCTTGCCAAGGCTGGGGTGAGCACTAGTACGGATGGGGCACGCACGTACAAGGGGCAGCTAGGAAACCGGGTGCTTTGGGATCTGCACGAGAGCAAAGACGTGTACAGATCCATGTGGCAGCTGCCGGCGCTGGCGTGGCACGGCGGGAGGCAGGCTGGAGAAGGGTCTGCATCCCAGGGGGAGTGCAACGCTGTTGGAGGGGTTGGTGTGAAAGTGTCGGCCAGATCTGGGGAGACGGATTGGGCAACAGCACACCGACGCTTGGGGCATGTAGCAATGCCCTTGTTGAAACAATTGGAGAAGGATGGAGCCGTTAAGGGGCTGAAGCTGAATGGACAGCCACCTGATGAAAATTGTGAAATCTGTTTGCTCTCAAAGTTTACCCGTTTCCCCTTCCATAGTGTAGCTGGCAGGAGCAAAAAGCCATCGGAGCTAGTCCACATGGACTTGGTGGGGCCGCTGCCGGTGCAAGGGCACAAGGGGGAGCGGTATTTCCTAACCATAGTGGATGACTGGAGTAGGCTGATGTGGGCGTATCCGCTGAAACAGAAAGATCACGCCGCCTCCACGATTCGGGACGATTGGCTGCCATTCGTGGAGAAGCAAGCGGAGTGTGTGGTGAAGCGGATTAGGACAGACCGGGGTGGTGAGTTCCTTGGAGCTGAGATGACGGCTTGGCTCAAGAAGCAGGGCATCCAGAGGGAGCTGACCACGGCTTACACCCCACAGTCGAACGGCGTAGCAGAACGGGCGAACCGGACAATTCTGGAGACAGCTAGGGCGCTGCTCATAGAATCTGGGCTGAGCAACTCGATGTGGCCCCATGCTGTCCGGCACGCCACCGTCGCTAGGAACAGGGTGCTCACCAAGGTTGGGGATGACTCGTGGGTGCCTTTGGAGAGGTGGCTTGGGAGGAAGCCGCCGGTGGACATGCTGAGGGTGTTCGGTTGCATGGCAGTTGCCCACGTCCCCAAGACCTACCGTAGTAAGTTGGGGGCGAGTGCAATCTGGTGTGTGCATTTGGGGCTGGCTGCTGAGAGCAAGGGATGGCTGCTGTGGGAACCATCCAAGGGTGTGTTGTTTGACAGCAGGGATGTGAAATTCATTGAGGGCATGATGTATGGGAGCTGGGAGAAACAGCCGGAGGCCCGGGTGTCCCAGCAAATGGAGCAGATCACCATGCAGCTGGACCTGACTCCTAGTGTGTGGGAGGAGGGAGAGGAGGCAGCTGCGGGAAATGGTGATGGAGAGAAGGTACAGGAGGCACCTGCTGGTGGAGAAAATGGTGTGGAAACTGGCGGCAGCACTAGTGGAGCTGCTGGATCCGAGGGAAGAGAACAGCAGCAGGGGAAAACTAAGAAGCCGAAGGGTATCGTTATGAGGGGATGGGAGACACCCGTCTCCAGGCCAGGACGTACCCGTATGGCTACTAAGAAGCTGACTGCTGGATCAGGTGTAGCGGAGCAGCAGCTTGGGACCGAGGAGGCAATGCTGATTCTACCTCATGGCTATGACCTGGATGAGGAGGATGAGCCTGCGTACTGTTTTCTTGCCCCTGCACCAGAGGAACCAGCTAGCATGGAGGAGGCATTAGCTGGACCAGATAGGGACAAGTGGCTGGCTTCTAGGGATGCTGAGTACCAGAGCCTGCTGGAGAACGGGACTTGGGAACTAGTGGTGCTGCCTGAGGGAAAGAAAGCGGTACAATGCAAGTGGGTGCTGAGGATCAAGACTGACGACAAGGGGCAGGTCACCATCTACAAAAGTAGGCTGGTGGCTAAGGGGTTTATGCAGAAGGAGAAGCAGGACTTCAACGAGATCTTTGCTCCCACTGCCAAACCCCCTACCCTCCGTGTCTTGTTGGCAGATGCAGCCGTTAGTGGGAAATTCATCATTCAGATGGATATTTCAACGGCATTCCTGAATGGGATTTTAGAGGAGGATGTGTACATGACGCAGCCGCCTGGGTATGAGGATGGTACGGGCAGGGTGTGCAAGCTCAACAAGTCCATCTACGGCTTGAAGCAGGCGCCACGCTGTTGGTACCAGAAGTTGGCAGCTGTTTTAGAGGAGATGGGATTCAGGACCAGCAGCTGTGATGAGAGCCTCTTTCTCAAGGGCGAGGGGGAGAAGCTGGTGCTGTTTCTGGTCTACGTGGACGACATTCTTCTCTTCAGCAGCAGCATGAAGGAGATCCAGAAAGTGCAGCAGCAACTGATGGAAAACTTCAAGTGCAAGAACCTTGGGGAGGTAAAGTACTACCTCGGGATGCACGTGGAGAGGGATCCTGATCACAGGTGGTTGAAGCTGCACCAGGAGAAATTCATCAAGGAGCTGGGGGAGAAGTATGGGATTGAGAATGAGCGCAAGGTTGCAACTCCCCTGCCAGCAGAATTCAAGCTTGTGAAGGCTGCAGAGGATGAAGGGGTTGAAGCCGAGGAGCAGCAGCAATTTCAGTCCTTGGTGGGCAGCCTCTTGTACGCAGCAGTTCACACAAGGCCCGACATCTCTTTCTCGGTTGGGCAGCTGGCTAGGGTGGTGCAGAATCCATCAGAGGAGCAGGTAGATGCAGCTGAGCGTGTGGAGAAATACCTGAACTCTCACCCAAGCATTGGAGTTCAATACTCCGCATCTGCACAGGTGAAGCAGAAAGGGGTGGAGGTGCTGAAAGAGAAGGGAGAGAGGCTTGGAGAAGGCAAGCTCTTTCTCACTTGCTTTACTGATGCTACTTGGGCTTCTGAGAAGGAAGATTCCTCATCTGTAGGAGGATACATCTGCGTAGTTGGGGGAGGACCTGTTAGTTGGAGGTCCAAGAAGCAGACGGAGACGGCACTCTCTTCCGTGGAATCAGAGTACATGGCAATGTTTCATGGGGTGAAGGAGGTGATTTGGCTGAGGAGGCTGTTAGAGGAGATTGGCCAGGAGCAGAAGGTTGCTATGCCGCTGTTTTGTGATAGCAAGGGGGCTCTTGGGATGGCCAGGAACGCTGTGCTTCATGGGCTGAATAAGCACATGCGTATCAAGTGGCACTGGCTGCGTAAGGAGGTGAAGAGGGGGACGGTGAATCCGATCTACATCAAGACTCACCAGCAGCCAACAGACTTTCTCACCAAGAGGCTTGCGGATGAGCCTCATTGGCGTTGTGTGCGCATGAGTGGAATGAGCATGAACTAGCATGGAATGATGGGGATGCAGCCGGCAGGCTGAGGGGGAGTGTGTTGGGTGCAAATTTACATTGCACGACATCCTGCCGTCTGTTTGTACGAGTATGCATGTGCGAATGCATTTGGGTGTGAATGGAATGTTCGTATGTTTGTTTGCTTTCGCAATTTTCGCTTGATGCATTTGCAGGTACTCGCGCAATGTGCGCTTCGGCACAACATTGTACGCGCTATGAACAGTGCAAGCAGAAAGGACGAGCTCGCAAAGGAACCCAAGATGGAAGCTTTGCGGTTCGGTTGAATTGATTGCGCAGATTCAGTTCTATTCAACTCGAAATTGTACTGTTTTGCTTGGTTGACTATAGTGTAGCAGGGCAGGCACTATAGGGGTACAATTTGGGTGAAGGTTGGATGTTGTTTGTCTGTATCTGCATGCTACAGGGCCAGGGGAAACCAGCGGAACCAGCATTTGGCTGGTTGGGCAAAGACAAAACAGGTTCTGTTTTTAGAACCTGAACCTGGTTGTTGTTTTTCCAGGTTGGAAAAACAGAACCAGAGGTTGTTTACCAACCTACCACCTGCTATTTTGTCCAGCCAGGTTGGTTCTGTTGCTTGGAATTATTTGGGATCATCCCTGGTTGTTCCCAGGTTGATTCCCAAGGTCTTTGCTAGCTAGAACTATTTAATCCTTCTCTGTTTGTACCTGAACATAGTCAATTGATTCAAGCGAATTCCTTCCTCGCTGGAATTTTGTTTCTACGCGGTTCGTTGGCGGAATGCTACCCGAGTCAACGCTAGTACGCTAGCACTCTAATGGTAGGCAAACACCGTCCGAGCCAGAACTTCGTAATGGCAGAACTTTTCGAGAGGCAACTTGGCTCATTTTAAAGCTCTTGGAGCGAGCTTCGATACAGCGAATTCTCAGCTTAATCCGATCGACGGTCTGCACGGCACGCTGCGCGACGTTCAAGGTACTCTTGCTGTTTTGACTAAGTCCTTCTTGATCCCTCTCTCTACAAACTCGGACCCGAGGATAGGGGCTGGTCTTGTACCAGGCACCCAGGGACCCTTGGAGGTGACCCCGAGGAGAGGTTTTAAGTTTGATTAAGTCCTAATAGCTTGAGTTTATTAGGCCCTTACACCAACAGGCCCCACACTCGCGGCCCCGGCACCGCCCCCCTCGCGGCTTCGTCGCAGCCGCCCGCAACCCCACCGCCGCCCTTCGCGGCCCCGTCGCCACACCCGTGCGACCCCGGCGCCGCCCTTCGCGGCCCCGTCGCCACACCTCCGCGGCCCGGTCGCCACCCTTCGTGGCCCCACCGCCGCCCTTCAGCGGCCCTGCCGCCGTCCCTTCAGCGGCCCTGCCGCCCTTCACGGCCCCGCCGTCACCACCGAGCCGCTGAGCCGCCGGCGCCGCCGAGCCGCCGTTGCCGCCGAGCTGCCGAGCCGCCGAGCCCCCGTTGCCGCCGAGCCGCCGTTGCCGCCGAGCTGCCGAGCCGCCGAGCCGCCGTTGCCGCCGAGCAGCCGTTGCCGCCGTTGCCGCCGAGCTACCGAGCCGCCGAGCCGCCGTTACTGCCGTCGCGGCCCTGTTCCTGCCGGCAAGCCTTGGTCCTTCTCGCCTGCCCGGTAAGAGCAGCGCCTCCACCACTGCACTGCCCTTGCCTGCTGCTCGCGCTGCTAGTCTACTGCTGTCATGGCTACCCCTAGTGTCCTCACTTTTGATGCTGAGGGTCGGGCCATTGACTTTGACGTCTGGGTAGATGACCTGCAGCTTTTCCTGCTGAGCGATAGGGCAGACGGTCTCTCCCTCTTTGACCTTGTTGGGTGCAAATGCACATTGCACGACATCCTGCCGTCTGTTTGTACGAGTATGCGTGTGCGAATGCATTTGCGTGTGAATGGTGTGTTCGTGTGTTTGTTTGCTTTCGCATTTTTCGCTTGATGCATTTGCAGGTACTCGCGAAATGTGCGCTTCGGCACAACATTGTACGCGCTATGAACAGTGCAAGCAGAAAGGACGAGCTCGCAAAGGAACCCAAGATGGAAGCTTTGCAGTTCGGTTGAATTGATTGCGCAGATTCAGTTCTATCCAACTCGAAATTGTACTGTTTTGTTTGGTTAACTATAGTGTAGCAGGGAAGGCACTATAGGGGTACAATTTAGGTGAAGGTTGGATGTTGTTTGTCTGTATCTGCATGCTACAAGGCCAGGGGAAACCAGCGGAACCAGCATTTGGCTGGTTGGGCAAAGACAAAACAGGTTCTGTTTTTAGAACCTGAACCTGGTTGTTGTTTTCCCAGGTTGGAAAAACAGAACCAGAGGTTGTTTACCAACCTACCACCTGCTATTTTGTCCAGCCAGGTTGGTTCTGTTGCTTGGAATTATTTGGGATCATCCCTGGTTGTTCCCAGGTTGATTCCCAAGGTCCTTGCTAGCTAGAACTATTTAATCCTTCTCTGTTTGTACCTGAATATAGTCAATTGATTCATGCGAATTCCTTCCTCGCTGGAATTTC
Source organism: Closterium sp. Yama58-4 (assembly GCA_947470075.1). Classification (NCBI taxonomy): domain Eukaryota; kingdom Viridiplantae; phylum Streptophyta; class Zygnematophyceae; order Desmidiales; family Closteriaceae; genus Closterium; species Closterium sp. Yama58-4. The sequence goes on along the minus strand of CANIUD010000084.1, from coordinate 26,105 downwards.
GTTTCTGCGCTATTCGACGGCGGAATGCTACCCGAGTCAACGCTAGTATGCTAGCACTCCAACGCTAGGCAAACGCTGTCCGAGCCATAACTTAGTAATGGCAGAACTTTTCGCGAGGCAACTTGGCTCATTTTAAAGCTCTTGGAGCGAGCTTCGATATAGCGAATTCTCAGCTTAATCCGACCGACGGTCTGCACGGCACGCTGCGCGACGTTCAAGGTACTCTTGCTGTTTTGACTAAGTCCTTCTTGATCCCTCTCTCTACAAACTCGGACCCGAGGATAGGGGCTGGTCTTGTACCAGGCACCCAGGGACCCTTGGAGGTGACCCCGAGGAGAGGTTTTAAGTTTGATTAAGTCCTAATAGCTTGAGTTTATTAGGCCCTTACACCAACAAGCTGGTATCAGAGCTGCGTTATAGTGATCCTCGTTATAGGTAGCTATGGCGGGCAACACCTCGGCGGGAGCTGGTGAATCTTCAGCCCAAGATCGTAGCGGCAGCCAAGATTCTGGTCTTTCAGCGCCAAGGGGAGCGCGAACAAACCAGGGCTCGCTTGTCAAGGAGGTGCTGAAGAATTTCACCGTCGAGAAGTTCAATGGTGAGGGCTATGATGATTGGGCCTGGAAAATGCAATTATATTTCCGTCAGATCGGTTTGCTGAAACTAATGATTGGGGAGGAGCCTAGACCGAGTGACCCCACGCTGCAGGAAGATTGGGACGAGCGCTCCTCGGCTGGCTACTATTTGATGTCGCAGAGTTTGGAGCTGAACCAGCGTCACCACGTCATGCACCTGCTGCCGGAGGTTGAATGCGGTCCGAAGGCGTGGACCGTGTTGAAGGAGCTGCACGCCCCGACCTCCGTTGTCGCAACGTTGATGCTGGAGAGGGAGCTGTCCGCGTTGCGCCTGAGCGAGGGAGAGCCGGTGCAACCAGTCCTGGACAAGATGCGCGACCTCTACGCGAAGTTGGCGACCGCGGGAATCACCTACCCGGAGCAGACCAAGTGCTTGAAGATGCTCTCGCTGCTGCCGGAATCGTGGCTTCAATTTACGAGCGGATTGAGCCTGCCGCAGAACCAGAGCTTGTGGACGCTCGAGTGGGTGCGGACGAAGATTCTGGAGGAGGACTTCCGTCGCCGCCAACTGAGGGGTGGAGACGACGGCAGCAGCGGCTACGGGATGCAAGGGAGCCGACGTGGCAGAGGACGTGGCTTCGGTGGTGCTGGACGCGGTGCAAAGAAAGACGACGACTCCAACGACCAACAAGGAGGTACCGGTTGGGGTCGCGGTGCGAAATCTGGACGTGGGGGCAAGTCGGGTGCTGGTGGCAAAATGAAAGGGAGTTGCTGGTATTGTGAGAAGGAAGGGCACCCCTGGTTTTTGTGCTATAAGAAACCCGATGGATGGACCCCCCAGAATCGTCACCAGGATGGCGGCGCGCGGAGGAACCAGAAAAACGGCGCCAACATGGTCGCTGATTCGTCCGACAACAACCCAAAGGGCAACGGCGGTGCGGAGAAGAAGAAGGAGCGCACCGCGGGCCAATTCTTCCATGTGGGAGACAAGGGGGAGCAAGGAGACGCCTCTGCCAAAGTTGGAGCAGAGCTGCACCCCCTAGACTATTGGGTGTTGGACACAGGCGCTGCTTGGACGATGACGCCGCGCAAGGACCTGCTGGACGAAGTACGAGCTGCACCGATCAATGAAGTGTGCTCCGCCTCTGGACACATGTTGAAGGTGGCTGGTGCGGGACGAGCTGCGTTTAAGGGAGCGGATGGCAAGCCGGTGGTGCTGCACGACGTTCTCTTCGTCCCCGACCTGAAGGCCAACCTTATCTCCCTCCGTAAGCTTGGCAAGGCTGGGGTGAACACCAACACGGATAGGGCACGCACTTATAAGGGGCAGCTGGGCAATCGGGTGCTTTGGGATCTGCACGAGAGCAAGGACGTGTACAGATCTATGTGGCAGCTGCCGGCCCTGGCGTGGCATGGTGGGGGGCAGGCTGGAGAGGGGTCTGCATCCCAGGGGGAGTGCAATGCCGTTGGAGGGGTTGGTGTGAAAGTGTCGGCCAGATCTGGGGAGACAGATTGGGCAACGGCACACCGGCGCTTAGGGCATGTGGCAATGCCTTTGCTGAAGCAGCTGGAGAAGGATGGAGCCGTTAAGGGTCTGAAGCTGAACGGACAGCCACCCGATGACAACTGTGAAATCTGTTTGCTTTCAAAGTTCACCCGTTTCCCTTTCCATAGTGTGGCTGGCAGGAGCAAGAAGCCTTTGGAGCTGGTCCACATGGACTTGGTGGGGCCGCTGCCGGTGCAAGGGCACAAGGGGGAGCGGTATTTTCTTACAATTGTGGATGACTGGAGCAGGCTGATGTGGGCGTATCCGCTGAAGCAGAAGGACCACGCCGCCTCCACGATACGGGACGATTGGCTGCCATTCATGGAGAAGCAGGCGGAGTGTGTAGTGAAGCGGATTAGGACAGACCGGGGTGGTGAGTTCCTTGGAGCTGAAATGACGGCCTGGCTCAAGAAGCAGGGCATCCAGAGAGAGCTGACCACGGCTTATACCCCACAGTCCAATGGTGTAGCAGAACGGGCAAACCGGACCATTCTGGAGACAGCTAGGGCGCTGCTCATAGAATCTGGGCTGAGCAATTCTATGTGGCCTCATGCTGTCCGGCACGCCACTGTCGCTAGGAACAGGGTGCTCACCAAGGTTGGGGATGACTCGTGGGTGCCTTTGGAGAGGTGGCTTGGGAGGAAGCCGCCGGTGGACATGCTGAGGGTGTTCGGTTGCATGGCAGTCGCCCACGTCCCCAAGACCTACCGAAGTAAGTTGGGGGCGAGTGCAATCTGGTGTGTGCATTTGGGGCTGGCTGCTGAGAGCAAGGGATGGCTGCTGTGGGAACCATCCAAGGGTGTGTTGTTTGACAGCAGGGATGTGAAATTCATTGAGGGCATGATGTATGGGAGCTGGGAGAAACAGCCGGAGGCAAGGGTGTCCCAGCAGATGGAGCAGATCACCATGCAGCTGGACCTGACTCCTAGTGTGTGGGAGGAGGGAGAGGAGGCAGCTGCTGGAAATGGTGATGGAGAGAAGGTACAGGAGGCATCTGCTGGTGGAGAAAATGGTGTGGAAACTGGCAGCAGCACTAGTGGAGCTGCTGGACCCGAGGGAGGAGAGAAGCAGCAGGGAAAAACTAAGAAGCCGAAGGGTGTCGTTATGAAGGGATGGGAGACACCCGTCTCCAGGCCAGGACGTACCCGTATGGCTACTAAGAAGCTGACTGCAGGAACTGATGCAGCAGAGCAGCAGCTAGGGACCGAAGAGGCATTGCTGATTCTACCTCATGGCTATGACCCGGATGAGGAGGATGAGCCTGCGTACTGTTTTCTTGCCCCTGCACCAGAGGAACCAGCTAGCATGGAGGAGGCATTAGCTGGACCAGATAGGGACAAGTGGCTGGCTTCTAGGGATGCTGAGTACCAGAGTCTGCTGGAGAATAGGACATGGGATCTGGTGGTGCTGCCTGATGGGAAGAAAGCGATACAATGCAAGTGGGTGCTGAGGATCAAGACCGATGACAAGGGGCAGGTCACCATCTACAAGAGTAGGCTGGTGGCGAAGGGGTTTATGCAGAAGGAGAAGCAGGACTTCAACGAGATCTTTGCTCCCACTGCCAAACCCCCTACCCTCCGTGTCTTGTTGGCAGATGCAGCTGTTAGTGGGAAATTCATCATTCAGATGGATATTTCAACGGCATTCCTGAATGGGATTTTAGAGGAGGATGTGTACATGACGCAGCCGCCTGGGTATGAGGATGGTACGGGCAGGGTGTGCAAGCTCAACAAGTCCATCTACGGCTTGAAGCAGGCGCCACGCTGCTGGTACCAGAAGTTGGCAGCTGTTTTAGAGGAGATGGGATTCAGGACCAGCAGCTGTGATGAGAGCCTCTTTCTCAAGGGCGAGGGGGAGAAGCTGGTGCTGTTTCTGGTCTATGTGGACGACATTCTTCTCTTCAGCAGCAGCATGAAGGAGATCCAGAAAGTGCAGCAGCAACTGATGGAAAACTTCAAGTGCAAGAACCTTGGGGAGGTAAAGTACTACCTCGGGATGCACGTGGAGAGGGATCCAGATCACAGGTGGTTGAAGCTGCACCAGGAGAAGTTCATCAAGGAGCTGGGGGAGAAGTATGGGATTGAGAATGAGCGCAAGGTTGCAACTCCCCTGCCAGCAGAATTCAAGCTTGTGAAGGCTGCAGAGGATGAAGGGGTTGAAGCTGAAGAGCAGCAGCAATTTCAGTCCTTGGTGGGCAGCCTCTTGTACGCAGCAGTTCACACGAGGCCCGACATCTCTTTCTCGGTTGGGCAGCTGGCTAGGGTGGTGCAGAATCCATCAGAGGAGCAGGTGGATGCAGCTGAGCGTGTGGTGAAGTACCTGAACTCTCACCCAAGCATTGGAGTTCAATACTCCGCATCTGCACAGGTGAAGCAGAAAGGGGTGGAGGTGCTGAAAGAGAAGGGGGAGAGGCTTGGAGAAGGCAAGCTATTTCTCACTTGCTTTACCGATGCTACATGGGCTTCTGAGAAGGAGGATTCCTCATCTGTGGGAGGATACATCTGCGTAGTTGGGGGAGGACCTGTTAGTTGGAGGTCCAAGAAGCAGACGGAGACGGCACTCTCTTCCGTAGAATCAGAGTACATGGCGATGTTCCATGGGGTGAAGGAGGTGATTTGGCTGAGGAGGCTGTTAGAGGAGATTGGCCAGGAGCAGAAAGTTGCTACGCCGCTGTTTTGTGATAGCAAGGGGGCTCTTGGGATGGCCAGAAACGCTGTGCTTCATGGGCTGAACAAGCACATGCGTATCAAGTGGCACTGGCTGCGTAAGGAGGTGAAGAGGGGGACGGTGCATCCGATCTACATCAAGACTCACCAGCAGCCAGCAGACTTTCTCACCAAGAGGCTTGCGGATGAGCCTCATTGGCGTTGTGTGCGCATGAGTGGAATGAGCATGAACTAGCATGGAATGACGGGGATGCAGCCGGCAGGCTGAGGGGGAGTGTGTTGGGTGCAAATGCACATTGCACGACATCCTGCCGTCTGTTTGTACGAGTATGCGTGTGCGAATGCATTTGCGTGTGAATGGTGTGTTCGTGTGTTTGTTTGCTTTCGCATTTTTCGCTTGATGCATTTGCAGGTACTCGCGAAATGTGCGCTTCGGCACAACATTGTACGCGCTATGAACAGTGCAAGCAGAAAGGACGAGCTCGCAAAGGAACCCAAGATGGAAGCTTTGCAGTTCGGTTGAATTGATTGCGCAGATTCAGTTCTATCCAACTCGAAATTGTACTGTTTTGTTTGGTTAACTATAGTGTAGCAGGGAAGGCACTATAGGGGTACAATTTAGGTGAAGGTTGGATGTTGTTTGTCTGTATCTGCATGCTACAAGGCCAGGGGAAACCAGCGGAACCAGCATTTGGCTGGTTGGGCAAAGACAAAACAGGTTCTGTTTTTAGAACCTGAACCTGGTTGTTGTTTTCCCAGGTTGGAAAAACAGAACCAGAGGTTGTTTACCAACCTACCACCTGCTATTTTGTCCAGCCAGGTTGGTTCTGTTGCTTGGAATTATTTGGGATCATCCCTGGTTGTTCCCAGGTTGATTCCCAAGGTCCTTGCTAGCTAGAACTATTTAATCCTTCTCTGTTTGTACCTGAATATAGTCAATTGATTCATGCGAATTCCTTCCTCGCTGGAATTTCGTTTCTGCGCTATTCGACGGCGGAATGCTACCCGAGTCAACGCTAGTATGCTAGCACTCCAACGCTAGGCAAACGCTGTCCGAGCCATAACTTAGTAATGGCAGAACTTTTCGCGAGGCAACTTGGCTCATTTTAAAGCTCTTGGAGCGAGCTTCGATATAGCGAATTATCAGCTTAATCCGACCGACGGTCTGCACGGCACGCTGCGCGACGTTCAAGGTACTCTTGCTGTTTTGACTAAGTCCTTCTTGATCCCTCTCTCTACAAACTCGGACCCGAGGATAGGGGCTGGTCTTGTACCAGGCACCCAGGGACCCTTGGAGGTGACCCCGAGGAGAGGTTTTAAGTTTGATTAAGTCCTAATAGCTTGAGTTTATTAGGCCCTTACACCAACAGACCTCACTTCTGGTGCCTCTCCTGCACCTGCTGCTGATGCTGACGCCACTGTTCGCTCACAGTGGGCCACGCGCGATGCTGCTGCTCGCCTTGCTGTGCGCCGCCACTTGCCGACCGCTGAGCGTGCGCACTTTAGCCAGTACAAGAGTGCTAAGACCTTGTACGACGCTGTAGTTGCACGCTACTCTTCCCCTGCCACTGCTGCACTTAGCCGCCTCATCCTACCGTACCTCTTCCCTGACCTCGCCGCTTTTCCCACTGTCGCTGACCTCATTACGCACCTTCGCACTAGTGACACTCGCTACCGCGCTGCGCTTCCTGCTGAGTTCTGCGCCAAGAACCCCCCCCCCCCCCATGTACATCACCCTCTACTACATAGTCACCCGGCTCCCTGACACCCTTCGCCCGGTTAGGGACCACTTCCTCTCTGTTTGCCCCACCACCCTCACCGTTGCCCTCCTCGAGGAGCGCCTTCTAGCGGCAGAGAAGAGCATAGTCGCTGTAGGAGCCTCTCGTGGTGACCCTCGTACCCCTGTCTTTGAGGGGTGCTCCCCCTCTCCCCTCCTGCCCTCTGTTGCCTCTGCTGCTGCGGTCGACCTTGTTGGTCTTGAGTCGGTCGCTGCGGCGTCTGCCCCTAGCGGGAGACGCCGCCCTGGCAAGGGCAAGGGGGGCAAGGGTGCTGGAGGAGCTGGCGGGGGCGGTGGAGGCGGAGGTGGAGGTGGTGGAGGGGGTGGGGGTGGCGGTGGGGGTGGTGGCGGGGGTGGGGGCGTCAGTGGCGGCAGTGGAGGCGGAGGCGGAGGCGGCGGTGGCGGTGGGAGCGGAGGTGGCGGAGGTGGCGGTAGTGGAGGAGGTAGCGGCGGAGGAGGTGGAGCTGGTCGGGGTGGCGCTGTCCAGAGGGTTGGCTCCGGTGGTGGTCAGCGCCAGCAGCAGCAGCAGCGCGCTCGTGAGATCCCCCCCCCTCAGCAGCTTCGTGAGTGGTACGCTGCACGTCAGCGGGGTGGGGGTACTGGTCCGTGCACCTACGTCTTCCGCACCGGCGACCCCGCGGGTGAGCAGTGTGGGGGTGCGCACTCCACCCAGCGCTGCTTCGGCCGTCTGACGGACGCGTGGCGTCACCAGTTCCCCGACGCTACTGAGATCCCTCGCTGGGGCGAGCTGTCTAGGGATGGTGTTGCGATCTTTGATCTTGATTATGATGCTATTCTTGCTGCCATGTATGCTGTGACTATTAGTGATGAGGGTGACTGTTACCGGTGTTTTCCGCCTGACCCAGGCATAGAGGCTGCTGCGCTAGGTGCTTGTGAGGCTGCTGCTCTAGGTGCCAGTGCGTCTGCCGCCCCAGGTGCCGGTGAGTCTGCGCTCTCAGGTACTGCGTCGTCTCCGGACACCCACACCTTCACCCTTGACTCGGGTGCTTCCCGCTCCTTCTTTCGAGACTGCACCACTCTCACGCCACTCAGTCGGCCCGTTGCAGTCTCCCTGGCAGACCCCTCTGGGGGTCCTGTCCTTGCCCACTACTCCACTGTCCTACCGTGTCCAGCGGTCCCGTCTGGCTCCCTGTCGGGTCTTTACCTCCCCTCGTTCTCTACGAACTTGGTGGCGGGTGCTGACCTACAGGATGGGGGAGTTGACCAGTTCACCCCTGCTCGTCAGCGGGTGACTCACTGCACGTGTGCAGACACGGGCCGACACTTGGCCACGTTTACCCGTCGGCCGGGGTCGAGCCTGTACACACTGACTACTGAGTCTCCTCCAGTCACTGAGTCTGCTCAGGTAGCAGCGTCGGGTCAGGTGTTTGCTGCGGCGTCCAGGTCTGGTCCTGAGTCTGCCCCCTGCTCGTGTCGTCTCCTGTCCCACCGGACTCTCCTCTGGCACCACCGTCTTGGTCACCCCTCCCTGCCTCGTCTTCGAGGCATGGCTTCCCGTCTTCTTGTCTCTGGCCTCCCCCGGTCCCTCCCTCCCCTTCCTCCGGGGCCTGCCCCCACCTGCGTTCCCTGCGTCGAGGGGCGGCAGCGCGCTGCCCCTCACTCCTCCGAGTTTCCTCCGACAGAGGCTCCGCTGCAGACGCTTCACATGGACGTGTGGGGCCCTGCCCGCGTCCGTGGACAGGGTCACGAGCGTTACTTCCTGCTGGTGGTTGACGACTACTCGCGTTACACCACAGTCTTCCCCTTGCGCAGCAAGGGTGACGTCACTGAGGTGTTGATCGCCTGGATCCGCGCAGCTCGTCTCCAGCTCCGGGAGAGTTTCGGCTCTGACTTTCCTGTTCTGCGTCTGCACTCCGACAGAGGCGGAGAGTTCTCCTCTGACCTTCTGCGGGCCTTCTGTCGTGCACGAGGCATCCGCCAGACCTTCACGCTTCCGGACTCTCCACAGCAAAATGGGATTGCTGAGCGCCGCATTGGCATGATCATGGACATCGCTCGTTTGTCCATTGTCCATGCGGCTGCCCCCCATTTTTTGTGGCCGTTTGCGGTTCGGTACGCGGCGCATCAGATCAACCTTCACCCCCGGGTCTCCAGGCCGGAGACCTCCCCTGCTTTACTGTGGACGGGGAAGGTTGGCGATGCGTCTGCGTTCCGTGTCTGGGGATCTCGGGCGTTTGTCCGCGACTTGTCTGCGGACAAGCTGTCCTCTCGTGCTGTTCCCTGCGTCTTCCTTGGCTTCCCTCCTGACGCGCCAGGCTGGCAGTTCTACCACCCCACCTCTCGTCGTGTTCTGTCCTCCCAGGACGTCACCTTTGACGAGTCGGTTCCCTACTACCGTCTCTTCCCCTACCGCACTGCGTCCCTCCCTCCCCCGCCGCTCTTCCTTACGCCAGGTCCCCCTCCGGTAGACCCCCTCCCCCCTCAGGGTCCTGCTCCCTCAGGTGTGTCCCAGGTAGATGCAGTCGAGCCTGTCGAGGTAGCTGTTGACTCTGGTACTGCTGGGGGTGCTGAGCCTGGGGGTGCTGGGTCTGGGGGTGCTGCGCCTGGGGGTGCTGAGCCTGGGGGTGCTGCGCCTGGGGGTGCTGAGCCTGGGGATGCTACGTCTGAGGGTGCTGAGCCAGGGGGTGCTACGGCTGGGGGTGCTGAGCCTGGGGGTGCTGCGCCTGGGAGTGCTGAGCCTGGGGGTGCTGTGTCTCGGAGTACGGAGCCTGAGAGTGCTGGGCCTGGCGGTTCTTCGGGTGCTTCGTCCCGGCGGGAGCTACTCTCTCCACAGGAGCTGCGTGAGTGGTTCGCCCGGCGCTGGCGGCGTGCTGCTGGAGCTGGTGGTGCTGCGGACGCTGGAGGTTCTGCTGCTGCTGAGGGTGCTGGTGCAGAGGGTCCCAGAGGTGCTCGTACAGGGTGTACTGGAGCTGCTGGGCCTACGGGTGCTCCTCTTGCTGGTGCTGGTGGTGCTACTGGTGCTACTGGCGTTGGTGCTGCTGGTGCTCCTGGAGCTGGAGCTGCTGCGTCTTCGGGTGGTCCGACTGGAGCTGGAGCTACTGGGGGTGTTGGCGCTGGAGGTGCTACTGGCGCTGGTGCTGCTGAGGGTGCTGGAGTTGGAGCTGCTGGAGCTGAGGGTATGCCTGGTGCTGGTGCTCCCGTTGGGGGTGATGGTTGTTGGGTGCAAATGCACATTGCACGACATCCTGCCGTCTGTTTGTACGAGTATGCATGTGCGAATGCATTTGGGTGTGAATGGAATGTTCGTATGTTTGTTTGCTTTCGCAATTTTCGCTTGATGCATTTGCAGGTACTCGCGCAATGTGCGCTTCGGCACAACATTGTACGCGCTATAAACAGTGCAAGCAGAAAGGACGAGCTTGCAAAGGAACCCAGGATGGAAGCTTTGCGGTTTGGTTAAATTGGTTGCGCAGATCCAGTTCTATCCAACTCGAAATTGTACTGTTTTGTTTGGTTGACTATAGTGTAGCAGGGCAGGCACTATAGGGGTACAATTTGGGTGAAGGTTGGATGTTGTTTGTCTGTATCTGCATGCTACAGGGCCAGGGGAAACCAGCGGAACCAGCATTTGACTGGTTGGGCAAAGACAAAACAGGTTCTGTTTTTAGAACCTGAACCTGGTTGTTGTTTTCCCAGGTTGGAAAAACAGAACCAGAGGTTGTTTACCAACCTACCACCTGCTATTTTGTTCAGCCAGGTTGGTTCTGCTGCTTGGAATTATTTGGGATCATCCCTGGTTGTTCCCAGGTTGATTCCCAAGGTCTTTGCTAGCTAGAACTATTTAATCCTTCTCTGTTTGTACCTGAATATAGTCAATTGATTCAAGCGAATTCCTTCCTCGCTGGAATTTCGTTTCTGCGCTATTCGATGGCGGAATGCTACCCGAGTCAACGCTAGTATGCTAGCACTCCAACGCTAGGCAAACGCTGTCCGAGCCAGAACTTAGTAATGGCAGAACTTTTCGCGAGGCAACTTGGCTTATTTTAAAGCTCTTGGAGCGAGCTTCGTTATAGCGACTTCTCAGCTTAATCCAATCGATGATCTGCACGGCACGCTGCGCGATGTTCAAGGTACTCTTGTTATTTTGGCTTAGTTATTCTTAACTCCTCTCTTTACAAACTCGGACCCGAGGATAGGGGCTGGTCTTGTACCAGGCACCCAGGGACCCTTGGAGGTGACCCCGAGGAGAGGTTTTAAGTTTGATTAAGTCTTAATAGCCTGACTTTATTAGGCCCTTACAACAACACTGGTGCTGTTCCTGCTGGCACTGGTGGCGCTGCGCGGCCCCGGCCGTACTTCGTTCCGCTCCTTGAGCAGGTTCTTGGTCTTCCGTCCTCTCTTGGTCCTGCTCCTGCCTTAGAGTGTCCGCCTCCTGTCCAGTCTGAGTCACAGTTACAGCCAGCCTCCCCGCTTCCTTCTCCTTCTCCCTACACTGGTCCTACTGGAGGTCTTGCTGAGCGTCGTGAGCCTGCGTCTCGCCCTGCGTCGCCTAGTGGTCGTGGTTCGCGTCAGCGTCCTCCCCCTGTCCCCGGCACGCACCGGATGTCTCTGCGTCCTTCCACTGCTCCACTGCGTGCCCCTTTGCCTTCTCCTCCCGAGTCCTCTCTTCCTGCACTTGCTGACCCGAAGTCGGACTCCCTTCGTGCTGCGAGTCCTACTGTCACGCGTCTCCTCGCTACTGTCGTCAGCTCTGCCTTCGGATGAGTCCGTAGAGTCGAGTGGCCCGTACCCAGAGCTTGTTGGCTGCCTCATGTACCCGATGACCTGCACTCGACCTGACCTTGCATACCCTCTTAGCATTCTGGCACGCTATGTTGCTCCTGGGAGACACAGACCAGAGCACATGGCTGCAGCGAAGAGGGTGTTGCGCTACTTGTGCAGTACGTCGGGCATGGGGCTTGTGCTTGGAGGGCAGAGTCCAGTGGTCCTCACTGGTCACGCAGACGCTTCTTGGGCCGACGACCAGGCTACGCAGCGGTCGTCACAGGGTTACACCTTCAGCCTTGGTTCCGGCTCTGTTTCGTGGCGGTCTACCCGCTCGTCTTCTGTTCTCGGCTCCAGTTGTGAGGCTGAGATCTACGCAGGGGCCATGGCTGCACAGGAGCTACGCTGGCTCACCTACCTGCTGACTGACCTGGGAGAGCCGCCTCATTCTCCTCCAGTGCTGTACGTAGACAACAAGGCCATGCTGGCCTTGTGTCGGGAGCACAGACTGGAGCACAGAACAAAGCACATCGCTCTTCGCTACTTCCTTGCTCGTGAGCTGCAGCAGCGTGGTCAGCTGCGCCTTGCTTACGTGGCCTCTGAGGCCAACACTGCTGATATCTTCACTAAGGCACTCGCGCCTTGTGATCATCAGCGCTTCTGCACTCTGTTAGGTCTTGTGCCTACCTTGCCTCACTTGCTTACTTCTTGACCTTGCTTGTACTGTTACATATATATACCTGCCCTTGCTTGTTTAGCGTTATATATATGTAATCTTGCATGTGAACTGGCCTTGTGGCCTTGAACTTGTGCTCAGACAGTGTGGTGACTTTGTGATCCACCCTGAGCTTGCTTTGCCTTGCTTTGCCCTGACTGGTCTTGTGACCCCTTGTTCTTCCCCACTTTGCCTATGGGGGTGTGTTAAACTCATACACTATAGTCTGTGTAGGCTATAGTGGGGTATTCAATATGGGGTACAACCCTTTAGGGTTTGGTACTTGTACTTCTTATGCTGCTCAATGCATTCATTCTCGTTCTAATTCTCACAAAAACTCCATAGCTTCATTACCCCTTATTTGCCGCTACACCTCTGTTACGTAGACCGTTGAATTAGGAGAAACCCCGACAGCTGCACCGATTCTGTTCAGCTCCGATGTTGTCGGGTTCAGCACCGATGATCCGGTGTTGTCGGGGCCGAAACAGTGTCACATCCTCGAAATTTTCTTGTACGCCCAGCTGTCGAACTTGCGCAATACCGGCGTTTTTTAGCCAGCACAGGGCTAAACACAGGGCCCCACCTTTTTATTCCAGTGGCCAATAGGTCTTACATTTTGCCTTCAAAGCCTTGTGGTGTGAGGTGTGTGAAACATTCGGAAACCTCGGTCAGTAGTGGTACCCATCCGGCTATAGCCGCTTTGCCGCAGACGTTTAGGCATCAGCTTGAGCGGCTCCCCGTGGGTCGTAATTCCCGCCTTCTGAAACTCAAAACCTGTTTCTCTCGCTGGATCCGAGCGCGACGCAACTTCGTATATTGAAGCCGGGTTTAAACACTGAGCCGAATCGTTGTCCCGCCGGTGTACTGCCCTATCTGCGGTGCAACTACCCTTGATTAGGAGGTGCTGTGCCGCCTTAATTACATGGTCGGCTGTTGCTGTTGCTCCGAAAATTTTGCCGATCTTGTTGCAGGTATAGCAGTGACCCTGGCGATAGACAGTCTAGTCGTAGGCGGATTTTTCTGATCTTTTTGGTGGTTCGAAAAACAACTTCCGTCCCACACTGTGCCGCTCCTGCCGAAAACGCCAACGACGCACCCTCCTGCAGCCACACCGGCCGCACCCGGGTTGGACGGCGGTAGACCCCCACTTTATTCGGGCAGTCGCCACACCATCTCTCCTCGCCGTTGCATTTTCCGACGCAAATCACCATGCGCCTGGCCTGCTCGGCCAGCTGTCGTTTTATACGTGAAGCCACTTGAAATCTTCGCGCACTGTGATGACGCTCACAACGTGCTGAAGACCAGGGCCTCGGAAGTCAGCGAAAAAAGGTTGATTTAGGAAATCTCCTTCAATTTGTAGTGTAAAATAGCATAAAATGGCTGATTTGTCAGATTTTCAGCAAAACGTTTTGTACCAACTCTGTTTTTTCAGCCTAGGCCAAAACGAATCTGAGGCCCTGCCGAAGACCTCCGAGAAACTCGTGCGCAACGTGACGAAAACGCCTGGCGCCGCTTGTCGCACGCATTGACTCCGACTTTGTCGCGCGCAGTTGGCGACCACGTGACGAGTGCCAACTCGCACAACAGTTGCTCCGAAAATCTCGCACATGCAGTGACAACAACCTGCCTGACGCCAACTGCCGCATAAAAAACAGTGCCGAGATTAACAGAACCGACGAAAATAACAAACGTATTTAATATGCGATAGCCACAGCTGTCCACCACCCGGGGGGAGGGAGGTCACGGTCCATCTCGACCGTCGAAGGCAAGGATCCGTTCGTGCCGCAGGAGCGCCCGTAAAACTCATGGCCGCTAGGAGCAACTACCCGTTCTCCTGGCCGGCTACTGCGCTGCTCCTGTCACCACGGCATCCTTCCCTGTCCCCCCCCCTCCCCCCCGAAGGGTAACGTGATGCGTCGTCTCGGAAAACACGAAAAAACATATTCGTATTAGCGCCAAAAACTCCCTAAGAGAGAATACTATTGTAGGGGCTGCTCCTAGCGAGGACAGCCCGAACAGTTCGCGTCAGTTTGGGTTCGGCCTACACTTCCGCACCGAACTGTTGGGTGCAAATTTACATTGCACGACATCCTGCCGTCTGTTTGTACGAGTATGCGTGTGCGAATGCATTTGGGTGTGAATGGAATGTTCGTGTGTTTGTTTGCTTTCGCAATTTTTGCTTGATGCATTTGCAGGTACTCGCGCAATGTGCGCTTTGGCACAACATTGTATGCGCTATGAACAGTGCAAGCAGGAAGGACGAGCTCGCAAAGGAACCCAAGATGGAAGCTTTGCAGTTCGGTTGAGTTGATTGCGCAGATTCAGTTCTATCCAACTCGGAATTGTACTGTTTTGTTTGGTTAACTATAGTGTAGCAGGGAAGGCACTATAGGGGTACAATTTAGGTGAAGGTTGGATGTTGTTTGTCTGTATCTGCATGCTACAAGGCCAGGGGAAACCAGCGGAACCAGCATTTGGCTGGTTGGGCAAAGACAAAACAGGTTCTGTTTTTAGAACCTGAACCTGGTTGTTGTTTTCCCAGGTTGGAAAAACAGAACCAGAGGTTGTTTACCAACCTACCACCTGCTATTTTGTCCAGCCAGGTTGGTTCTGTTGCTTGGAATTATTTGGGATCATCCCTGGTTGTTCCCAGGTTGATTCCCAAGGTCCTTGCTAGCTAGAAGTATTTAATCCTTCTCTGTTTGTACCTGAATATAGTCAAATTGATTCAAGCGAATTCCTTCCTCGCTGGAATTTCGTTTCTGCGCTATTCGACGGCGGAATGCTATCCGAGTCAACGCTAGTATGCTAGCACTCCAACGCTAGGCAAACGCTGTCCGAGCCATAACTTAGTAATGGCAGAACTTTTCGCGAGGCAACTTGGCTCATTTTAAAGCTCTTGGAGCGAGCTTCGATATAGCGAATTCTCAGCTTAATCCGACCGACGGTCTGCACGGCACGCTGCGCGACGTTCAAGGTACTCTTGCTGTTTTGACTAAGTCCTTCTTGATCCCTCTCTCTACAAACTCGGACCCGAGGATAGGGGCTGGTCTTGTACCAGGCACCCAGGGACCCTTGGAGGTGACCCCGAGGAGAGGTTTTAAGTTTGATTAAGTCCTAATAGCTTGAGTTTATTAGGCCCTTACACCAACAGGTTTGAATTGAATGATTCACCTGGATACTACACGAATGCAGCTAGAAGGCAACCTCGCGTCACGATTTCGGTGCCGACCGGCGAGTCAGCACTGCCGTCGCCGATGCCGCTGAAGCCGCAACGTCTGTCTTACTTTGATCTGAATCAACGGAGTGGTCCTACCGTTCAGGCGTAATTGTTCACGATGAACGTTTTATTCGTCGCCAACTACGTCTCGGAGGATACATCGAAGATTCGTTATGCTGACGGACTACGCGACTCTACCGACACGGGAAGGACAAACCGGACCCTGGGCGCCGTCGTATTTTGTAGAAGTGCTCCAGAATCGCACGTGGGACGTGTGGTGTGCAGGTCTACACGCGAGATTCAAGCCAATTGCGGCTTCGATCGCAGCGCGTTAGAAGCTCCGCACTTGGGGCCAGCTCGGTTCCGTCCAGGACTACACCAGCGGGTTTCTGGCGTTGTGTTAGAAGGTGGGCTACATGCACGAAGGTGAGCGCATCGACCGCTATATCGGCAATCTGAAGCACGAGATCGCCCAGGAAATTCAGCTCCGCAACGTCACCGAATTTCAGGAGATTCTCGCTATGGCAGAGAAATTGGATTTTCTACGCCGACCAAGACTGGGGTCCTACAGCAACAGCAGCAGCTGGGAACATTGCCTTCGTGGACAAACGAGCATGCCACGATATGCGTTGTTGCCGCGAATGCCACTGCCGCACCGTTCAAAAGGCGTTGCTTCGTGTGCAACAGGCCGGGACACCGCAAAAGCGAATGCCTGGAAAACGGAGAAACATACCAAGCAGCAGGGAAACGCTTGGAGTCAATAGCAGATGGACCCTCTACTGACAGATCAAGCCGCTCGCCCGACCCATCCGACCGTCACTGAGTGATTGTGCCGGTTCACGCAATCGACCACACCCGGCCGAATAAGGAGGGTACCACGGTAGATAGCCCCATACTACTTAGTGGGAAGATTGGGACAGACTTAGTTAAAATTTTCGTGGACGGGGGACCCAGCCCTCATCAACACCGCCACAGCACGGAGACTAAAAGAGCCTATGGAAAAATGTTTACCTAAGATCGATGCAAGACTGGTCGACAACAAGCTATTGGTGATACGGGAATGCGTGGACCGAGTTCGGATTCGGTGCGGGAGTAACTTCATGTTTAGCCAGGAAATGCCAGCAACCACCCTCGTTGGAACCAACATTTTACTCGGACCTGATTTGCTGCGACGACACAATCCGCAAATTGACTGGACTGCAGGTGACTGCACCGTGCGAATAAACGGTAACAACATCGCCTTACCTCGCTGGGGCTCGCCTGAGTCTTCGTCGGTGCGTGTCAACG
This sequence comes from Closterium sp. Yama58-4, assembly GCA_947470075.1. Lineage (NCBI taxonomy): Eukaryota > Viridiplantae > Streptophyta > Zygnematophyceae > Desmidiales > Closteriaceae > Closterium > Closterium sp. Yama58-4. The sequence goes on along the minus strand of CANIUD010000084.1, from coordinate 9,594 downwards.
CGATCACGATGAAACGCGCCGTAGCGGCAGGAGCTGACGTGTATGCGGTTGACATTCGGGAAGCCGAGGCAGCGGAAAGGGGAGCGATTTAGAGAAACTGCTAGCCGACATACCAGTTGACTTGGCGACACTACTGAAGCAGTACAGTGGGATCTTTCCAGATGATCTGCCGACGGGACTGCCACCTCAGCGACCGCACGACCACAATATAGAATTAGAACCGGGGGCAGAGCCGACAGTACAGCGAGAGTTTCGACTGACCCAACCCGAACTGGACGAACTACGGAAACTGCTGGATTACCTGCTCGAGAAGGAGTTCATTCGCCCGAGCTTGTCGCCTTTTGCCACACCGATACTGTTCACACCGACAAAAGACCTTGCATGTGCATCAATTACTGTACACTGAACAGGCTTACCATCAAGTCGCGTTACCCCATCCCACAAGCCGATGAACTGATCGACCAACTGCGCACAGCCCGGGTTTTCTCAAAAATAGACCTTTGAGGAGGCTACGACCAGATCCGCGCCAACCTGCCCGACTGCCCGAAGACCGCTTTTCGAACACGCCAAGGATTGTTCGAATACACGGTAATGCCCTTCGGACTGACCAACGCCCCCGCAACCTTCCAAATGAGAATGAATAAAGCCTTCCGCCCGCTTTTAGATAAGTGCGTCATTGTGTACTAACACGACATACTGATCTACAGCCCAGACTGAGTACAGCAAGTACAGGACATTGAAGCGGTTCTTAAAATACTGAGTGAGAACCGCCTACTGACCAAAGCCTCTAAGTGTGAGTTTCTACAGGACAGACTGGAGTTTATAGGGCACATTATTTCAGCGGATGGAGTGGAAATAGACCCGAAGAAGGTCGCAACGATTCAAGCATAGTATGCACAGGCAAATCTGACTCAGCTGTAGAGTTTTTTTGGGGTTCGTCAACTACGTGCGCCGGTTCGTCCCCAACATGGTGAAGCTGACATCCCAATTAACGGACCTGCTGAGGAAGGGGGTTGAGTACACGCGTGGGGAGAAAGAGCAAGCTGCCTTTTCGGCCCTCAGGAAAATTTTGTGCTCGCCACCCGTACTACACATTGCTGATCTAAACCGCCCGTTCGAACTGGTCACCGACGCAAGTGACATCGCTGTGGGAGCAGTACTGTTGCAGGACATCGGGAACTGTTGGTGTAAGGGCCTAATAAACTCAAGCTATTGAGACTTAATCAAACTTAAAACCTCTCCTCCGGGTCACCTCCAAGGGTCCCTGGGTGCCTGGTACAAGACCAGCCCCTATCCTCGGGTCCGAGTTTGTAGAGAGAGGAGCTAAGAATGACTTAGCCAAAATAACAAGAGTACCTTGAACGTTGCGCAGCGTGCCGTGCAGATTCTTGATCGGATTAAGCTGAGAATTTGCTATATTGAAGCTCGCTCCAAGAGCTTTAGAATAAGCCAAGTTGCATCACAAAAAGTTCTGCCATTACTAAGTTATGGCTCGGAAAGCGTTTGCCTAGCGTTGGAGTGCTAGCATACTAGCGTTGACTCGGGTAGCATTCCGCCATCGAATAGCGCAGAAACGAAACTCCAGCGAGGAAGGAATTCACTTGAATCAATTGACTATATTCAGGTACAAACAGAGAAGGAATATATAGTTCTAGCTAGCAAGGACCTTGGGAATCAACCTGGGAACAACCAGGGATGATCCCAAATAATTCCAAGCAACAGAACCAACCTGGCTGGACAAAATAGCAGGTGGTAGGTTGATAAACAACCTCTGGTTCTGTTTTTCCAACCTGGGAAAACAACAACCAGGTTCAGGTTCTAAAAACAGAACCTGTTTTGTCTTTGCCCAACCAGCCAAATGCTGGTTCCGCTGGTTTCCCCTGGCCTTGTAGCATGCAGATACAGACAAACAACATCCAACCTTCACCTAAATTGTACCCCTATAGTGCCTTCCCTGCTACACTATAGTTAACCAAACAAAACAGTACAATTTCGAGTTGGATAGAACTGAATCTGCGCAATCAACTCAACCGAACTGCAAAGCTTCCATCTTGGGTTCCTTTGCGAGCTCGTCCTTTCTGCTTGCACTGTTCATAGCGCGTACAATGTTGTGCCGAAGCGCACATTGCGCGAGTACCTGCAAATGGATCAAGCGAAAATTGAGAAAAGAAACAAATACACGAACATTCCATTCACACCCAAATGCATTCGCACACGCATACTCGTACAAACAGACGGCAGGATGTCGTGCAATGTGCATTTGCACCCAACACACTTCCCCTCAGCCTGCCGGCTGCATCCCCATCATTCCATGCTAGTTCATGCTCATTCCACTCATGCGCACACAACGCCAATAAGGCTCATCCGCAAGCCTCTTGGTGAGAAAGTCTGCTGGCTGCTGGTGAGTCTTGATGTAGATCGGATTCACCGTCCCCCTCTTCACCTTCTTACGCAGCCAGTGCCACTTGATACGCATGTGCTTGTTCAGCCCATGAAGCACAGCGTTCCTGGCCATCCCAAGAGCCCCCTTGCTATCACAAAACAGCGGCGTAGCAACTTTTTGCTCCTGGCCAATCTCCTCTAACAGCCTCTTCAGCCAAATCACCTCCTTCACCCCATGAAACATCGCCATGTACTCTGACTCTACGGAAGAGAGTGCTGTCTCCGTCTGCTTCTTGGACCTCCAACTAACAGGTCCTCCCCCAACTACGCAGATGTATCCTCCCACAGATGAGGAATCCTCCTTCTCAGAAGCCCACGTAGCATCGGTAAAGCAAGTAAGAAAGAGCTTGCCTTCTCCAAGCCTCTCCCCCTTCTCTTTCAGCACCTCCACCCCTTTCTGCTTCACCTGTGCAGATGCGGAGTATTGAACTCCAATGCTTGGGTGAGAGTTCAGGTACTTCACCACACGCTCAGCTGCATCCACCTGCTCCTCTGATGGATTCTGCACCACCCTAGCCAGCTGCCCAACCGAGAAAGAGATGTCGGGCCTCGTGTGAACTGCTGCGTACAAGAGGCTGCCCACCAAGGACTGAAATTGCTGCTGCTCCTCGGCTTCAACCCCTTCATCCTCTGCAGCCTTCACAAGCTTGAATTCTGCTGGCAGGGGAGTTGCAACCTTGCGCTCATTCTCAATCCCATACTTCTCCCCCATGTTGGTGTAAGGGCCTAATAAACTCAAGCTATTAGGACTTAATCAAACTTAAAACCTCTCCTCGGGGTCACCTCCAAGGGTCCCTGGGTGCCTGGTACAAGACCAGCCCCTATCCTCGGGTCCGAGTTTGTAGAGAGAGGGATCAAGAAGGACTTAGTCAAAACAGCAAGAGTACCTTGAACGTCGCGCAGCGTGCCGTGCAGACCGTCGGTCGGATTAAGCTGAGAATTCGCTATATCGAAGCTCGCTCCAAGAGCTTTAAAATGAGCCAAGTTGCCTCGCGAAAAGTTCTGCCATTACTAAGTTCTGGCTCGGACAGCGTTTGCCTAGCGTTGGAGTGCTAGCATACTAGCGTTGACTCGGGTAGCATTCCGCCGTCGAATAGCGCAGAAACGAAATTCCAGCGAGGAAGGAATTCGCTTGAATCAATTTGACTATATTCAGGTACAAACAGAGAAGGATTAAATAGTTCTAGCTAGCAAGGACCTTGGGAATCAACCTGGGAACAACCAGGGATGATCCCAAATAATTCCAAGCAACAGAACCAACCTGGCTGGACAAAATAGCAGGTGGTAGGTTGGTAAACAACCTCTGGTTCTGTTTTTCCAACCTGGAAAAACAACAACCAGGTTCAGGTTCTAAAAACAGAACCTGTTTTGTCTTTGCCTAACCAGCCAAATGCTGGTTCCGCTGGTTTCCCCTGGCCTTGTAGCATGCAGATACAGACAAACAACATCCAACCTTCACCTAAATTGTACCCCTATAGTGCCTTCCCTGCTACACTATAGTTAACCAAGCAAAACAGTACAATTTCGAGTTGGATAGAACTGAATCTGCGCAATCAACTCAACCGAACTGCAAAGCTTCCATCTTGGGTTCCTTTGCGAGCTCGTCCTTTCTGCTTGCGCTGTTCATAGCGCGTACAATGTTGTGCCGAAGCGCACATTGCGCGAGTACTTGCAAATGCATCAAGCGAAAATTGCGAAAGCAAACAAACAAACACACGAACATTCCATTCACACCCAAATGCATTCGCACACGCATACTCGTACAAACAGACGGCAGGATGTCGTGCAATGTAAATTTGCACCCAACACACTCCCCCTCAGCCTGCCGGCTGCATCCCCATCATTCCATGCTAGTTCATGCTCATTCCACTCATGCGCACACAACGCCAATGAGGCTCATCCGCAAGCCTCTTGGTGAGAAAGTCTGCTGGCTGCTGGTGAGTCTTGATGTAGATTGGATTCACCGTCCCCCTCTTCACCTCCTTACGCAGCCAGTGCCACTTGATACGCATGTGCTTGTTCAGGCCATGAAGCACAGCGTTCCTGGCCATCCCAAGAGCCCCCTTGCTATCACAAAACAGCGGCGTAGCAACTTTCTGCTCCTGGCCAATCTCCTCTAACAGCCTCCTCAGCCAAATCACCTCCTTCACCCCATGGAACATCGCCATGTACTCTGATTCTACGGAAGAGAGTGCCGTCTCCGTCTGCTTCTTGGACCTCCAACTAACAGGTTTTCCCCCAACTACGCAGATGTATCCTCCCACAGATGAGGAATCCTCCTTCTCAGAAGCCCATGTAGCATCGGTAAAGCAAGTGAGAAATAGCTTGCCTTCTCCAAGCCTCTCCCCCTTCTCTTTCAGCACCTCCACCCCTTTCTGCTTCACCTGTGCAGATGCGGAGTATTGAACTCCAATGCTTGGGTGAGAGTTCAGGTACTTCACCACACGCTCAGCTGCATCCACCTGCTCCTCTGATGGATTCTGCACCACCCTAGCCAGCTGCCCAACCGAGAAAGAGATGTCGGGCCTCGTGTGAACTGCTGCGTACAAGAGGCTGCCCACCAAGGACTGAAATTGCTGCTGCTCTTCAGCTTCAACCCCTTCATCCTCTGCAGCCTTCACAAGCTTGAATTCTGCTGGCAAGGGAGTTGCAACCTTGCGCTCATTCTCAATCCCATACTTCTCCCCCAGCTCCTTGATGAACTTCTCCTGGTGCAGCTTCAACCACCTGTGATCTGGATCCCTCTCCACGTGCATCCCGAGGTAGTACTTTACCTCCCCAAGGTTCTTGCACTTGAAGTTTTCCATCAGTTGCTGCTGCACTTTCTGGATCTCCTTCATGCTGCTGCTGAAGAGAAGAATGTCGTCCACATAGACCAGAAACAGCACCAGCTTCTCCCCCTCACCCTTGAGAAAGAGGCTCTCATCACAGCTGCTGGTCCTGAATCCCATCTCCTCTAAAACAGCTGCCAACTTCTGGTACCAGCAGCGTGGCGCCTGCTTCAAGCCGTAGATGGACTTGTTGAGCTTGCACACCCTGCCCGTACCATCCTCATACCCAGGCGGCTGCGTCATGTACACATCCTCCTCTAAAATCCCATTCAGGAATGCCGTTGAAATATCCATCTGAATGATGAATTTCCCACTAACAGCTGCATCTGCCAACAAGACACGGAGGGTAGGGGGTTTGGCAGTGGGAGCAAAGATCTCGTTGAAGTCCTGCTTCTCCTTCTGCATAAACCCCTTCGCCACCAGCCTACTCTTGTAGATGGTGACCTGCCCCTTGTCATCGGTCTTGATCCTCAGCACCCACTTGCATTGTATCGCTTTCTTCCCATCAGGCAGCACCACCAGATCCCATGTCCTATTCTCCAGCAGACTCTGGTACTCAGCATCCCTAGAAGCCAGCCACTTGTCCCTATCTGGTCCAGCTAATGCCTCCTCCATGCTAGCTGGTTCCTCTGGTGCAGGGGCAAGAAAACAGTACGCAGGCTCATCCTCCTCATCCGGGTCATAGCCATGAGGTAGAATCAGCAATGCCTCTTCGGTCCCTAGCTGCTGCTCTGCTGCATCAGTTCCTGCAGTCAGCTTCTTAGTAGCCATACGGGTACGTCCTGGCCTGGAGACGGGTGTCTCCCATCCCTCATAACGACACCCTTCTTCGCTTCTTAGTTTTTCCCTGCTGCTTCTCTCCTCCCTCGGTCCAGCTCCCACTAGTGCTGCCGCCAGTTTCCACACCATTTTCTCCACCAGCAGATGCCTCCTGTACCTTCTCTCCATCACCATTTCCAGCAGCTGCCTCCTCTTCCTCCTCCCACACACTAGGAGTCAGGTCCAGCTGCATGGTGATCTGCTCCATCTGCTGGGACACCCTTGCCTCCGGCTGTTTCTCCCAGCTCCCATACATCATGCCCTCAATGAATTTCACATCCCTGCTGTCAAACAACACACCCTTGGATGGTTCCCACAGCAGCCATCCCTTGCTCTCAGCAGCCAGCCCCAAATGCACACACCAGATTGCACTCGGCCCAACTTACTGCGGTAGGTCTTGGGGACGTGGGCGACTGCCATGCAACCGAACACCCTCAGCATGTCCACCGGCGGCTTCCTCCCAAGCCACCTCTCCAACGGCACCCACAAGTCATCCCAACCTTGGTGAGCACCCTGTTCCTAGCGACAGTGGCGTGCCGGACAGCATGAGGCCACATAGAATTGCTCAGCCCAGATTCTATGAGCAGCGCCCTAGCTGTCTCCAGAATGGTCCGGTTTGCCCGTTCTGCTACACCATTGGACTGTGGGGTATAAGCCGTGGTCAGCTCTCTCTGGATGCCCTGCTTCTTGAGCCAGGCCGTCATTTCAGCTCCAAGGAACTCACCACCCCGGTCTGTCCTAATCCGCTTCAGCCCTAAGCGCCGGTGTGCCGTTGCCCAATCTGTCTCCCCAGATCTGGCCGACACTTTCACACCAACCCCTCCAACGGCATTGCACTCCCCCTGGGATGCAGACCCCTCTCCAGCCTGCCCCCCACCATGCCACGCCAGGGCCGGCAGCTGCCACATAGATCTGTACACGTCCTTGCTTTCGTGCAGATCCCAAAGCACCCGATTGCCCAGCTTCCCCTTATAAGTGCGTGCCCCATCCGTGTTGGTGTTCACCCCAGCCTTGCCAAGCTTACGGAGGGAGATAAGGTTGGCCTTCAGGTCGGGGACGAAGAGAACGTCGTGCAGCACCACCGGCTTGCCATCCGCTCCTTTAAACGCAGCTCGTCCCGCACCAGCCACCTTCAACATGTGTCCAGAGGCGGAGCACACTTCATTGATCGGTGCAGCTCGTACTTCGTCCAGCAGGTCCTTGCGCGGCGTCATCGTCCAAGCAGCGCCTGTGTCCAACACCCAATAGTCTAGGGGGTGCAGCTCTGCTCCAACTTTGGCAGAGGCGTCTCCTTGCTCCCCTTGTCTCCCACATGGAAGAATTGGCCCGCGGTGCGCTCCTTCTTCTTCTCCGCACCGCCGTTGCCCTTCGGGTTGTTGTCGGACGAATCAGCGACCATGTTGGCGCCGTTTTTCTGGTTCCTCCGCGCGCCGCCATCCTGGTGACGATTCTGGGGGGTCCATCCATCGGGTTTCTTATAGCACAAAAACCAGGGGTGCCCTTCCTTCTCACAATACCAGCAACTCCCTTTCATTTTGCCACCAGCACCCGACTTGCCCCCACGTCCAGATTTCGCACCGCGACCCCAACCGGTACCTCCTTGTTGGTCGTTGGAGTCGTCGTCTTTCTTTGCACCGCGTCCAGCACCACCAAAGCCACGTCCTCTGCCACGTCGGCTCCCTTGCATCCCGTAGCTGCTGCTGCCGTCGTCTCCACCCCTCAGTTGGCGGCGACGGAAGTCCTCCTCCAGAATCTTCGTCCGCACCCACTCGAGCGTCCACAAGCTCTGGTTCTGCGGCAGGCTCAATCCGCTCGTAAATTGAAGCCACGATTCCGGCAGCAGCGAGAGCATCTTCAAGCACTTGGTCTGCTCCGGGTAGGTGATTCCCGCGGTCGCCAACTTCGCGTAGAGGTCGCGCATCTTGTCCAGGACTGGTTGCACCGGCTCTCCCTCGCTCAGGCGCAACGCGGACAGCTCCCTCTCCAGCATCAACGTTGCGACAACGGAGGTCGGGGCGTGCAGCTCCTTCAACACGGTCCACGCCTTCGGACCGCATTCAACCTCCGGCAGCAGGTGCATGACGTGGTGACGCTGGTTCAACTCCAAACTCTGCGACATCAAATAGTAGCCAGCCGAGGAGCGCTCGTCCCAATCTTCCTGCAGCGTGGGGTCACTCTCTAAGGTCAGCTCCTCCCCAATCATTAGTTTCAGCAAACCGATCTGACGGAAGATAATTGCATTTTCCAGGCCCAATCATCATAGCCCTCACCATTGAACTTCTCGACGGTGAAATTCTCAGCACACCTCCTTGACAAGCGAGCCCTGGTTTGTTCGCGCTCCCCTTGGCGCTGAAAGACCAGAATCTTGGCTGCCGCTACGATCTTGGGCTGAAGATTCACCAGCTCCCGCCAAGGTGTTGCCCGCCATAGCTACCTATAACGAGGATCACTATAACGCAGCTCTGATACCAGCTGTTGGTGTAAGGGCCTAATAAACTTAAGCTATTAGGACTTAATCAAACTTAAAACCTCTCCTCGGGGTCACCTCCAAGGGTCCCTGGGTGCCTGGTACAAGACCAGCCTATCCTTCCTCAGGTCCGAGTTTGTAGAGAGAGGGATCAAGAAGGACTTAGTCAAAACAGCAAGAGTACCTTGAACGTCGCGCAGCGTGCCGTGCAGACCGTCGGTCGGATTAAGCTGAGAATTCGCTATATCGAAGCTCGCTCCAAGAGCTTTAAAATGAGCCAAGTTGCCTCGCGAAAATTCTGCCATTACGAAGTTTGGCTCGGACAACGCGTTTGCCTAGCGTTGGAGTGCTAGCATACTAGCGTTGACTCGGGTAGCATTCCGCCAACGAACCGCGTAGAAACGAAATTCCAGCGAGGAAGGAATTCGCATGAATCAATTGACTATATTCAGGTACAAACAGAGAAGGATTAAATAGTTCTAGCTAGCAAGGACCTTGGGAATCAACCTGGGAACAACCAGGGATGATCCCAAATAATTCCAAGCAACAGAACCAACCTGGCTGGACAAAATAGCAGGTGGTAGGTTGGTAAACAACCTCTGGTTCTGTTTTTCCAACCTGGAAAAACAACAACCAGGTTCAGGTTCTAAAAACAGAACCTGTTTTGTGCTTTGCCTAACCAGCCAATGCTGGGTCCCGCTGGTTTCCCCTGGCCTTGTAGCATGCAGATACAGACAAACAACATCCAACCTTCACCTAAATTGTACCCCTATAGTGCCTTCCCTGCTACACTATAATTAACCAAACAAAACAGTACAATTTCGAGTTGGATAGAACTGAATCTGCGCAATCAACTCAACCGAACTGCAAAGCTTCCATCTTGTGTTCCTTTGCGAGCTCGTCCTTTCTGCTTGCGCTGTTCATAGCGCGTACAATGTTGTGCCGAAGCGCACATTGCGCGAGTACCTGCAAATGCATCAAGCGAAAATTGCGAAAGCAAACAAACACACGAACATTCCATTCACACCCAATTGC
>CANIUD010000083.1:0-188303 GCA_947470075.1 Closterium sp. Yama58-4 | reverse complement strand
CTCCTCTCTCCCTCTCTCTCTCCCTCTCTCCATCCCTCCCTCCATCCCTCCGCTCTCACTGTCCCCCGGGCGGGGCGGGGCGGGGCGGGCACGGCACGGCACGGCACGGCATGGCACGGCATCAGCTGAGGGAGTACATCGACGACACGGAGGACTACATCAACATCCAGGTGCCGCTGCCTCAACTGCTTCACAACATTGTTTCTCGTTCAGTAATCGTGTGCATGCATTGCAAGTATACGAAGGGTCGCTATTCACTTCTACAGTTACGGCTGTGCATTTCACCTGCATACTTTCTGTCTTCATTGCTTCCTCTCCTGCATACCCCACTCCTCTCCCCCCTCCCCATCTCCTGCTTCTCGATCTCGCTTGACGTGCGTGTGCATGCCGCGCAGATCGACAATCACCGCAATCAGCTCATCCAGGTGAGCAATCAGCTCATCCAGGTGAGCAATCAGCTCATCCAGGTGAGCAATCAGCTCATCCAGGTGAGCAATCAGCTCATCCAGGTGAGCAATCAGCTCATCCAGGTGAGCAATCAGCTCATCCAGTTGAGCAATCAGCTCATCCGGTTGAGCAATCAGCTCATCCAGGTTGCTGCCCAGTGTCGGCCTTTGACTGCCAGTGTCGGCCTTTGACTGCCAGTGTCGGCCTTTGACTGCCAGTGTCGGCCGTTGACTGCCAGTGTCGGCCTTTGACTGCCAGTGTCGGCCTTTGACTGCCAGTGTCGGCCTTTGACTGCCAGTGTCGGCCTTTGACTGCCAGTGTCGGCCGTTGACTGCCAGGGCTGGACGTCACAGATCCCAACCGCTGCCGTGTTCCGCACTCGGATGGCCACATGCTGTGCTCTCCTTGTGAACCATCAAGCACATGCTGTGCTCGCCATTCAGTTCGGAACTCAACCTTCTTGCGGCAGTCGCCCAACTGTGGTGCACACAACGTATCTCCAGCTGAAACTGCAAGGTGGTAGTGAAATGTGGTGGGCGGAGGCGGAGAAATTGTCCCTCTCCCTCTCTCCCATTCTCTCCCTCTTGTGCTCCTGAGCTCTTGCTCTGCACTGATCTCTCAATTGTCATGGCTGTATTGCAGCAAGCCAAGAGGCACTGATGTGCTCCTCTTTGTGCACCCCCACATCACGGGTGGCAGCTGGAGCTGGTGCTGAATGCGGGCATCATGGTCACGTCCATCTCAGCCACCGTCGTCGGCATATTCGGAATGAACATCCCCTACGCCTGGAACACAGACCCCTCTGCCTTTGTCTGGGTCCGTCTCAATCCTTCATGCCTTTGCTTTTTTATTTCTTTCTTTTTTAGGGGTCTTGCATTGCATTGCAACCTTTTCACTTAGGATTGTAAAAATCATAATCGTCTGTTCACAAGCACATCATTGCCATGTGAGTTGCTTCTGTGCAGGTGGTTGTGCTCGGAACATTGGTGCCCACTCTGCTCTTTGTTGCCCTTGTTTGGTATGCAAGGCACCGCAAGATCCTGGCCTGATCTCGGAGTTGTGACGGTGGGCTGTTTTCATTCATAAGGGCCTCACATACTGTACTACTTAGGGTTAGGGCACACCAATAGATCAGTGTGCCTTGCCTGAGATTCAGTCCAGTCCCCCTTTATATTTCAGTGGTATTTTGCAATACTGACAAGTCAGCTCAAAAAAAGTATGCACATTGTGAGCTTATTGTATTGTACGTTCACAGCATACCAAAGTTGTGTTACAAAGTTCTTCATTCAAGCAAACTGTTATGAGTTGTCAAACAGAGTTGCGTGGAATAATGAATAACGAGGCTGTGACTCAATGAAATTGACGATACAATGAAAGACATGCGATTATATAGCGAGGCAACCTAACTAGGCGGGAACCTCGGGAACACGAGGTTGAGTGCAGGTTGGGCAAAGGAAAGCCGAAGGCGACGCGAGGTTGCTTCGGCAGCAAGCAAAGCGGCCGAACGTGCACTTCCGAAAGTTGGGGTTGTACGCGGTTGAGTAAACCCCAGTAAGGAAAAGGGTTTTTCCTTACACTACCCCCCCCCTTAAGAAAGGTGGTCAACATCCACAGCTCGCTTGCGGGCGAGGTAATCACCAAGAAGCGGGGAAGCTTCAAGCGAGGCGGATGGCACCCATGTGTCGTCCTCACTGGTGCGGTCAGTCCAACGGATAAGAAAGTCCACGTGGCGTCCCGAAGCGTCGAGCCGAACACGATGCGCCAAAATCTTGGACGGGTCGAGTGTCGGTTCCGGGACAGGTCGAGCTGTCGGGACGGCGTTCTGGCGTGCGATGGCTGTTGTGGCAGGCACGAACTTGCGTAATAAGCTGACGTGGAAGGCGTCGTGAATACGCCAGTCGTCGGGTAGTAGCAGCTTCGCGGTGACAGGTGTCACCATCTTGAGGATCCTGAAAGGCCCACAGAATCGTGGCCGTAACTTCGATGGGCCGGGCAGGTGCAGGTTCTTCGTGTCCAGTAGTACTAGTTGCCCAGCTGCCAAGACGAGTTCCCGTCGTAAAAGGTCGGTGTATTTGCGGGAAGTGGTATTCGCCTTGCGAATTGCGTCCGCAGCCTTCTCGCGAATTTCTTGGAGTTCTGTCACAAATGTTTGTGACCTCGGGACCGGGTTGTCAAGTGTAGTCGTTGTAGGTACCACCGGGTCCATCCCGTAATTCAAGAAGAACGGGGAGTGATTAGTCGTGCTGGACGGAGCGTTGTTGAACGCGAATTCCAGCATGGCGAGCGAATGTTCCCAGCGAGCGGGGTCGGGGCAGTTTGTCCTGATCAGCTGCTCCATCGTCTGATTGGTCCGCTCGGTCTGGCCGTCGGTTTGCGGGTGGTATGCCGACGAGAACTGTAGCTTCGTTCCGTACTGCGCCCACGTCTCCTTCCAAAATTTCGATGTGAACTTTGGGTCCCGGTCGCTGATGATCGCCGATGGGATGCCGTGTAGTCGCACAACGGTGGAGATGAAGAGGCGTGCAGTTTCTTCGGCGGTGATTGTCGTGCGACAAGGTGCGAAATGCGCCATTTTTGTGAGGCGATCGACGACGACGAGTACAGCGTCGTTGCCGGACGGCCCAGCTGGCAGCCCCGTGACGAAGTCCATCGTCACCTGTTGCCATGGTCGTTCGGGTGGCTCGAGAGGTTGCAGCAACCCAGCTGGCCGCTGACGTGTCGATTTCATGGCTTGGCACACCCTGCATGAGGACACATATCGCTGCACGTCGTTAGCAGAATCAGGCCAATAATACTGACGGTGCAACAACTTCTGGGTTTTATCAACCCCGAAATGTCCGGAGAGGTTGGAATCATGGACCTCCTGAATAAGGAGTTCGCGCAGCAGCCGGTAAGCGGGAACCCAAATCCGGTCAGTTCCGGCCTTTAGGTAATAATTCCCTTTCTGCGTCGTCGCCTGCTGGTGATTTCCAGTCGTGAAGAACGGGTCCGTAGTGTAGCCGTGGGTGAATAGTCCCGAAAGAAGCGGGTTCGAATGGGTGATCAGCACAGCAGCGGATTGGACTGTCGGTCGGGTCAGGGCGTCGGCAATATTGTTCGCGCCCTTCTTGTAGGTGATCCTGTAGTGGAAGTGTGACTCCATGTAATCGAGCCATGTCGTGGGTTGAGGTTGGGTTGCGCTCGAAGGTACTGTAGGGATTTATGATCGGTGCGAACAGTGACGTCGGCGCCAGTCAGGTAGCATCTCCACAGTTTAAACGCGTGAATGATGGCGAGCATCTCCTTGTCGTGAATCGGGTAGTTGCGCTCGGCTGCCTGCAACTTGCGTGACTCGTAGGCGATCGGTTGTAAGCCGTTGCCAAAATCCTGGAGCAGCACTGCACCGATGGCGAAATCTGAGGCGTCGGTGACGACTTCGAACGGCTTGGATGGGTCGGCGATGCGAAGAACCGGAGGGGACACCAGTAACTGCTTCAACTCCTGAAAAGCCGCCTCAGCCTCTTCCCCCCACACGAAATTTTTATCCTTGTGCAGCAGGTCGGTCAGCGGGCCGGTTATTCCGGCCATATTCGGGATAAACCGCCGGACATAATTCACAAACCCCAGAAAACTCTGAAGTTCTGTGACATTAGTCGGGGCCTTCCATTCCTGGATGGTCTTGATTTTCTTCGGGTCGATTTTGATGCCGTCGCGTGAGATGACGTGCCCCAAAAACTCCAACTCTTGCTTAAAGAACTCGCACTTAGAGCCTTTGGTGATGAGCCGGTTCTCCTGTAGCCGCTTAAACACTGCGTCGAGGTCGCGGAGGTGCTGCTCGCGTGTCCTGCTAAAAATCAGAATATCGTCCAAGTAGACGATAACACACTTGTCCAGCAGGTCGCGAAATACCCTGTTCATGGTGCGTTGAAATGTTGATGGCGCGTTCGTGAGGCCGAAAGGCATCACTGTGAACTCGTAACTGCCGTAGCGGGTTCGGAAGGCGGTCTTGTGACAATCGTCAGCGAATACTCTGATTTGGTGGTAACCGCCGCGTAGGTCAATCTTTGAGAAGTAGCGAGCGCCGCGAAGTTGGTCGAGGAGGTCGTCGGTGCGTGGGATGGGATAGCGAGACTTGATGGTAACCCGGTTGAGCGCGCGATAGTCGATGCACATGCGAATGCCGCCGTCCTTCTTCGGTGTGAACAGGATCGGTGCGGCGAAGGGCGAAGTACTGGGTCGGATGAAGCCCTTCTCCAACAGTGACTCAAGTTGACTTCGAAGCTCCGCGAGTTCGGGCTGAGTCAACCGCCACTGTGTACGAACAGTCGGATGCGCGCCAGGTTCCAGCTGGATTTTGTGGTCTTCGGGTCTCTCGGGTGGCAGGCCAGGTGGCAAATCGTCGGGGAAGATGTCGGGGTACTGTCGAATCAGCTCCGCTAAATCAGGTGGTACAGCTGCGCACAGCTTCTCGATGTCGTTTCCGTCAGTGTCGGCTGCCAACTCGCGCAAGCATACGGCGAACAGTTGCGCACCCCTGTTGACGTGGCGTGTAATCGTGATGGCTTTGACGCATGTAGACTCGATGCAGTCCGGAGTCCACGCGGGCAGAGTAATCAGCTTCCCGTCCTTGCTGATGCTGCACGATCCCGTCGTCCAATCGATTACCGGGTTGTGCCGTCGCAGCCAATCGCGTCCCAGGAGCACGTCGCATCCGTCCAACGTCGTCGCGAGAAACTTCATGCTGAAGCCGAAATCGTCGCCGCACTCAATCCGCACCGTCCGTGTTTCTTCCAAAATCGCCAGAGGCGTCCCATCCACGAGGCGGGCGTCAATTTCGGGCAGACACCTGTCCAGCTGCAACTTGCATTTTTTTGCTGTCGCCAGATTGAAGAGGCTATGGCTAGCCCCGCCATCGACGAACATTTTTATTTTTTTCTTAACAACCGTGCCAACAACCAGCACAGGGTGATCCACATGTTCACCCCCGTTATTCGTCCGAGTGCGATCGATTGCATGAATCGGAACCACGACTCGGTGGGGATGGTGGGGTTCGGGCGACAGAGCGCAGTCAGTAAGGGGCCCGTCTGTTACTGACTCTTCCCATTTCCCGGCTCCTTCCCGTCGTTCTTCTTTCCCTGCGTCCTGTCGGGGCAGTCTTTATACATGTGGCCCGGCTTCCCGCACTTAAAACACAACCCTGTAAAAGGGCGGTCTGGCGCATGGACTCCGTTAATCGTGGCCCGCTGGGTCTGTCCACGAAATCGGTTTCCCTCCCGAGAACTCGATCTCGCCCACTGCATCAGCGCGTCTGTGCTCTCGGCCAATCGGACGGCTTCGTTGAATGTTGCTGGACGGCTGCGGCGCACCTCGTACTGTATCTCATACTTCAAGCCGCTGATGTATTTATCCAACCGTTCAGCTTCCGCCATGTCGTCCACTTGATCCGCGAGCGCCATAAACGACGCTGTGTAGTCTTGAACAGAAGCCAACTGTGACCAGGTACGCAGCTTCATGCGAGCGTGTTCCGAGGCGGATACATGCTCGAAACGCTCTCGTAAGGCTGCGCCCCACTGCTTCCACGTGCGAATTGTGGCCACACCGAATATCGATGATGCCCTCCCAATAGCAGAGTCCGAAGTCCCGTCTGCCGCATGTGTCACACCTGTCGGGGTCCCCGTGTCCAAGGTTCGTCGCCACCACTCAAGTGTTGATTGTGTAGGTGGTTGTGGTATTTTGCTCTAGCTGGTTGTGGGCTAAGGGTTTGGGCAAAATGTGGTGGTTGAACTTGTTGCGGGCTGGATTTGAACTCGCACCTAACAAGCACCAACAAACCTTTGTTACCAACTACAACACCTTTGGTGTTGCTAGTTTGGCACTTTAAGGTGTTGGGGATTGTTGTAGGGCGAGGGTTGGGTTGGTAGGGTTTCACCAACTCGTCACTTTTCAGATCTGAACTCTTGCTAAAGCTACTTTCTAGATCTAATCCATGGCTGCCAAGTAATTCCGCCAGGATACCCCGTCGCACATAAATCGCGATAGCGATCGGCCTAGATCTTGGTTGAAGGCGTGCTTTACCATTCTGGAAAGTAGAGATTAAGACCTTTCTAACGCGTACCTGCTCATCGTTCTAGGTTACGTGAGCTGCACGCAATGTTTCGCCGAAGTCGGCGGACATAATCTCTTGTTACGCTCTCCAGATTGGCACGCTTTCCATCAGTGGTATCAGAGCTGGTTAGGCCAGCGACATTCCCTCGTATTATCGTATTTCGAATTGGCTTAAGAATCTCCAGATCTAGGGTTGGTCATGGCCCAGAAATTAGATGGCCCTCCTAGGTTCACCGGCTCGGATTTTTCGCTATGGCGGTTCCAGTTTACGCTTTGGCTAGGTATTAAGGACCTAGAGGGCGTTTTGGAGGGATCGGAGCGAAGACCTGAAGCTGATGAAGGGAAGGCATCTACTGGAGTCTCTAGCCAAGTGGGAGAAGGGGCTGGGGGAGCCTCTAGCTCATCCATAACTGAGGGAAGTGGAGGTGGATCAGCAGCACCGCGAACCGGAAGGCAACGGCTTAGTGCGGAGGAGCTTATCAAGGCACAGGAAGCATGGGACCGCAAGGACAAGCAAGCGTTCCAGTACCTGTGTTGGGCCTTGGAAGGCCAACTAGAGCTCCTAAAGATGCTGATTGACCTGAAGGGGAAGCAAGGTGCAGCTGCCCAAGCATGGAAGAGAGTTCAAGATCGGCACTTGCAAAAAGGGCTGCTAAGCATACTCACCTGGAGGAAGCGGTTTTACACCATGGAACGCAACTATGGTGATGGGGAGACCATGGTGCAGTATCTCCAGAGGGTGGATGAGTATGTGAGAGCCTTGGAGGAGTTAAACTACACTGTAGATGAGAAGGAGATCATCTACACCGCACTCCAGGGGCTGGACCAAGAGGCGAACGAAGCCCTACTGCAGTACCTTCACCTTGAGCAACAGAAATGGACCAAGGCCTGGATATGGGAGGTGTTGGTCTCTGATGAGGCTCGCAAAAGGGATGCTGGTAGAGGAGTTGAAGGGGGAATGGGGGCAGGTGATAGGGCTGCCTCCAAGAAATACCAGCAGCGGCAAGGAGGTGGGGGGAAGAAGAAGGAACTCGACAAGTGCCTTGTCCCTGGATGCAACCGGAAGCACTCTTGGAAGGAGTGTTGGAGCCGACCAGATGGGTGGAAGCCTCAAGGGTACCCAGGAGAGGCTCCACCTGTCACTAGGCCTGAGTGGGTGGAGAGGAGGATGAAGAATGGAGCATGGAACAAGAAGGGCAGCAAAGAGAAAGCGGCAGCAGCGGCGACAAACGAGGATAAGAAGGGAAAGGAGGACTCATCGGATGATGGCTTCGCCTTCTTATCCTTGGAGATAGAGACGGCGCTTGCTGGTCGTACGTTGGCTGACCCCAATCAGCTCATTCTAGACTCCGGAGCAACCTGTGGAATGGTGCCTCGGCGCGACCTCTTCACCATCTATCACTCCCTCCCACCTAACTCCAGAAATGTGATTGTGGGGAGCGGAGATAAGCTAAAACAATCGGCATCGGCACCATCACCGTCAAAGGGAAGGAGGGGGAGGTGCTGAATGTGAAGGGTGTGCTTCATGTTCCTGAATTGGCAGCCAACCTTCTCTCATGCTCTCAGCTTGCGAAGCAAGAATACATATGCACCTTCACCATGGAAGGTGGCACGGTTTGCAAGGGTGGAGCTGTGGTGATGGAGGCCAAGTTAGAGAAGGGTCTATACCTTGTTCCAGTTTGTGTGCCTCAGGTGGAAAGGGCACATGGGGTTGAAGCCGAGGATGCCGCTTGCAGCACCCGTTGGAAGGATGTGGAGCAAGTGACGGCAGATTTGCTGCACCTACGCATGGGGCATGCAGGAAGGCAGCAACTTGTGGAGTGTGTGAAGAAGGGGGAGCTGAAGGGTGTGGAGATCAAGGAGGGTGGTGGGCAGCCAAGCAAGTGCCCTGATTGCACGACCGGGAAGCTGCCAAGGACCTCTTTCCCTACCTCCACCACTAGAGCCTCCGCACCTCTTGAGTTGGTGCACACGGATGTGTGTGGCCCCATGCAAACACCGGATAGGGAGAAGGGCAGCAAATACTTCATCACATTCCTGGATGACTACAGCCGCCTCAGTTGGGTCACCTTGGTGAAAACCAAGGATGAGGTGGCCAAGGTGTTCAAGCGTTGGATACGCTATGCGGAGAGGGAAGCCGGGGCCAAGGTGAAAATACTACGGTCTGATCGGGGTGGGGAGTACATGGGGAAGGATCTGGAGTCTTTCCTTGAGGATAAGGGCATCACCCACCAACTTTCAGTTGCCTACTCGCCGCAGCAAAATGGAGCAGCGGAGCGGCTTAACCGGACCCTCATTGACCTTGCCCGAGCCATACTTGCTCATGCGCAGCTGGACCATACTTGGTGGGGGGCAGCAGTGCAATATGCCAACTGGGTCAAGAACCGGATGGGCAGCAAGGGGCTAGGGGGCAAGAGCCCATACTTCATGTGGACCAGGAAGGTGCCTAGTGTGTCCATGGCACGAGTCTGGGGGTGCATGGCGCAGTACAAAGTGCCCGACCAGCAACGGAGGAAGCTGGATCCCAAGGCACAATGGGGCATTTTCCTTGGTGTGTCGGAGAGGAGCAAAGCTTGGATGTTGTGGAGTGTGGCGGATCAGCGGGTGGTGGAAAGCCGGGATGTGGTTTTCCATGAGGGGCTGAGCTACAAGG
Source organism: Closterium sp. Yama58-4 (assembly GCA_947470075.1). Classification (NCBI taxonomy): domain Eukaryota; kingdom Viridiplantae; phylum Streptophyta; class Zygnematophyceae; order Desmidiales; family Closteriaceae; genus Closterium; species Closterium sp. Yama58-4. The sequence continues at coordinate 179,119 of CANIUD010000083.1, read as the reverse complement.
GGTGGAAGGAGCATGGTGCTAGTACAGTTGGGAGCTCCCTCCAGGATCCCTACACCTCTTCCATTTTTGAGGGGACATGGGAGGACCCTGGAGAGGAGGTAGAGGAGCAGCAGGAGGAACACAAGGCAGCTGCACCTCACCATGAAGATTCCCCAACTGCTGGTTCCACCCCTGACCCGAACAAACCAGCCCATGAACCGTCGCAGCCCCAAGAGCAGCGGCAGCAGCAGCCGCAGCAGCAGCACAGCAGCAGCAGCAGCAGCAGCAGCAGCAGCAGCAGCAGCAGTAGCAGCAGCAGCAGCAGCCACCACAGCAGCATACACCGCCTATTGCTGTGGGAAGGTGGCAGCAACTATTGCAGCAGCAGCTGTCCAAGTCACCACGGTCCCCCATGAAGAGAGTGACTTGGAAGGAGAAGCTGCAAAGTTTGGAGCAGGGGGAGGCATCACCTCTGCGCCGCACCACACGCATCTCCCGGCCACCTGACAGGTTCACACCAAGCGCACAGTATGCTTGCATGCATGATCATGAGGTGCATGATTTGGAGGAGTGCATGCTTGTGGATGCTGAGGGGGGTGAGCTTGGGCTTGATTTTTGTCTCATGGGTCAGGTGCATGAGCCTAAGTCGATCAAGGAGGCCTTGTCCCGTCCTGAGTGGGTCGAGTCCATGCGTGAGGAGCTTGAGTCTCATAGGGTGAACGAGTCCTTTGAGCTGGTTGATCCAGCTTGTGTGCCACCTGGAATGGAGGTCTTGAGGTGTCAGTGGGTGTGGAAGTATAAGCACCTGGCTGATGGGAGTATTGAGCGGCCTAAGTCCAGGTTGGTGGCCATGGGGAACACTCAAACACGAGGTGTTCACTATGACGAGGTATATACCCCGTTGGGTAAGCCTACTACCCTGAGAGGATCCCTTGGGATGGCAGCATCCTCGGGGTCTCACGTCCATCACATGGATGTGACCACTGCCTATCTTCATGGGGTCTTGAAGGAGGAGCTTTACATGAGGCAGCCCCCTGGCTTTGATGATGGGTCAGGCAGAGTATGCCGACTCATAAAATCAATCTACGGGCTGAAGCAATCTCCAAGGCAGTGGTACCTCAAGTTTGATGAGGCGCTGATGGATTTTGGCTTTGAGAGGTCGGAGTGTGACCTCGCCTTGTACCACTTGGTGAGGCATGATGGCAGGTTGTCCCTCTACCTCTATGTGGATGACATTCTGCTCATCTCTTCGAGCATGGGTTTGCTGGACGAGGTGAAGGGCCTCTTGTCCTCTCGTTTCCGCATGAAGGACTTGGGGGAGGCTAAGTACTATTTGGGGGTGCAGATTGAGCGTGATGAGAGTGGCATCTTGATTCATCAGGAGAGGTACATTCTCAACATGCTTGAGTCCTTTGGGCTTTCTGAGGCTAACCCCGTGCGTACCCCTCTCCCTACAGGGTTCGACGTGCATGCACACGCTGAGGAGCCCTTGCTGAGAGATGAGCTGGTTCGGCTCTATCAAAGCATTGTGGGGTCTCTCATGTATGCAAGCACGACCACACAGCCCCAGATTGCTTATGCAGTGTCACAGCTGTCCAAGGTAGTGTCTTGTCCCAAGGCATTTCATCTGCAGGCTGCTAAGAGAGTGCTAAGGTACCTGAAAGGTTGTGTCAAGTCAGGTATCTTCTACCCCGCACACAGCAAGCCTCAGGTCGAGTTGGTGGGCTTTAGTGATGCTGATTATGCTGGAGATTCAGCTGATCGCAAGAGTCACACCGGCTATGTCTATTGCCTCAATGGTGCAGCCATCTCTTGGCAGAGCAAGAGGCAGCCGGTGGTTGCATTGTCCACCACTGAGAGTGAGTACATCAGTCTGTGTCAGTGCATTCAGGAGGGTGTGTGGCTGAAGCGTTTGTTTGGGGAGTTTGGGCATGAGTTTGCTGGTGGTGTGCCTGTGTTTGTGGACAACCAGTCTGCCATTGCCCTTGCACAGAATGCATGCTTGCATGGCCGCACCAAGCACATGCAGGTTCGGTGGCATTTCATCAGGGAGATGGTGGCTAGTGGCGAGGTGATCCTCCGGTGGTGCCCAACCGACCGTCAGGCAGCAGACATACTCACCAAACCCCTTCCTTTTGAGCGGCATGGTGTGTGCATGTCCTTGATGGGGATGCAGCCCCATGTTGGCATGGTGCCTGAGCAGGATGTGGGAGGATTGGTGCTTCTCTGCCTTGACGACCTCATGCTGTGGATGGCGCCCCTCCCTGGGCAAGGGGGAGTGGAGTGAAGGATTTTGCCCAGTGGTGTTCAGCCACCTCCAGCACGAGCAAGGGGGAGTGTTGATTGTGTAGGTGGTTGTGGTATTTTTCTCTAGCTGGTTGTGGGCTAAGGGTTTGGGCAAAATGTGGTGGTTGAACTTGTTGCGGGCTGGATTTGAACTCGCACCTAACAAGCACCAACAAACCTTTGTTACCAACTACAACACCTTTGGTGTTGCTAGTTTGGCACTTTAAGGTGTTGGGGATTGTTGTAGGGCGAGGGTTGGGTTGGTAGGGTTTCACCAACTCGTCACTTTTCAGATCTGAACTCTTGCTAAAGCTACTTTCTAGATCTAATCCATGGCTGCCAAGTAATTCCGCCAGGATACCCCGTCGCACATAAATCGCGATAGCGATCGGCCTAGATCTTGGTTGAAGGCGTGCTTTACCATTCTGGAAAGTAGAGATTAAGACCTTTCTAACGCGTACCTGCTCATCGTTCTAGGTTACGTGAGCTGCACGCAATGTTTCGCCGAAGTCGGCGGACATAATCTCTTGTTACGCTCTCCAGATTGGCACGCTTTCCATCATCAAGCGCCGGGCCTCGCAGAAGCGATACCGCGTAATTAATACGCGTGGCGTCGTCGTTGACGTTTGCTGCAGTGAAGAACACCTCCACGCCGAACAACCACCCCTTAACAGTAGTGTTCTTGTCGGTAGGGTTGAACGGGGGCGGGCTCGTAGGCTTTATCTTGATTGTTGTCAGCGCAACTGTTGTCGCTGCCGCCGCTCGCTGCCTATCTTCTTCTTCGAAGCCGCGTGTGAGCTCCTCCAACGGATTGCCGCTCACCGCTTGACCAGTGCTCTCGCCTTCTTCAGCGGGCGACTCCTGGCGCGCTTCACCTCGCGCCTGGCGTAGCTCGTTGTTTTCTTCACGTAGTCTCTCCACCTCTGTCGTTAACGCCTTCATGCCTGCCGACATCTCCGCCACTTGCTGCATCAACGGGTCAAACGCCGCCTGATCCATGAGTCGCAAGCTACGTCTAGTAGGCAAGTGGGTATCCGTGACTATCCGGCAACAGTGCAAGCGCAAAAGCTATCGGGGTCGGGCAAGTTTAATTTAATAAACTTTGCAACCAACCGCTTTGCAGCCCACCGTACCAATCACACCCGTGCCTCTAAACTACCCTGGAAAAGCGGGGTGAACTAGGAAAGTAGCTCTGATACCAGGTGTTATGAGTTGTCAAACAGAGTTGCGCGGAATAATGAATAACGAGGCTGTGACTCAATGAAATTGACGATACAATGAAAGACATGCGATTATATAGCGAGGCAACCTAACTAGGCGGGAACCTCGGGAACACGAGGTTGAGTGCAGGTTGGGCAAAGGAAAGCCGAAGGCGACGCGAGGTTGCTTCGGCAGCAAGCAAAGCGGCCGAACGTGCACTTCCGAAAGTTGGGGTTGTACGCGGTTGAGTAAACCCCAGTAAGGAAAAGGGTTTTTCCTTACACAAACACTGTGCAGACTGCACGCCCAAAATATCAGGGTAAAACACCCTGATTACCCTGGGGGCCGGCCGTTTTTTCAGGATTACCTTGCCGAAATCAGGATTGCACGTTAGTTACCCTTCTCTAAAAAGAGCATGTTTTTTTTTTTTTTTTTTTTTTGGGTTGCGAAGCAACCCTTTACGATCGATTTTGCCAAATTTTATTTTCATATTTATATTTTTTTTTATAAAATCATGAAAATAAAATTTGTCAACTACAATAATACCCTTCCCATACTGTATGCATGTTGAGCAGTTTTGAATACGGTACTGTTCATAGTGCATTAAACCAAATGATATTTTTGCAATTGTTTAGTGTAGATTTGCTGTACTGTTTGCATTATATGTTACTGTTAGATGATGTCGTGTAATGATAAAGAGATGCATGCGTAATGCATAAATGATGATATGCAATGCATAATGCATGGAATGATGCTATATAATGCATGTGATATGTCATGAATGATACACATGCACATGATAAAATGCGTGACAGTTAACAACCCAAAAACTAAGCTACCGCCATCCCCTGCCTAGCATGGGGGGGAGGTCAATAGCTTAGCTTTTGAATAATCAACTACCACATGAAACAACACAATCTGTGAAGTCTAAAAACGAGATCAACCTACCAAATCCAGTTCAAGTGAGCGTACCCGTTCGAGTGTAACTCAATGAACCTTTGGGAAATGATAGAATTGATTCTCATTTCTAAAAACCACAGACATGCATTGTTAATGAAATAACAGATGGATAATGATATGGTAGATGAATGCCACACATACGGACACATACGCACGCAATGAGACGAACAGACGCACGCACAGAAGCTCGAAACAAGTCAATGCAAAAAGAGCTTACGAAGAAAAAAAAAAACACAGAAGATGCAAAAGATCACTACCAAGCAATACAACACAATTAGACCTAATCGCCACAAATGTGATCGTTCCTCCTTTAAAAAAGACCTTCAATTCCCGAATGGTACAGCAAAGCCTCTGAAAAGTAGGAAATAGGGAAACGAAAGGGGGGAAATGGGGAATAGAAGTTGAGGGGAGATGGGATAGAGAGGAGAGAGAGAGAGAGAGAGAGAGAGAGAGAGAGAGAGAGAGAGAGAGAGAGAGAGAGAGAGAGAGAGAGAGAGAGAGAGAGAGAGAGAGAGAGAGAGGGAGAGAGAGAGAGAGAGAGAGAGAGAGAGGGAGAGAGAGAGAGAGAGAGAGAGGAGAGAGAGAGAGAGAGAGAGAGAGGGAGAGAGAGAGAGCGAGAGAGCGAGAGAGAGAGAGAGAGAGAGAGAGAGAGAGAGAGAGAGAGAGAGAGAGAGAGAGAGAGAGAGAGAGAGAGAGAGAGAGAGAGAGAGAGTTCATAACTACGGTTAAAAAAAACTTCATGTATTATTCAAAAAATGACGGTTACGAGAATATGGCGGTTAGGAGAATATGATGGTTCTAAACCGAAGAAGAGCAAAAAGTGGAAGAAAATGTGCAAATACGAAAAGGAATGATGCACTAAACGAACGGAAGTCATGATGAAGAATAGAAGAACCAGATGCAGGATTATCTACAAAGAATAGCTAAAGTATTTACAAAGCGCCAAAGAAATTGAGACAAAAACGAAAAACAGAAACGAAATGGATGAAGGAATTATGCGGCAAATCTAAAAGATGTGAAAGTGAGAAGAAAAACTGGCATTGCATGCTGTAAAGGAAGAACGACCTGGACGATCGTCGAAATGGATTAAATCCGGCAGAAAAACAGCTCGTTTCTAAGTCTAAACGGCTGAAACAGAATGAAAACGGTTTAGACAGACGAATCTACTATCATCTTAAGTCTAAAACTAGTCCTTAAGGCTCACCTAGGTAGTAGTAGCTGAGTATAGGAGTCGGGGGCGTCAATGGAGTAGCCTGGAGAAGTTGAAGCAGAACGACACGAAGCAGAAAAGGATTTACGGAACCCTAGGCAGGTGTGTCTTTCGTCAAACAATAAACGGTTGTAATAATTTTGGATGACACAGTCGTTGAAATTAGCGCAGTGGTTTGAAGTTTCTCTTGAATCCTAAAGGTCTTAGGTTCGGTACCCAACGCGATGAATTTTGCAAATCTCAGTCTTGAGTTACAGACTCAGTATAAGTAGTTAGGTAATCATTCAAAACGAGATCCATAGTTAGTAATAGAAGTTGTAAAACATATGTTAATAATGCAAAAAGCTTCACAACCCTAGGACGACATTGTCGCCTCTTGTTTTTTGTTTTTTTTTTGTTTTTTTTTTTTTTTTTACACTGATAGGATTTAAGGTCAGCCTGATGGAATCAGGGTAGGGTGTACACTACCCTTTTACAAAATATTATAACGCGAATCAGACCATAGTCTGCGAGGTGACAAAACGTTCCATACCCCCACTAACAAGAGTTGTCGCTTGTGACCACGCGCATTAAACTTGCTTCGTTGTTGGCAACACGTCATGTTGCCTCATTGGTTGTTTCTCCTGCAGCACTGCCAACGCATTTCTTGAATCTAGCCACACGTCGCCACGCCCACCGCCATCACAGCAGAGTTGGCTGTCAAGGACAGCTTCAAGCTGTCCTTTTCAACAAATGGCAGGCCCAGTCCTGCTCTGCTGGCCATGCACTTCCCGCCCCGTGGAAGAAACGGCCCTTTCGAGGCTGCCAGAGGATCGTCCTCTACGAGGGGGTCTCTCGCTTGGCCCTCAGTCTCAACCATTTTCAACTTTCAACTCCACAATAATGCCTACTGGAGAGCCCGATCCACCCGATAGCGCGAGAAATGGCCTCTCCGTGCTGGGCGTTTTACCACGCCTTAGTGAGAACTACGCCGTGCCCATTGCACAGCTGCCGCCTCGTGAGCCGTCACCAGAATGTCTCGTAGGAACGGTTTATCCGTTCGAGCCGCCAGACTCACCCACGGCGTGGGAGCCACATCCTGACATAGAATTAATTCCCGGAGGTAGCGAAGGCTCGTCAAAGCCGCCTACTGCTTCGCCTTCGACGGTCAGCACCGCGCCCGTCAAGCGACCGCGTGTGGGAGCGACGTACAAGCAGCAGACGCTTTGGGGCGTCCCTCCTCCCCGAAACGATACTTCACACAAGCGCCCTGCTCCTTCGGCCGATCCAAAGCCACCCACCGCTCTGGCGGATGCTGAGTACGAGTTGGTGAAGAAGACATTTGAGGCTCAGTGGGCAAGTAGTTTCAAATGGTTGCGTTTGCTACGCATGTCTAACAGCCGTCCGTCTTTGAAGTGTGCCATTTGTGTGAAGCACGGAGATCCACTAGCGCACCCTGCGTATGGGTCGAAGGGTGAGGGTGCTCGGGATCTCCAGATTGGCAGCATCCGCACTCACTCCTCGTCCCGTGCACACAAGCAGTCGTTGGAGAATCAAGAGAAGGCAGAGGCGGAGAAGGTGAAGCAGGCCACACTCACTCGGTGGCAGACCACGGATGCTTCTACCCGTCACATCATTCAGCTCCTCCACATCGCGCTCTTCGTCTGCAAGGCGGACGCACCCATAGCGATGTTCGTCCCGCTGTGTTGGTTTCTGGCGAAGGAGGGGTTACCAGACCTTCCTCCCGCTGGTGGCTACGGAGCGTACTACACAAAGTAAGTAGTGGCATGCGTTCTTGAAACTAGTTTATTCTTTATTATGCTCTATGGATCTTGACAACCTCCGTTTTCCCCTGGCAGTTACAGATTCAAAGAAAACCTCCGCGCACTCTCAACATACCTCCAAGAGACACAACGTCAGCACCTGCTGGAATCCCCGTGGATCGGGATTTCCCTCAACGAGAGCACGGACCGGGTGCATGGAAAGCACCTCATTTTATACGCCACGTTCTTCCAGCGCACCACGGTGGTTACTAAGTTTTTGCAACTCATTACTGTTGACTGTGCTGACGGCGCCTCACTCGCATCCGCTGTCGTGCAGTATCTCACAAGTATCGGGGTCGACCTCCAAAAGATATCCAGTGTCGCCTCTAACGGTGCCAGCGCGATGGTCGGCAAGAACAGAGGAGTCGTGACACGGCTGCGAATGCGCATTCCGCATCTGGCCTCAACACATTGCATCGCTCATCAGTACGCATTTCTGTTGTCTGCTTCGTGCTGTCGTTTTTACAAGAAATGATGTTGACTAACTTTTTGTCGATGTGCCCTTATGTACAGGGAGGCACTCGCTGCTAATGATGCTGCTGACGAAGTATCTGAGCCGCAAATGATTGACGGTGTCGTGCGCGCCTTTGCTGACCACATTGGCCGCAGCAGTGTGGACTACCAGAAGTTTCAAGAGTTGCAGCGGATCTTCTGCCAGACGAATCTGGAGGCGCAGGGGATTTCCGATACCCGATGGCTCGCCCGTGGTGAAGCGATTCAGCGCCTGCTCGATGTGCTCCCTGCGGCCATAGTGGTGCTGAAGGATTACAAGGCAGAACTGTACGAGGTGGTCACCTCGTTCAAGTTCCACTCGCTCATCCGCTTTCTTGCGAATGTGGGAACTTAACTGCCTCAACCTGCGCTTCCAGCAGCGCCAGGTAAGGGCCTTTGGTGCCGTCGTTTATGTTATCGCAAGTAAGAGCGTGCACAACCTGACTCCTCGTCATGCCCTTGTGCATGTGGACTTTACCCTTGTTGCGCACATCGTTAGCAGACAAGGATGTGTCTGAAGACGCGGTATTCCCTCCGCGACCCTGCCCACCCTTTCGGCAGCGGGGAGAAAATGCAGCTTCCCGAGTTCATTCAGAGGCACCAGGTAATGGATAAGCGCCAGATGAAAGCGGAGGGCGTAGACGGGGACGGGAATCTTGTCACGTTTGAATTCGCGCTGCACGAGCGCCCGCTGCCAGGACATGAAACGGACGGCGATGTCACGTCGTGCATCGAGCTGTCGATCAAGTATGTGCGCATTGACGCCGAGCTGGAGTGGTGGACGCGCGATCTGCAGCTGCTGGAAGGTACGAAGCTGTTTCGCACAGCTTCGTACTTGTCCGACGACACGAAGCGCGTGAAAACTTTCAAGAAGTGGCTGGCCCAGCTGCACAAGTTGTACCACCACAAGCTGCCAGGTAAGCTGTGAGAGTACGACGGCTTATGCTTGATATTTATGCTTGCTTTTATTCCCTTACGCTACTTCTAGCTTAGTTTAATTTTATGCATGCATGAATTGCTTGATTTCCTAGGTTCGTTGCTTTACTATAGTTATTATAGTTATAGCACCGAACCAGGTTACGTGTACCGAACTCAAGCTATTCGGTTGCCACCGAATTGCTAACTACCGAGTTCGGGAAGGTTCTGTTCGGGACGCTTCGCGACCCTCAGAACATTCGCGTAACACCTGGGTTACCTGCCTTGTGTCGAGCCTATATATAGCCTCGTGTTGTACCCAGGTGATCATTCAATTCGAATTCTCTTTTCTGAGCTCGATCCTAAGATCCTCACACTTGGTAATCAGAGCCCGTTTACACGCGAAGTTTTTTCGACCGCTAAAACCCAGTCTTCAAAAACCGCGGGGGCGACGCAGTTAAACATCGATTTCGGGTACGTAAAACCGGTTCCGTGTTTTTCGCTCCCCCTCGATTCGTTTTTTCAGACGCGTTAATGTCAGGCATGGAGGGCCAAGGCGACAACTACGCGACCACGAGCGACATCGCGAGCCTCCGCACCGACATGGAGCAGACGCAGGCGACGCTTCGTTGACTCGAAGCCCTTCTGACAAGCCAACCAGGACTCGCCACCGCAGCAGCAGCTAACGTAGCAGCGACGGCACCAGCAGCAGTGGCGACACCGACATTTCACGGACCGATGGCACCACTGTCGCCGAACCTCGAAGCAGCACGACCGAGGCTCCCTGAGGCGTTCGATCCAAGCGCGAAGGGATCCGACGTCCGGCGATTCGTGGCCACCCTCGAAATTTACTTCGAGGCCATTGGCTGTTCGACCCCGACATATGACGCAGCAAGAATCCGGCTCGCAGCGACACTGTTACGTGGACCGGCACTCGAGTGGATCTACAACACTGACGTGGCCCGCGGGGAGAAATCGTGGGCGCAGTTTCGGGCAGATTTAATCGAGCGTTTCGAACCCATCAATACGACCTACATGGAGGCAGTAGATACACCGACACAAGCAATACAGTAGTGTAGCATAGTACACGCAGCAGGTGGAGTTACTGTTCAACCGCATCCCCGACCTGACCGAAGGCGAAAAAATCCAGGCGTACACAGAAGGGTTAAAATTAGAGATTCGGCGGCAGGTGATTGCGGCGAATTACAACAGCTACAGAGACATCGTACGTGCTGCCGAACGATACGATGCGCTGACTCGAGGTCAACCCGAAACACGACGTTTCGCGCCGAACCGTACATTCGGCACGGAGCGATCGGCACCCCCCACGTTCGCCGAACCAAAGAAAACGACAAATACGACGCGAAGCAGCAGCCGGCGAAATGCGAATTTTGCGGCGCAGCAGGGCATCAAATTTTGTCGTGCTACAAAATGAAGAAAGCACGTGCGGCACTCCGGGACGGTAACAGTGGAGCACCCCCGAAGTAAAAAAACGGCAGTCGCCAGTAGCCGCGGATCGACCTGGCGATCGCGTAAAGATCCGAAAAGGGGAATAGGGCGACGACGTGGCGACTTCGGAGCGGGTGAAAAAAGGAGAAAATGGAAGTGACACCAGTTACATTCCGCTTGCGCTTACCAGATACATGGAAGCTTCACATTGCTTTCCATGTTCAACGATTGAACCTTAACCAACAGTTCCAGGGACGGCAGCTACCGCCACCACCACCTGTTCTCGTACAAGATGAACCAGAGTACGAGATCGAGCGCGTTCTCACTCATCGGCGCCGCGGCGGCAAGACCCTCGAGTTCCTGATACGCTGGAAGGGTGTCGGATACCTTCCCCTCCTCTCCTCACGTGACTCTTCTTCTGCTCCTCCTCACGCCTCCGTGGGCTAGGCCTATCACTCTCTTCCCCTTTTTTTTCACACTTCTCACCTCCCTTTGCTCATGTTCCTCTCATTTCTCTGTGAACACCTCTCGTTACCATCCTCGCCTCTGGTTCTCTTGGTGTGATCAGCTCTGAGCTCCTTCATATACTACAGCTCCTCTCCTTAATCTACGGCTCCCTGCTTGCCTTATCTCCCTCAGTTCACTGTTTGCTCGATATGCAGCAAAGCTCTCGTGTAAAAGGGAAACATACAAGCAATGGATAGTAGATTCAGGAATCCACCTATTCTACCAGCAAAGCCACCACCACGCTACGGTCCCGTCATCCCTGCCTATGCTAGCAGCTATGAACTGGTTCACACAGGCTTGCAGCCGTGATGCCTCTTGCCACTCTTCCTTGCCCTGTCTGCTCGTCCTCCAGCTGTTACTCCAGATCCAGCTGGCTCCCCGAACCTATCCTGCACACATAGAGAAAGCAAACAAGCATGCACACGTACACCCTTCCTTCCTATCCCGCGCTGCTGCTTCCTGCTGCCGCTGCCTTGTCTGCCTCTGTTTCTGCAGCCCGCCCCACCTCGCTTACGTAAGTTCCAGCTCCATTCTTACCCATGCAACCCTCCGACCCTCAGGCCCGGCAAACGTCAGCTCCCCACTCCCGCTTCCGCTCGCGAAGTGACAAATGCCTCTTCGGTTTCCGTCCTCACTGCACTCCGTCTCGCAATGTACAGTATTTACAATATGTACACCCTTTACACCCTGCCTTCTCACCCCTTCACATTCATGCAAATTTGACAGCTGTCGGATACCTTCCCCTCCTCTCCTCACGTGACTCTTCTTCTGCTCCTCCTCATGCCTCCGTGGGCTAGGCCTATCCCTCTCTTCCCATTTTTTTTCACACTTCTCACCTCCCTTTGCTCATGTTCCTCTCATTTCTCTGTGATTACCTCTCGTTACCATCCTCGCCTCTGGTTCTCCTGGTGTATTCAGATAGCTACTTGTTCTGCCCCCTCTTATGACCTGCTGCTGCCGTCGTCGCCCTGGTCATGGGACCAGCATAGTTTCTCGCCTTCTGTTGCTTTCCTGCGAGCGCTACATTGGTGACATGGTCCATGACTCGCTTCCCCTTTTCATCCTCCAGCACCAGTACACCCGAATCTCGCACCTACTTCACCTCCCACCTCTGCTGAGACACTCCCACATCTAACCCATCCCGCTTCGCTCGGCGCACATACACCGCCTGCCCTTCCTCGACTGCTGCCTGCTTCCCCGCCATCTTGTTCAGCTGCCGCTGCTTATAACGGTGAATGTCTCGCAGCTGCGCCACCTTCAGGCTCTCCATTGCTGCCAGCAACATCTTCTTCAAGTACCTGGCTCTTGCATCCGCCAGTGCTACCCACTTCTCAATTGTCCTAACCTTGACACTATCAAGCATTAGCCTTGGTGCATCCACCGGCAGTATGGGGTGCTTTCCGAAAAGCAGGTAATACGGGGAGACATCTTTCAGCGACGCCTGCTTGCTGAACCTGTACCCTGCCATCACCCATGCTAACTTCTTGTCCCAATCTCCTTTGTTCGCCTCTCCGTATACGCAGAGCCCCTTTTTCACCGTCTGCACTAGTCTCTCTGTCAGCCCGTCGCTCTGTGGATGGTACCTGGAGGTGGTGCGATGCTGTATGCCATTCTCTGCTAGCAGCTCCTTAAACCCCCCTTGAAACTCCGTGCCTTGGTCAGTCAGCACTTCCCCGCACGCGCCGAACCTTGTAAGCACCATCTCCTCGAACGCCTCTGCCACATCTTCTGCCGTCTTTGCCACTAAGGGTCTTGCTTCCGCCCATTTGCTCACATGTTCAATCATGAGCAGCACGTACCGCCTGCCCCTCCTAGACACGGGCAGCTCCAGTGACCAGCGACACCCCAGCTCCACGATGTCCAGGGGCTGTAGCTCTGCCTGACTCTTCAGCAAACTCGCCTTGTTCCTGCAGCACAGCTCGCACTTCTCCACCCACTCCTTCACCTCCTTGCGCATCCCTGCCCACCACCATCCCGTCTGTAGCAGCTGCAGCGTCCTCAGTGGACCGTAGTGCCCTAGCTTGTTATGCACCTCTCGAATGATGCCTTCCCTCTCTGCCAGCGCTGGTACCCGCTTCCACCCGTCCTTGATCTGCAGCTGCACCTGCTCTTGGAACCACCTGTAATGCTGCCCCCGTGCTCTATCTCTTGCTCCCGCTCCTCCATCCTCGGCTGTCTCCCCCTTGATCCACTTCATGGTCTCCTCATCCTGCCACACATCTGCTGCACCCCTGAGCAGCCCTCCTCCAGCCCCTCGTTCACTGACCATGGCTGTCAGTGCTGCTGAAGGGTGCTCCAGCTCCGGTTCCGGCTTCCTGCCTCCCTTCGGTGGGTTCCTGGAGAGCCCATCCACGTGTTGCATCGTCTTGCCTGGCCTATGCTTCACCGCGAAGTCGTATTCTTGTAGCTTCATGGCCCATCGCGCGTTCCTCCCAGTCAGCGTCTGGTTGTGCATCAGCCACAGCAGTGGCTGATGGTCTGTAACCAGCGTGAAGTGCCGTCCTTGCAAGTACACGCGGAAGTGTCCCACAGCCCAGACGGCTGCCAGCCCCTCTCCCTCATAGGACGAGTAGTTGGCCTCCGCTGGACTGCAGGTCCTGCTCGCGAAGGCCACCACCTTCTCCACCCCACTGTCCATCTGACTCACTACCGCCCCCATTCCTACACTGCTCCAGTCCGTATACAGGATAAACGGCTGCTGCCCGTCGGGTAGCTTCAGCACGGCCCCCGCCTTTACTGCCTCCATCAAGCCGCGCAATGCCTGTTCTTGTGGCTCTTCCCACTCCCACTTCTCTTCCTCCCTTAGCAGCTTATTCGGGGGCGCCGCTTTCTTGCTGAAGTTCTCGATGAATTTTCGGTAATAGTTGAGGAAGCCTAGTAGAGCTCGCAGGCTGCTCCTGTCCTTCGGCCTTTCCACCCTGTCCAGCACCTCTACCTTGGCTTTCTGTATACTGAGCTCTCCCCCGGCCACCTCAAATTCCAAATACGCCACACTGCTGTGCCCGAAGCGGCACTTCCCCGGATGGCAGGTCAAGCCTGCCGCTTCGATTGCTGCCAGCGTAGCCTCTACATCCCGCACATGCGTTTCTGCATCCGGGCTGAAGATGATCACGTCATCTATGTAGCACGCCGCCCCTTTTACTTCCCTCAGCACCGCATCCATCACTCGCTGGAACACCGCTCACGCATTCCTCAAACCAAAAGGCATGAAGTTCCACACATAGAGTCCGTCCGGCCCGTGAAACGCGGTCTTCTTCTTATCCTCTTCGGCTATAGGGATCTGATTGAAGCCTTGCCGCAGGTCCAGAGTGGAGAAGACCCAGCTTCCCTGCAGCTGGTCGAATATTTCTTCGGCCATTGGCATTGGGTATCTGTCCGTTGCGGTCACCTTGTTTAGCCCCCTGTAGTCCCCACACATGCGGCGGGATAGGACTGTGCCAGTCAGGTCGGTCCGTGCTGCTACGACTGTGGCTGCTGCGTAATCCGATGTAGACTGCCTGATCAGGCCTGCTTCTAACAGCTCTTGACACTTTTCTGTGCAGATGCTGATGTCCTGCGGGCTCATCCTCCTTCGCCGCTGATACACCGGAACTTCGCTGGTCAGGGGCAGAAGCATTGTGCTGGTCACGCATTTGCCTAGCTGCTGTATCGTGTGTGCGAACGCTGCTGCGTGCTGCCGCAGCACAGCCTCCAGTTTAATGGCAGCTGGTCCTTGGATGGCGCCTCCTATGTCCCATTGAGTTTCAGCCGCTACCGGTGGTGCTGCCTCCGTCCTGCTCTCCGTGCCTCTTTCCATCTCCCCTGCTGCCGCCAACTCGGGTTCTGCCATCTCTCGTTCGCTTGCCTCCTCTGCCTCTCCTTCCCCTTCCTGCTCCCATCCCCTTACCTCCGCTACATCTCTTGCCATGTAGGCCCTGCTAGGTCCTAGGAAGACCTCGTCTGGATCTGGGATCCATATCTCTGTTGGGTCTTCCTCCTCCTCTGAATCCCAATCCATCTATGGCTCTCCTTCCCACCATTCTTCCTCTTCCTCTTCCTGATCTGGGTATCTTCCTGGTAGCCCCAAGTGGTCGTTCAACCTCGCCATCCGCTTCTCCTGCGGCACACCCTTCCTTCGCATCTCCCATGCCTCCTCCTCCAGGAGCTCCAAGAATCTCTCGGCCTCGCTCTCCTTAGCTTCATCATCCTCTGTCTTAGGCTTTGCCCGTGTGCATGATCCCGCCTACGTTCCAATCTATTGCGCTCTAGATGCCGGTCCATCGTTGCTATCAGCCAGTGCAGCGCGTTGAGGTCCGTTGCCTTCCCTAATGCTCTCCTCCTCTGATCTTCCGTCACCTTCGCACTTGCGGTAGCGCCAGCCATGAAGCCCATGGCTAGTTCCCGTTCATCGCAGTCGGCTCCTCCCAGACTCCCTTTAGTCGATCGAACACCATCCTTGGTCCCTCCTGCCCGTCCTTCATCTTGAATCCTTCTGCATTCTTGTAGGCCACTAGCGTGGGCCAGGCCTGCCTTGGTTTGCCGACTTCGTTGCACGGGTACTGCGTCTCATGATCCGGGTGTCGCACTGGCGCTAGGGTCCGCGCGGGCTCCAGAATGTCCGCCACCAGCCGTGGCTTCGGCCGCTCCATCAACGACAGCTCATACTGTAGCGTGGCTTCTGGTAGCACGTTCTGCCAGTACCTTCGCGTCCTGTGTGTCCTGCTGCCATTCTGGGCTGCATCCCACGCCACCCCTGCTCCTAGTTCCCCTCTGATTTCTTCCTCTGATTGCTTCACCGCCTCTCTCTGGTCGTCCCTCGTGTCCACATTCTCCACTATATATGCCACCTCCCCTTGCTTGCGCTTGATCAGCTTCAGGATCCTGATTAGTTCCCGAAACAGCCCGCTCCTTGGATCTGCCATTCCTCGTCCCTCCCCTGCTCTGGACATCCCTTGGCATTCCCAGCCCGCTACCACCAAGTCTATGTGCCCCCAGTTTGCTAGTGCCTCCTCCTTGACATCCTCCACTCGATGGCATATCCATTCTGCCCCCCTTTCCACTGCTCCCTCGTACAGCTGGGATGGGTACCTTTCTTCTAGTTTCTTGATGTGATGCCACGATATCGTGCTTGCCACGTTGTTGTTGTCTACGTAGATGTACTTCACCACTCGCAGCCCAGCTTTCAGTGCCGCTGCTAGCCCCGTGCTGATCCCGCCGAACAACTCCAGTAGCACAATCGGCTTCTGGAACACCCTGCCATCTAAGTGCAGCTGCCGCAGACTGCCACTCTCTCCCCACTGCTGGCGGTGCCAATCTCTGTACCTTCTCTCCTCCTCCAACGCTTCCCAGTTCAAGCGCCCCAGCTCCTCCTCTGCCGTCTTCACCTCAACTTGATACGCCTCTCTGGGTTCGCGTCGGATGAAGTGCACCGGCAGCTCCGCTACGCATCCATCGTATTCCCAATACGTCACTCGGTATGTCAGTCGCTCCTCCCACATGCAGATAGTCGAGCCGATGCTGTAGAGAAACTCTACCCCCAGTAGCAGGTTGTAGTCCTCTGAAGGTGAGATGCCGCACTGCAGTTTCACCGAACATTCCTCAGGGCTTCCCTGCCTGATCATGATTTCCACCGTCACCCGCGTCTTTGGCATTCACTTTGTACCGCCTCCTTCCGCTGTCATTAGTAGCAGTCCTTCTGCGATCTGTCTTTCTGGCCTGTCCAGCTGCAGTTGCTCCGCCAGTCTCCTACCTATCAGCACCGGGTGGGCTCCAGTGTCAATGATGGTCTGCTTCACAGACAGCCCTCCTATCGTGATATATCCCTTCTCTGCCACCAGTACGGACGCCGCGCAACTGAGCCTCTCCAGTGGGTGCCGCCGAGGTGCCACTCCCCCTCTGTCCTCTCCTGCTTGCCTCCTCGGCCCATATTCCTGTCGTCCCTCCGTCCTCTGTCTG
Source organism: Closterium sp. Yama58-4 (assembly GCA_947470075.1). Taxonomy (NCBI): domain Eukaryota; kingdom Viridiplantae; phylum Streptophyta; class Zygnematophyceae; order Desmidiales; family Closteriaceae; genus Closterium; species Closterium sp. Yama58-4. The sequence goes on along the minus strand of CANIUD010000083.1, from coordinate 162,385 downwards.
AGGTGCCTCTCCCTTGGCCTCAGTCCCAGCTCGTCCCTTTCCCTTGCCGGCCTCGCCATGAAACAGAATTCCTCCTCGCTTCCCTCTTCCTCTTCCTCCTACCTCGCCACCATAGCTGGCCTTCTCTTGGTCCCTTTTTCCCGCTCCTCCAGCTGAGCCCTCAGCCGTTCTATCTCTGCCTGCATCTCCGCTACTTCCCCTTTTTCTCAGGGCTCCCCTCGACATGAATAGCACTCTCTCTCCACGTGTCCCCTCCGCACTTGTCACATGTCGGGGCCTCGGGGCAGTCCCTCCGCAGATGATCTTCCTTCCCACAGACGGAACATGCTGGTGGGTTGCAGCAGTCACGTCGCAGATGTCCGCCCCGTCCGCAGTTGCGGCACTAACGCATGTTTGCCGATCCTCTCGGCGGCCGCTCGTGCTCAACCGGGCTGGCGCTCCATGCTGGCCACCTCCTCTCTGCTGACCTTTCTGCTGTGCGCTCCACTTCGAACAGCTGCTGACCCGTCTCCACTCTCTTCGCCGTCTCGTACGCCACCTCCAGTGTCGCCGCTACCCCCAATTCGAAGATTTTCACCTGTACATCCCGCTGCAGCTCATAGTTCAGCCCGTTCAAGAACTTGCTGACGAGTCGCCCTTGATCCATGCAGTTCATATCCTCTGCTAGCTCCACCAGCCGCCCGTAGTACGCCAGCAGGGAATCACCCGTCCTTCGCTTGAAGTCTCTGAATTCCACGACCCGCTCCGGCATCTGCAGCGGAAACTGCTCGCGCAGCATCTCCAAGAACCGCTTCGTCGGGTCTCTTTCTCCCGATCTCCCCTGCGCCGCCCAATCCAGCAGCTCGCGGCGGCAAATCCGGTAGTAGGTTTCCGCCTCCCCTGTCAGGGTATTGGCCGGTCCTCGAAAGAATTCCTCCGCCGCCATCTGATCTCGCTCCCATCGCGCTGGCAGGTTTTCCAGCTGCATCAGGTAATTCTTCAGGGAAGGGCCTCGCCGCACTTCTCCTGAAAATTGTTCCGGCACTTCCACCTTTGGGAGCATGGTGTATCGCCACCGCGACGAAGCTACCTCTTCTTCAAACCCCTGCCAGCACGTGCTACGCTGATACGGTCGATCCGTTCCCGTCCTCTTTCCAGTGTTAGCATCGCCCTTCTCCCAAACAGTCTTCCGCGCCTCGCCTTCTTCTCCCACCTCGTCCGTCTCACGCGTACCCTCACGTGCGGTATCGGAGCCCGTGGCTCCCCCTGACCTTCCGCGATCGCCTCCTTCCACGCCGTGCGCGCCGACGGCTCCTTGAGCCTCCACTTCGTTCTTCCCATCACCCTCCGTGTCGCTTACTACTATCGGTTCTTTCGCGGCGAAATCTAATCCTGACCTTGTGGGCATGCTTTCTTGATTGCTTGTATGTGATAAGCTCTAAGCTCCTTCACATACTACAGCTCCTCTCCTTAATCTACGGCTCCGTGCTTGCCATATCTCCCTCAGTTCACTGTTTGCTCGATATGCAGCAAAGCTCTCGTGTAAAAGGGAAACATACAAGCAATGGATAGTAGATTCAGGAATCCACCTATTCTGCCAGCAAAGCCACCACCACGCTACGGTCCCGTCATCCCTGCCTATGCTAGTAGCTATGAACTGGTTCACAAAGGCTTGCGGCCGTGGTGCCTCTTGCCACTCTTCCTTGCCCTATCTGCTCGTCCTCCAGCTGTTACTCCAGATCCAGCTGGCTTCCTGAACCTATCCTGCACACATAGAGAAAGCAAACAAGCATGCACACGTACACCCTTCCTTCCCATCCAGCGCTGCTGCTTCCTGCTGCCGCTGCCTTGTCTGCCTCTGTTTCTGCAGCCCGCCCCACCTCGCTTACGTAAGTTCCAGCTCCATTCTTACCCACGCAACCCTCCGACCCTCAGGCCCGGCAAACGTCAACTCCCCACTCCCCCTTTCGCTCGCGAAGTGTCAAATGCCTCTTCGGTTTCCGTCCTCACTGCACTCCGTCTCGCTATGTACAGTATTTACAATATGTACACCCTTTACACCCTGCCTTCTCACCCCTTCACATTCATGCAAATGTGACAAGGGATACGACCCCTCTGAGGAATGTTGGGTTGCAGAAGCTGACATGGGTAATGCACGCCGTGCTCTCAAGGACGATCTTGTCAAGCAGGGTGTATTTCACGCCACCCAGCTTTCAGGGGGTGACGTGTGAGAGTACGACGGCTTATGCCAGCTATGCATGCTTGCCTTTACTTTATTATGCTACTTCTAGCTTAGGTTTATTTTATGCATGCATGAATTGCTTGATTTCCTAGGCTAGGTGCTTTCCTATAATGTATTATAGTTATAACACCAAACTAGGTTGCGTACACCGAATTCTGGGCTATTCGGTTGCCACCAAATTGCATCTACCGAATTCGGGAAGGGTCTATTCGGGATGCTTCACGACCCTCGCACTCTTCGCGTAACACCTGGTTACTGCCCCTTGTGTCGAGCCTATATATAGCCTCATGTTGTACCCAGGTGATTCATTCAATTCACATTCTCTTTTATGAACTCGATCCTAGATCCTCACAGTAGTGTTGGCCGCCGAGGACGTAAACTCCAAGCGAGCCTGGCGGCATCGCTGCGGCTCTTGAAGTAGAAAGTACTTCACGTCGATGTGCTTCACTCGCTCTCCAGTCGAGGCTCTCAACACAGGAGGGTCATGACCTTGTTGTCAATGAACAAGGCCGAAACAGAGCTCAGCCGCTCAACAAGTTTGGTGAGCAAGGTCAGTCAGCGAAGCTAGTGTATAGCCATGGCACTGGCATAGATCTCGGCCTCAGTGCAAGACTGAGCCACAGGCGAAGACCGAGTAGACCTCCACGACACAACACCAAAGTCCAAAGTCCAAGCTGAAACAGTACCATTGAGTAGACCTTTGGGTCTCAGCGCTATTGGCGTAGGAAGAGGAAGAGTCACAATGCCCGGTCAGCACAATTAGCTGTATCCCTCCAAGCACATGCCCCATGCCTGATGTACTTCGCTACGCTCATAGCTCTCGTCCAGTGAACATGACGCTGTCTCCCGGTCGTAACAAAACGAGCCAAGATGCTGAGAGGACAAGCAAGGTCCAGATGAATACAGGTTATCAAGTACATGAGGCAACCCATTTGCTCTGTGTAGTAACCACAAGACCTACAATAGCGTACTGTGTCACAAATCTTCTATACTAATTATCGAAGCCTATGCACTATCGTAACTTCTTGACGTTTTTCGGGAATTTTCTATTTTTTGATGGTTTTGATTTTTGTGGGTCCATGTGTATGTCCTCGCACTTACCATGTGCTCTAAGTTTTGTACATTTTTTCAGGGCGAAGTCGCTTTCCACAGCTTCACGTAGAATTGTTTTTTTCCGCATGATCTCGAAAACTTTCCGTAGATGCTTCACGCTCTCTTTAAATATTTTGGAGTATATGAGAATGTCGTCTAGGTATACTACTGGGCACTCGTCCAACAGGGGCCGAAGGATGTGGTTCATTCTGCCCTAAATATTGCTTGTGCGTTGCAGAGTCCAAACGACGTCACGAAGTGTTTGTACAAGCTGTGAAACTCCATATTGTGAATCGAGTTGTCTGTCTTTTTTCTAGCAATAACCCAATGATATTTCCAGCTTCGAGAAGACCGTTGCACTATGAAGTTGATCCATGAGGTCGTCGATGCGTGGTATGGAGTATTTGTTCTAACCCGTCAGTTTGTTCAATGCCCAATAATTGAAGCACGTCCGTGAACCACCATCCAAATTTGGAGTGAAGAGAACCAGTGCGTGGTAGGGTGACGTGGATGGTAGGATCGGTTTCTGGTTCTTCATGTCTGCAAGATCTGCTAGACTGAGGCGGTATGGTGCACGGAAGGTTAGTTCCCCACCTAGCTCTTCCACGATCTCGTGTTGGTGGGTTCACTCTAGAGGCACTCCTTTTGGCAGGTTGTTCGGCATGATGCATTTATACTTCTCTAGAACCTTCAGTAATGCAGCAGGTAGCTCTGAGTTCGGCCTCTCCTCCTCTTCTGCCATTAACAGCGCCTCTATCTGCTACGTGTACTATGCTAGGAATAAGCAAGAATGGGTAAGCATAGCCGTCGTACTCTCACATCAACACCAAGTTTCATAAACAACATGTGATGTTTAATGCCGCCGTACTCTCACATCAACACCAAGTTTCATAAACATGTGATGCCTAAAATCCATGACATTATTATTACATGAAAACTTTAAAATCGTTTACTCGTTTTCTACCACGCTGACTCAATGTGTTGTGCGAACCTGTGCCACGGGTTGACATCACGATGGTTTTGGGGGATGTGTCGTTGGCTTGCTGAACAATTGGGGTGAGATACATGGACCGCGAGGATCGCTTTGGCAACGATCATTTGCCCATGCTTGGATATTTTTTTAAGAATAACAGCAACTCAGGTTCCCGAGAAGAGGACCGTCAACGGAGTTGATTGCAATGACGATCCCGCTGTTCATACCTCTACTCTACACTTCTGGCCTATCCTAGGTCATACTAGTGGTGGCAACTACTACTCATGCAAAGCTTTGTGTCAAGGGGTTTGCAGGGGAGTGTATTGGGCATCTCGAGTTTTGACTCGAAGACCTGTAGAACGTCAACGGCTTGAGGCTTTACCGACGTGCTCTGTATACTGAGGACAACATATACAGATCAAGAAGATGAAGTTAGCGGTTGGGGACGTTTGACAACATGTTAAACCACTTTCTCCCAGGTATGTGATTGGTTTTTAAGTGTTATGTTTGTTGCGTAGTTGGTTTGTTGCGTGTTACGTTTGTTGCGTGTTATGTTTGTTGGCATGATGGTAAACACCTCTCCCACCCTACAGCCCACCTCTCCCTGCTCTCCTGTCAGGTGCGTGGTTCAAGTTATGTGGGAGGGAGCTATGCTGTTTCTGCACACAATGGGCACCAACCACGCAAAACTCAACTTGTACAAATCTCTCTCGTTCATGCTCCGATTAAGTGGTTACGCTGCAACATATCTGAACTTGGTATAGGTGTGGCAAGTTGTAGTTGTGCTCCCACTCATCACAATAGAGTGCGAACGTAGCTTCAGTCGGTATACCGCATCAAGTCATAGATACGTAGCAGCCTGGGCGACGCACGACTAGGCGATCTGATAATCGCTACACTTTTGCCTACGGAAGGTGGATGTGGTAATTATGTTCCATGCTATCAAAAAGTGTCTTCTTGCTCAAGATTTTGTGTATTGATTTCTGTGCCCCATTCTTCTTTAATTCATGGTTCTTTAATTGATGTGTTAGTCGTGCCTTATTTATAGTGCAATTTTAACTCTAAACGACAAAGGGTGAAAAAACATTGACTGTGATGAGCAAATAGTGCCTTAGCAGCTGAAGCTGATAAAAAAAGAGTGAAATTACTGACCCACCCTTACACAAAGACCAACTTCAACGAATTGCCCTTATGTTAAAGAGTGCCCTAAATCATATTTAGAGGCCTGGGCCCACTTGAGCCACACGTTGCTTCCAGATTATATTGCCCGGAAGCGTGTCGCGGATATGCGGATATTGAACATCTTTCAAAAAGAGGCGAGGGGATGGGGAGGGGGGGGGGGGGGGGGGGGGGGGGGGGGGAGGGGTAGGGAAGGGTGGGGGGGGGGGGGGGTGGGGGGGGAGGGGGAAGGGAGAGGGGTGGGCACTATAATAAGAACCCTTTTTCTTAACCGGGTTCACAATCAAATTTGCACGTTCAGCCGATTTCCTTAACAACGAAACAACCACGTGTCGACTTCGGTATTCCCTTGCCCAACATGCACCTAACCTCATATTACCGTCTAGCTAGCTTGGCCCACTAAATTATCTATAGTCATTCATTGTATTGCTAGTCTATATCGTACCACCACGGATAGAAGCACAAGCCTATAATAAGCACATCTGCTTGTATTTGGAGGAATGCGCTTATGGCCATTCCTCATTTATAATCACACCCTGCTAGAATTCTTTACTTATTATATGCGCACCCTTCTTCCATATTTCATGTTTTGAAGATTGACTTTTTTTTACATTTCACTACAAGCCCTCCAGGGCTTACGTCCTGTTATAGTCACAGTAGGCTTCAATGTGCCTAAAACGAAAGATAGAGTGCGCAGTCAGGTTTCTGCACAGCGGCTTTAAACGTTCATAGCGATCTGGTCACAGCTCCAATTGGATCTGGAGCGTCTTAACGTCGCCTACACTAGGCAATTTAGATCGCACGATTTCATCAAGAATTGACGACACAACGTCAGATTGAACGAACGGCACTATGGCAGCAACATGGTCTAGAACACACAATTACGAACAACTAGGAAGAGTTACGAGTTGGGAAGGACTCCCAGCTCCTACAAACCCCAAGAACCGAGGTACAGTGATGTGGAACAGTGCCACACTGTCCCCAACCAAGAAGGGTCTCGAAACTACCCTCCCAAAGGACGGCCTACACCCATGGAAATGTTACACTACACATTGTAATGTAACTATCTTCAATATCTTGAGGTGTACCCTTTTGGCGAGCTTAAAAAAAACACTTGAAGCTTGAACCAAGGCTCGGGTTCTTCATCACAAACTCAACCTTGAGTTCTTGATGGGTCTGCTGCACACACCTGCGACACGCCGAACGTTCGACACAGGACAAAAATAGAAACCGCGCACGGGACACACGACAAAATAGAAACCGCGAGAGAGACACAAATGACCGCATTAACACGCGGCTAGCAAAAACTCGCTATAGACTCAACACCATGACCCATCATTCACACACCATTATAAGCATGAAATATATATATATTATTTCATGCCCTCATTCGACTCCATGCACACACGCATGCACGCACACGCACACGGACAACAAGCCGAGTGCAAACCGTAGGGTTGCACCAACAAACTCCCCCTCGGGTTGTTGGCCTTAGGATCTGTTGCTCTCAGTTCAGAGCCATCCCAGCCAGCTTGCAACACTTCCAATGCTGCTGCTCCACCAGCCTCTTGGTCATCATGTCAGCTGGCTGCCCCGTTGTCTTCACATAATGCAGCTCAACTTCACCCGCGGCCACCATGCTCCTCGTCCAATGCCACTTCACCCTCATGTGCTTGGTCAGGCCGTGCAACACAGGGTTCTTGGCTAGAGCGATGGCTCCCTAGATGTCACAGTAGAGTGGGGTAGGTCCTTGCTGCTCCTCCCCCAATTCAGCCAACAAACGCCGCTGCCACACAATCTCCCGTACGGCACGGAAGAGTGCCATGTACTCGGACTCCACCGAGCTCAAAGCTTGGTCAACCTGCTTCTTGCTCTCCCAAGCAGTTGGGCCTCCACCAACACAGCAGATGAAGCCTCCCACACTTGTCATGTCCTCTGGTTCCGATGCATAGGATGCATCCGACAACGCGGTGAAGAACAAACGCCGAGTATTGCTGCTACCTGCTCCTCATTAGGGCATTGCACAACCCTTGCCAGCTGCCCGGTAGCAAACGCGACATCCGGTCGTGTGTTGACTGCCGCGTACATGAGGCTGCCCACCAATGAATGAAAACGGCGCCTCTCCTCTTCACCCACGCTCTCCTCCTCTGGTCCCTTCACACACTTGAACCCAGAGGGAAAGGGTGTAGCCACATGTCCTTCATTCTGTGCAAAGTTGGCAGCCAATGCCTCCAGGTACTTTTGTTGATGCACCCGCATCCATATGGAGACCGAGGTAGAAGTTCACGTCCCCAAGGGACTTGCACTTGAACTTGTCTTGAAGTTTCAGCATCACCTCCTTCACAAGGTCAGAGGAGGGTGAGAAGATCAGGATGTCGTCCACGTACACCACCATGAAGCTCCTCTGCTCCCCCTCGCCAAGCATGAACAAGGAGTGATCGGCCGTTGAGGGAGTGAAGCCAATCTCCTCCAACACTTCATGCAGCTTCATGTACCATTGCCTAGGGGCCTGCTTCAGCCCATAGAGGGCCTTCTTCAGCTTTCACACTCTGTTACTACCATCGTCAAACCCCTCTGGCTGCGCCATAAAGATCTCTTCCTCAAGAATGCCGTTGAGGAACGCCGTAAAGATGTCCAGCTGCTTCACCACCCAACCTTTGATCGCGGCTCCCGCGAGTAGGGTTCGCAGCGTTGTCGGCTTCACCACTGGAGCAAACAGCTCCTTGAAGTCCACCTTCTCCTTCTGCTGGTACCCCTAGACTTGTAACGCTCGATCTTGCCGTCGGCGTCGGACTTGATCTTGAAGAGCCACTTGGACGTTATCGCCTTACGCCCTTCTGGTAGCTCCACCAAATCAAACGTGTCGTTCTCCTCGATGCTCTTCAGCTCACTCTCCATTGCCTTCTTCCACTCCTCAGCACCCTTACTCTCCAAGGCCTCCTTGAGAGTTGCTGGTTCTCCCGGCATCTCCACCGGAGAGAAAAACGCGAACGCACGCTCCTCGTATTCACCCTCCTCGTCGTCTCCGACCATCATTGCCGCTCCGGCCAGGGCCGTCTTGCCTGGCTTCCCTCGCGCGTCATAGGTGAGCCTATTAGGGGGTTGATTTCTTCTGTTCCCCCTTCCTTCCTCCTCAGCTGCAGGGACTTGAAGGCGTTGCCGTTGCTGCGGTGTGGTGCGGTTCCGTGGAGCGCTCGTAGTGCGGGAAGGGAGTGTCGGTGCACGCTCGCTCACTTGCTGCACCTCCTCCTCTTCTTCCTCTGCATCCTTGGCCTCCTCTCCCCCATTCACAAGGGAAGATTGCCGCATGGTTGTGCTGCCGCTGCTCAGCTCCAAAGGCAGCTCCACATGCTCCAACCCGGAACTCTTCACCTCTCCAAACCGCACGCCTATCTTCGCCTCATTCTCCGCCTTCCAATCCTTGTACATGAAGTTCTCCATGATCTTGCAAGCCCTGCTCACCAAGAACTTCTTGGTGAATGGGTCCCAAAGAAGCCATCCCTTGCTGTTTTGAGCCATGCCCAAGTGCACGGCCCATATCGCCTTGGCACCAAGCTTGTTGTGCCGAAGATGCTTAGGTACAAGCGCCATGCTCATTCACCCGAACACCCGAAGCATATCCACCTTTGGCTTCCTTCCAAGCCACTCCACATAGGGCACCCATTTGTCTGCTCCCGCATGAATCAAGGCTCTGTTCTTGGCCACACATACACTCCGCACCGCATCAGGCCAGAAATAGTCGGGTAGCCCGGCTTCAATGAGCAACCCGCGTGCCGTCTCTATAATTGTCCGGTTCGCTCGCTCGGCGATGCCGTTCATTGCAGGGGAGCATGGCATAGTAAGGGAGTGCAATATGCCATTCTTCTTCTGCCCCTCGATTGGTGCAGATTGATTTCACAAGATGGTCTTGTTGCAGCTCCACCATCGGCAACCAATCGATCTTCTCCATTTCAGCCACGTCGCACTTCTTCGACAGCACGTACACCCGGGTCATGCGAGTGTAGACGTCCAAAATGGCGAGGAAGTACTCTGCTCCAGCAGCTCCAAGCTTCAAGGGGCCCACCACGTCCATCACCACCTCATCAAGCGGTGCCTTAGCAGTTGCCTCCGAACTAGAGAACAAGAATCGGATGAAGTTGGCTTGCATGCATGTCGAATAGCCAAGTTCCTCATTGGGCTCCCTCTTCACATATGTGCAAGCAACCATCTTATTCTTCAATAGCTGCTGCAAGATAGATAGGGCCGCTTGCCCCATTCGTCGAGGCAAGGTGAGTCAATCACACTCTCCCGTAGCCAAAGTTGGATTGGAGAATGCCGCATTCGCAATAGTGCCCTACATGCTGTCTTCGTAGTCCTCCTTCGCTGCTGCCTCAGGGTTCTCCTCACCCTTGTGCTGCTCCTTGGCTGCTGCACCACTCTCCTTAGGATTACCGAGATTGCTGGTCCCTCCAAAATTGCACTTCTTGGACTCATTCTCCTTAGCGCGACCCTTCGTGCCATCGCCGCTACCAACCACTTCACCCTTAGTGCTGACGCTTGCTACCACTTGCCTCTCCTTAGGAACTGGGACCACGGGGATCTGCCACATGTCGTTTTAAACATCCCTGTCTTTATTAAGGTCCCAAAGAATCCGGTCGCCAATCCTTGCGGTGTAGGTCTTGGCTCTTTTCCAGTTCGTGTCCATGTCGGCCTTTTGCAACCGCCGCACAAAAATCAGGTTGGCAGCAAGGTTGGACAACCAAAGCACGTTCTTGAGGCCCACCAGCTTCCCTTCAGCACCTGTAAACATGGCCTTGCCCATGCCTTTCACCTCTGCTCGCTGCCCCAAAGCCGATGTGACATGCTTCACCGGTGACGGTTCGAGTTCGGTGAGCAAGTCCGTGCAAGGTGTCATGCTATAAGTAGCGCTGCAATTGATCACCCAATAGTCCAGGGAGTGTAGGGTGACCTTTCCCACAGCTGCTGGCTCCTCAAAGCATTCATCATTCTTTGGTCTAGCTGGTGCTTGCGTCGACTCGAAGAAGAAATGCCCAGGGAACCGATCATCATTCGGGTCCTTGTCGATATCTCCACCTTTCATGTTTGCAGCACCACCTCCGCGACCGCCACGGCCTCCACAGCCTCTTCCTCTCCCTCTTCCTGCTCCTCCACCCTCTTAGTCTTGAGCTAGGGTCCATCCTTCTGGGAGTTTGTAGTTTGTGTTGACCAATGCGTGCAGGTGTGTGCAGACGGACGCATTTGTTACTGCGGTGTCGCGCAGGTGTTCGAAAGTGGTGCCAGACGGGCCGGCACCCACCCCATTCTCGCAGCGGCTCAGCAGTTTGACGAAGTCAGCGTGGGAAATGGCCAAGTTTTGCGGTTGGTCGTGGGTTGGCCAAGTCAGAGGCTCCGTGTCAGCAAGCAGGTGTTTTTGGCGCAGCTTGGTCGGAATGTTGGGGTTGGGGGTGCAAACTGGCGTTGACTCAAGGGCCATACGGCCCGACGCAGACTCCCCCGCTTTGCCAGGCCTTCTGCTCTGCTGATGACCCCGGTTTCGTCAGGTCGGTGGCGGGGCGGTGGTGGCGTGTTGACAGCCTCCGTGGCTTCGGTGTAGAGCTGGTCCCATTCGCCACGTTGGAATGTTCGAATCCGAGCCTTGAATTTGGCCCAGTCAGGACGCTTTGGTGAGGGTTGGCGCAGGATTAGGCGTGGGAGAAACAGTAACAAGCGCCAACCTGCGATGGAATTTGGGTTCCGCGACAGGTGCAGAAGTGGCGACAGCAAAGTCAGCGCAAACAGCTCACACAGATTCGGCGGTATGCGGCGTGTCAGCGGGGGTTGGCGACTATCGCAGAGAGGCGCAAGATCCCAAGTCGCGACTGCAGCGAAACGATTCTGCTGCATCGCCAGCTCGTCTGGCGAAAAATATCGGGGTGGCTGTGGAGGCGCGTTGGATTGGCGATGTGCGGCCCGGTTTGTGTGAGCGCGGCCCGATGTTCCCTGGGACGGCCTGGTTGGAATTCCAACCGTACGATTGCCATCGTGCGGGTCACCCTCGTCCTCCCTCTGGGCCACACTTGGACCTGGTTGTCCAGCTGCACCCCTCTGGTTCCTCCCACTTCTCCCTCTCGACAGCTCCCTTTCTTCCTCTTCGCCTTCATCATCACTGCCGCTGCTCTCTTCACGTGCCTCCTCCCTATAAGACGGGTCATTCCGCTCATTACTTTCAGTATCAGCTAGATTTAAAGCCTGTCGCCCTGAAGACTAGAACTGCACCCTGCGCCAAGCAACTGTATCCGCCAACAACTTCGGAAACTCGGGGACCTCGGCACAGGGGTAGCCGTGCGGCCCTTGGTTCCCTAGCTATTTAAGTGACTGCTCATTATTCATTTGGTGGCTCAATATCGGGGTGGCTGTGGAGGCGCGTTGGATTGGCGATGTGCGGCCCGGTTTGTGTGAGGGCGGCCCGATGTTCCCTGGGACGGCCTGGTTGGAATTCCAACCGTACGATTGCCATCGTGCGGTTCGCCCTCGTCCTCCCTCTGGGCCACACTTGGACCTGGTTGTCCAGCTGCACCCCTCTGGATCCTCCCACTTCTCCCTCTCGACAGCTCCCTTTCTTCCTCTTCGCCTTCATCATCACTGCCGCTTCTCTCTTCACGTGCCTCCTCCCTATAAGACGGGTCGTTCCACTCATTACTTTCAGTATCAACTAGATTTAAAGCCTGTCGCCCTGCAGACTAGAACTGCGCCCTGCGCCAAGCAACTGTATCCGCCAACAACTTCGGAAACTCTGGGACCTCGGCACAGGGGTAGCTGTGCGGCCCTTGGTTCCCTAGCTATTTAAGTTACTGCTCATTATTCATTTGGCGGCTCAATATCGGGGTGGCTGTGGAGGCGCGTTGGATTGGCGATGTGCGGCCCGGTTCGTGTTAGCGCGGCCCGATGTTCCCTGGGACGGCCTGGTTGGAATTCCAACCGTACGATTGCCATCGTGCGGTTCACCCTCGTCCTCCCTCTGGGCCACACGTGGACCTGGTTGTCCAGCTGCACCCCTCTGGTTCCTCCCACTTCTCCCTCTCGATAGCTCCCTTTCTTCCTCTTCGCCTTCATCATCACTGCCGCTGCTCTCTTCACGTGCCTCCTCCCTATAAGATGGGTTGTTCCGCTCATTAAGTATCAGCTAGATTTAAAGCCTGTCGCCTTGCAGACTGAAACTGCGCCCTGCGCCGAGCAACTATATCCACCAACAACTTCGGAAACTCTAGGACCTCGGCACAGGGGCAGCCATATGTCTCGACCGCCAGGGGGAAGAATCCGACCGTATCAGGCCGGTTAGCGTAATGGCCGATTTTCTTGTCTGCTTGCTCCCTTGCTGCCCATCCCCTCCCTTTTGTAGCATTGGGGTCCCTGCTAATGGGGTCTGTGATTGTCATGTCGCAGACATAGACCGCCCCTATGCTCCTGCAACGCATGGTGAAGTCCGCGATCTGTTCTTTTATGGGGCAGTATGCTGTTGATTCCCTGTGGACTATAAAGCCAGCATCTTGTGCCATTGTGATGCATGCGTCCCGCAATTCGTTGTGGGTGTTGATTCTGTGCTTTCCCGTGCCTGCAGCAAAACAGGTGGTTAGGGAGCCGTGGGTCTGTGATCTCGATGTGCTTAGAGCAGTGATAGTTCTTCGGTGTGGAGAAGGGAAGCCCGAGCCTGAAGCGGACAGCGTTGGCGAAGTGCTCTGCTCCTATGCGTCAAGTTAATTCTATTGGCACTGCTGTCAGCCAGTCCCTTGTTTCGTAGCCCGTCAGTGAGAAAAACCGTTGTGAATGGCCTGATAGTGGGTTTAGTCTCATGTGCCGCGTTGCCTGCTCTTGCAATGCATATCTGCTGCTCTGCACCCTCACCCCTGCGGAGATAACTCTAGTAACGGGAGCTAGACTACGGGCTAGGCACGGATGCTCGTGTGATCTCTGCGTTCGTTGGTCCTTAGTCGTTTTCCTAGTGCGCACACTACTTGCTAGTTCACAAGGCAATTTGGCAAGAGTTTCACTAGAGAAAGTTGACAACAATGGTACAAAGAAGTTGGCAAGGCAAGACTACATCAGAGCTAGCATGCAAGCAGGTCGACTGCCAGCGCAGCACAGTCGACCGCGCGCCAGCACAACTTGGTCGACCGCGCTCCAGCAGCGCAGAGTCGCGGCTTGCCAACACTGCAGGTTGACGGCGCGCCAACGTTGCTCCCGCAGGACAGCAGCGCACCTACTTCGCAGGTGCTCGCAGACAATTGGCGTGCAGTGCCTCGTCACCTGCACAACGCACACACCACATCAACTTCGTGCTGACGACTGCTTCTGATGCACCACGTCGACCTCGGGATACCATCACCGAGGTCGTCCTCGCCAAAACCACCTGGGCGACCATCGCAAGCCTTCGCAGCACCTCGTCACCCAGGTAACCTGGTCGACCTTGCAACCAGGTCGACCAGAGGCTCCAGTGCGTGCCCGTCGACCACCCAGGTCGACGACCACTTCCGGTCGACCTCCCAGGTCGACCACTGCCTCTGGTACGTGCCGGTCGACCTCCCAAGTCGACGGACACCTCCAGTCGACCTCCCCAGGTCGACCACTAACCCCTGGTCGACCAGCTCCAAGTCGACGTCACTCCTGGTCGACCAGAACGGCTGGTCGACTTACCAGGTCGACCAGAAGGTCTGGTCGACTTCCCAAGTCGACCAGAAGGGCTGGTCGACGTCCCGGGTCGACCACCCAAAGTTGGCGCCCTCCCGAAGTCGGCGCCCATGCAATGGCTCCCGTGCAGGTCGACCAACCTCGTCGACCAGCCCGCCCACTGCTGCAGGTCGGCTGCACCCCTACATCCGACCACGAAGTCGGCTCCGCCCAAGCGAGGACGGGGCCAACACCCAACTCCCATTGACACTCCCCTGCCGCGTTCACGCTTGGGCCCCCAGCCCACACGGCAGTACTACTCGGAGACAAGCTCGTCGACGTGCACCCAACACATAGCACGTCGTCCACCGCACCAGCCATGCAAGAGGGCATGGCACCTACTGCTGCACTTCGTCAACTTCGTCGCCCACGTCGGCCAAGCGCACCTGGCCGATGGCGACAGAGCACCGGTTGAAAGCCGGATAGTGCAGCGCCTTCGTGAGGAAGTCGGCCGGCTGCTCAGCGGTCGGGATGTACTGCAGCGCAAACTTCCCCCGCTTCACCATGTGCTGCAGCCAGGCCTGTCGCCGCTCCATGTGCTTGAGGTTGCCCGTCAACCCCATGCCCTCGGCGACCGTGATGGCCGACTTGTTGTCCACCCGAAGGACGGTCGGCTTCCCAGCATCCAACTGCTGGAACTCTGCGAGGAGGAAGCGAAGTCGGCGTCCCTCCTTGCCGGCTTCGACGGCCGCCACGTACTCCGACTCGGTCGACGACAGTGTCGCGCACTTGATGCGCTGGCTCGACCAGGAGACCGCGGCCCCTCCGTAGACGAACACGTAGCCGCCCGTGCTCGTCCTGCTCTGCTTGTCACCGGCGTCGTCGGCGTCCACGTAGCCGACCAGCTCCAGCGACTCAGGTCCACCGCCAAACTCAAGGGCGGTGTCGCGCGTGTTGGCGAGGTAGGCGAGGCAGCGGTCGACCTCGCGCCAATGCTGGTCGCTCCTCACCGTGAGGCCGCTCCCCAGCTTGCTGCAGGCGAAGGCGATGTCCGGCCTCGTCGTTGTCGCCGCGAACTGCAGCGAGCCGACCTTCTACCGGTACTCCTCCTCCTGTCGCTCCTGCGCCTCCTCGTCGTCGAAGGTGAGCTCGGCGTAGGCGTCGACCGAGACCGGCGTCTTCGGAGTCCGTCCGCCCTGCTCCTCGTCGATGAAGCGCCTACGCAGCTTGTCGGCGTAGCCCTGCTGGTGCAGCCACAGCTTCCCCGCCGACCTGTCGCGCACGATCTCCAGCCCGAGGTACTTCTGCACCGGCGAGATCTCGCGCAGCTCGAAGGCGGCCTCCAGTAGCTCCTTCAGCTGCTTCAGCATCTCGGGGCTGCTGCTGGCGGCAAGCAGGTCGTCGACGTAGACCAGCACCCAGCAAGTCGCTCCGTCGTCGCCGACCTTGAAGTAGAGGGCCTCGTCGACCTGGCTCTTCTTCCACCCAGCGCCGACCAGCACGTCGTTGAGCGCCAAGTACCACAGCAGCGGCGACTGCTTCAGCCCGTACAGGCTCTTCAGCAGCTTGCACACCCGGCCGGTTCCGTCGTTGAAGTAGTCCGGCTGCGACATGTACAGCACCCGGTCGAGCTTGCTCTGCAGGAAGGCGTTCTTCATGTCCAGCGCCTCCTTCACCGTCATCGTCGAGATGTCCCAGCGGTGCTCGGGGTCGGCCAGCATGTCGGGGTCGAGCTCCGGGAAGTCCTCATCCTCCTCGGCGTCATCGTACAGGAGGTCGTCGTCGTCCTCCATGTCGTACACCGTGGTGAAGGCAGCGGGAATGAAGAAGTCGGGCGGCCTTCGAAGTCGACCAGACTTCCGGGGTTCAGGCGGAACCCTCACCGCGTCATGGTCGGTGGACTGGTCGGCCACCTCCTGGTCGACCAGCTCCTCGTCGCCCAACTGCTCCCCTTCATCTTCACTGCCGTCCTCGTCGCCCCGCTACACCTCGGTCGGCTTCCCGGTCGACTGCTCCCCTGTGGTCAGCTCCCCTGTCGATCGCCAGGTCGCCGACTGTTCCTGGGTCGACCTCGTTGCTGCCTGCTCCCCTGTCGGCTTCACCCAAGTCGGCTGCACCTCCTCGACCGGCTCCCCCCTTATCCAGGTCGACTGCACTCCCAGGTCGACCTGCTGCTTGTCGACCTGCTGCTCGTCGACTTGCTGCTCGTCCTGTCGGCCACCGGCGATGCCCTTGGTCGGCGCCACAGGCGACGTCCCACTGCTCCCCTCATCGCCGGAGGCCGACGACGGAGTCAGCCCACGAAGGTCGACGAGGGGAGGGGCAGGGGAGGGAAAGGAAGGGTGGACGACCTCGGCGTCGTCCACAGCAAGCTCACCGACCTCGGCGAGTAGAGGGAGCGTTGCCGTCGAGGTATCCGTCGGCGTGGACACTAGCGTCCGCCCTGACACCGGCCCATGCTCCGACTTCCACTCCTCCAACGACAGGTCCTCGTAGAACACCACGTCCGACGTGGTGACCACCCGGTTGGTGGCAATGTCGAGGAGCTCCCATCCCTTGCTCGCCTCCGATAAACCGATGTGAAGGCCCCATTCGGCCTTTGGCCGCAGCTTCCCACCACGCTGCTGCTCGGGGACGAGGAACTGCGCCATGCAGCCCCACACGCGCGCCAGCGACAAGTCGGGCTTCGTCCCGGTCAGCAGCTGGTACGGCGTCGTCCCCGGCGTCGCCGATCGCTCCAGGCAGTTGCGGATCCAGACGGCCTGCCGCAGGGCGAGGTGCCACCAGTGGTGCTGCACACCCATGTGCAGCAGCATCGTCCTCACCGACTCCACCACCGTCCGCATCTCCCGCTCCGCCATGCCGTTCTGCTGCGGGGTGTACGGGCAGGTTAGGTCGTGGACGATCCCCTTGCCGTCCACGAAGGCGGTGAAGGCCTTGCCGAGAAACTCCCCTCCTCGGTCAGAGCGTAGCTGCAACACCGACTTCTTCGTCTGCCTCTCCACCAGCACCAGCCACTTCTGGAACTCCAGCAGCACATCCGATTTCTTGGCGACCGGCCTCACCCACACGTAGCGGGACTTACGGTCCTTCAGCAGCAAGAAGTACAGGCTGCCGTCCTTGGCAGCCACCCGGAATGGCCCGCACAAGTCGATGTGGACGACGGCTAGCACGTCGGCGGCGTCGGAGCCTTGGTCGGGGAAGGTGTGCCTCGCCAGCTTCCCACCGACGCACGAGACACACGGTGAGTCGGTACCCGTCGCCGACTTGAGGTCCAGCCCAATGGCGACCTCGTTCTTCGCCGAGCTCCTGATGGTATCCAGGCCGACGTGCGCAAGGCGTGCGTGCATCCTGTCCGGCGTCGACTTCGCCTTGGAGACGATCGCCCGCAGGGCCACAACCTCCGGCGTGGGCGACGTCGACCTCGGTGAGCAGGGACGCAGGTCGGTGCAGAGGACTCGCCCGGAGTACGTCGCCCGACCAAGCACCTCCCCTGCTGCCGAGACGAGCAGAATTCCGTCGCCGTCCTCCCGAAACTTCACGCCGTGCTCCTTCAGCTGGCCAGACGACAACAGGTTCGCCCGCACACCCGGGACGTACAGCACGTCGGGGATGAGTACCTGCTTTCCGGCCTCGCCTTGCAGGGCGACCGTGCCCCGGCCCTGGACGTCTTGCGACGCCCCATTGAAGCCACGCACGTGCTTCAAGTCGCCGCTCGGCCCCAGGTCGACGAAGGCGTCCTTGGTCCCCATCAGGTGGTGGGAGCAGCCGCTGTCCAGCAAGACCACCGCCGGGTTCGCCTGCACCGCTGCTGCCATCGCCTGGAAATCCTCTCCGGCCTCCGGTGCCAGTGAGACGGTCGGCTCCACGACGCCGACCAGGGAGCACGACGCCGACTTGTCGTTGCTCCCCTTGCCGCTAGCAGAGGAGTCGGCGTCCTTCGCCGAGGTCGACGACTTGGTCGACTGCTTCTCCTTGCGCGGCTGACTTCCTCCTCGACGAGATCGACGACTGCCAGACCTCCCGCGGCCTCCCTTGTCGTCGTCGTCCGAGTCACTATATCCACCAACAACTTCGGAAACTCTAGGACCTCGACACAGGGGCAGCCATATGTCTCGACCGCCAGGGGGAAGAATCCGACCGTGTCAGGCCGGTTAGCGTAATGGCCGATTTTCTTGTCTGCTTGCTCCCTTGCCGCCCATCCCCTCCCTTTTGTAGTATTGGGGTCCCTGCTAATGGGGTCTGTGATTGTCATGTCGCAGACATAGACCGCCCCTGTGCTCCTGCAACGCATGGTGAAGTCCGCGATCTGTTCTTTTATGGGGCAGTATGCTGTTGATTCCCTGTGGACTATAAAGCCAGCATCTTGTGCCATTGTGATGCATGCGTCCCGCAATTCGTTGTGGGTGTTAATTCTGTGCTTTCCCGTGCCTGCAGCAAAACAGGTGGTTAGGGAGCCGTGGGTCTGTGATCTCGATGTGCTTAGAGCAGTGATAGTTCTTCGGTGTGGAGAAGGGAAGCCCGAGCCTGAAGCGGACAACGTTGGCGAAGTGCTCTGCTCCTATGCGTCAAGTTAATTCTATTGGCACTGCTGTCAGCCAGTCCCTTGTTTCGTAGCCCGTCAGTGAGAAAAACCGTTGTGAATGGCCTGATAGTGGGTTTAGTCTCATGTGCCGCGTTGCCTGCTCTTGCAATGCATATCTGCTGCTCTGCACCCTCACCCCTGCGGAGATAACTCTAGTAACGGGAGCTAGACTACGGGCTAGGCACGGATGCTCGTGTGATCTCTGCGTTCGTTGGTCCTTAGTCGTTTTCCTAGTGCGCACACTACTTGCTAGTTCACAAGGCAATTTGGCAAGAGTTTCACTAGAGAAAGTTGACAACAATGGTACAAAGAAGTTGGCAAGGCAAGACTACATCAGAGCTAGCATGCAAGCAGGTCGACTGCCAGCGCAGCACAGTCGACCGCGCGCCAGCACAACTTGGTCGACCGCGCTCCAGCAGCGCAGAGTCGCGGCTTGCCAACACTGCAGGTCGACGGCGTGCCAACGTCGCAGGTTGACGGCGCGCCAACGTTGCTCCCGCAGGACAGCAGCGCACCTACTTCGCAGGTGCTCGCAGACGATTGGCGTGCAGTGCCTCGTCACCTGCACAACGCACACACCATATCAACTTCGTGCTGACGACTGCTTCTGATGCACCACGTTGACCTTGGGATACCATCACCGAGGTCGTCCTCGCCAAAACCACCTGGGCGACCATCGCAAGCCTTCGCAGCACCTCGTCACCCAGGTAACCTGGTCGACCTTGCAACCAGGTCGACCAGAGGCTCCAGTGCGTGCCCGTCGACCACCCAGGTCGACGACCACTTCCGGTCGACCTCCCAGGTCGACCACTGCCTCTGGTACGTGCCGGTCGACCTCCCAAGTCGACGGCCACCTCCAGTCGACCTCCCCAGGTCGACCACTAATCCCTGGTCGACCAGCTCCAAGTCGACGTCACTCCTGGTCGACCAGAACGGCTGGTCGACTTACCAGGTCGACCAGAAGGTCTGGTCGACTTCCCAAGTCGACCAGAAGGGCTGGTCGACGTCCCGGGTCGACCACCCGAAGTTGGCGCCCTCCCGAAGTCGGCGCCCATGCAATGGCTCCCGTGCAGGTCGACCAACCTCGTCGACCAGCCCGCCCACTGCTGCAGGTCGGCTGCACCCCTACATCCGACCACGAAGTCGGCTCCGCCCAAGCGAGGACGGGGCCAACACCCAACTCCCGTTGATAACCCCGAGCTCATGCTGCAGCTTCAAACCCGACGGCTCAAGTTGTTCTTGGTCTAGGTTGTCTCTGGCTTCCTGTGGCAGCGACGCCTCACATTCAGACAGCCAACGATGCAGATCGGTAGATACGTCTCGCGGCAGCAGCATGTGGTTCCTTACTGCCGTCAGGGCTATCTCTGACTCCAGCGGTAGGGTGCTAAGAAGGAATGATGCCTGTGTAAAGCTTGTTAGGAAGCCAAATGTACCTTCCACCGTGGGGTCCGTGAGTCCTATACCCCCTAATGATGGTGGGAGCGATGACTGCTCCTGGACCCGAGTTTGTTCTGTGCTGTCTGCTGGGAAACGTATGCCGCACGCCGTAAGGAGGGTGGACAGCAGGTCCATACCACACGGTGACCAGGTACTGCCGTCCAATAGGTGTAGAGGAGTTGTGCGTGTGAGATAGGCTATTCGACTTGAGATACTGCGGGTAAGCAGAAGGGATGCTAACTATGGGTCCATCCGTTCTATCAGGGGCAGGGGCTTGGACATGGACTTTTTTGTGCTAAAAGAAAGGTGGCTGTATCGTCTGGTGTTCCTAGGAAGCTGCCGAGGAGCCTAACGCCATTGTTACTAGTTGGTACATCGGGCGGCAGCTGCACTGCTTCATCTAAGGGATGGCTGCTCCATGCGGCACATTTTCCTGGATTGTGCCGCATGCCTACTTGAGAGAGTTGGTTCTTGAAGTGGGCGAAAGCAGCGTCCGTCTCGTGCTGTTCACCCAAAATGCTGATGTCATCGGCGTACGCTAGGCATAGTACACCAGGATGGGCTGTAGCTATTACTCGTAGTGCTGGGTGTATTCCAGCCGCGAATAGTAGGGAACCTAAGGGGGTCCCCCTGTCGTACCCCCCGTTCACTTGTCAGTGGCGCACTACTGAAGCTAGCGTCTAGGAACAGTGAAGATGGATGGCCGTAGGTCAGTTTGACTAGAGGCAAGAGAGGTGATAGGGCCGGGTCTTGTAATGCCGTTACTATCGCTTGTCTCGATATGTTGTTGAAGGCGTTAGAGATGTCGGTTTGTAATATGAGGCAATTGGGATGTGCATCAGTGTATGCTCGGGCGCTGTGAATGATTGCCTCTACTCCCTCTGGCACAGCTACATCGTACTGTAGCGGGAGAAAATACCCCCGTGCCGCTTCGCCCAGGGCTGACAGCGCGGCCTTTGCAGTTAGATAATCATTTACGTGTGTTATATATATATATTTTTTTTTAGCAGCGTCCTAATGTTGCAAATTTCACCAAATTGATGACCCGTCTAACTGATGGCAAGATTTATAGAATTTCATGGAACGTGCGATGGTCGTCGATGCTCGACATGGTGGCCAAGTTTCTAGCAAATGCTTTTTTTATGGGTGCTGATAGAAAGGTTATGGAACTGGTGATGTGGGCGGAGATGAAGCCTCCTGCACCTTGGCCTGTAGAGAAGGGTTACAGGATGATTGGACAGTTCGTGCTTGGAGCGGCATACGACATCCGCTCCATCAAATGCTGGCTCTCCAAGAAACCCGCGTAAGTGCGTTTGGTACATCGTGTGTGGTTAGTAGATGTAATTATTTCAATTTAGCCATGTGCTCTTTTTTTTTTTTTGCCTTGTATTTCTCATTGAAATGTCTTTTTATAATGCATTTGTATAACATTGTAATAATTTGCCTATCGTGTTTATTTAGAGCAACATGTTCATGTTCATGTTCATGTAGGGCATCATGTTTATGTAAAACATCATGGTCATGTTCATGTAGAACAAACTTTACACAAGTTATGCAATTTCACAATCGACGTTAAAGAGTCTATGCATGATGCATATGCACATTTTCTCTTCCATACACATTCTTCACATATACCGTTAAAGAGCTGGGCTGTAAACTTACGTGGGTGCACGGTGTATCGCATGCTCGCATGTTGCTCGAGAAAAACAACATTCCATTGAGCCTCTTCACTCCCACGCCTCTGTCTGCAATGTTCTCATCCGATCCACTTGCACGACGTCAGGTTTGTGTTCATATCACATCGTACAATCTGATACAACATCACCATGCAATAGCATAACTTAATGTGATATATTTTCTCACATTATGTATGCCACGTTATCTTCCATGATGGTGCGCAAATTCATAGCCTATTTTTGTATCACTCTCTCTTATGTTTCCACTTGATTGAGCCATTCCCTCACATTTTTACGCTCTTTATCACACACATATTTATGCCAACAAGCTTGAATATAAGATATGTTCATTACCATTTCGCACGACTTCCACCCTTTATACAAAATTCACACTCATTTTACCTTGCACTTGTTGCTTGTTCTTTTTCAAATTACACATTTTTTTCCAC
The DNA here is from genome assembly GCA_947470075.1 of Closterium sp. Yama58-4. Lineage (NCBI taxonomy): Eukaryota > Viridiplantae > Streptophyta > Zygnematophyceae > Desmidiales > Closteriaceae > Closterium > Closterium sp. Yama58-4. The sequence continues at coordinate 140,130 of CANIUD010000083.1, read as the reverse complement.
AAATACATGCAAGCTCTTAGAATGCGTTGGTATATGTACGCCCAACTTGTCCATCATAGCTTTGCAATCACATATGCATTCAATCATTTTCATGCATCCATCATCGACCTCTACAGGTGTCCTCCTTCATTGTCAGGCTGAAGATTCGCAATGTGGAGTCGTGTTTCATGTTGCGAGCCAAGTGTCAGGTTAGCGATGCGTGCGGATTGTACGGCCTAACAGCATTGGGTTTGTCCGCAGACCGCGCCATACGGCTGGTGGAGGAGGAGCATTTCTATACCATGACTTCCCTGATGGAGACACCAGTTGTCATGTGGATCACTGAGGTCTTTCTGAACGTCAACAAGATCATGACGACCAGAAGGTGCGATATATATTCGTGCATTAGTATGCATCTGCATTGTGTATGTATTTCAAATTCGTTAATCATTAATGTTTCATTATCTTCAATTAATAATCAACTGTTTTATCGTATCACATATTCCATACATCCATGTTAGGTCGAGGATTGTCAAGATCATACGCAGCGCTGTCCTTGCTCGTATCGCCCCAACCGTTGACCCGCTGCCCCTGCCCGCAATCTCTGTTGACCTCGGCATTGTCACATCGTAAGTTCATCCTAAAGTTTCTTATCATCTTTCCATATTCTTGTGCATTCATGGGTTCACATTCGTTCGTACCTTCGTTGTCTCACGTTTACCATAATTACCCGACTAATTGCCCCCCCTCCCCCGGGTCGTAAAATGGGGGTGGGTCTAATGCTATCTCCACTTTTGTATTACACCCCCTATTAAATTCCGAAGCCGCTTTAGACCCCCCTTCCTTTAAACACTCTAGTATCAAAGTGAGTTGTAGTATGGCCGAAGTCGAAGAATTCAAAGATTCGCGTTGATATCAGCCAATTGATCACGCGTTGGTCTTGCAACAGCGCGTAGTCTAAATTTGCCACGATACTCGAAATGAGCAGTCGCGGTGTATAACACATGGTTTAGAAAGTAAATTGATGCATAAGATAATAAATACACCTCGGTTTTTTACCAGAGATAGGATTAAACTCGGAGGTGTATGAGTCGAGTAAATACGGTAGTACTCCCCATTCACTTATTTTCTATATCCCGAACCCGTTTTTCTTTCCCGTATTTGTTTCGAGAGAAACATTCTTCCATGCTATTATGATGTAGTTACTATTTGCTGTCTATTTTATCATTCATATCAGATATGTCTAATCCTTTGTCTTTCCTACGCGTTGTTTACTTTAACATTTTTCCTTTGTCACTCAGTTTTGCCTTTTTCAATATGTTATCTGAAGCATATAATCTTATCGAATTTGCTTATAAATTGTTATATGTATCGTAAGCTAATTCGTACCGCTATTGTCATTTAACTATGTGGTTTGCATACTTGCAGATTTCATTCTTTTACACAATAATCATACATTTTGGGAGAAGTGGATGACAATGTTCTCGCATTGGGACGAGAAGTCGTATGCACACTCAGCGTGGAGATCTGCGACGCTCGTACCACTACAGAGTGGACTTGTTTTTTCAGCCCACCAGACGACAGCACTAACTTGTGCCGTGTGCCTGTGGATTGGTGCTGCTCCAGTGATGTGTACCTTTGCGACAACGGGCATGCCATGCCAAACGCAACAGGGCGTGACAAAATGGTCGTTGTGTTTGACACAAGAACAGGTATGTAGTTTTGGTTCAAATCCTTGTATTGAGAAAGCTTGCTTCTGTAGCAATTGGCATCGTTCTCATTACAATGGGTGACGCTGAGACATGTGCAAGGGTGCCTGACGGTGGCGCTTGAGGGCTCTGGAATGTTGTGCTGGTGATGGCGCGTGAGCCGTTGATTGGAGGTTGCGAGAGGCATCAATCAAACGATCGGCAGTGGGGGTCACAAACATTTCCTTCGCCATTTCACTGCGCCATCGGCCTAGTTGTTTGAAGAGCCGATCCTCAATTCCTGCGTTTGCCGCTACAGTTGCCGCTCCTTTGCGAAAAGAGTGTGTGCCGAGCGCGTGGTCGCCGAGTCCGATGGCATGAAAAGCTTCCTTGCACCAGTTGCGTATTGTGGTATACGATGGTGGTTTGACTGGGAGTGAGTTGCTCGTGGCCGAACCAAACACCCGGATTAATGGCCCTAGAGTGGCAGTACTATATCCTGCTAGCTGGATGAAGCGCTTCGTGCATCGGACGGGGCAGAAAGGTCCCTGGCTTGCGGCAATGGGCACCCATGAGCCCTTCCCTTCTTGGTCGGTCTTCGAGCGCGGGATGAGTAACCACATGGAGATCTGCAACGCTCGTACCACTACAGAGTGGACTTGTTTTTTCAGCCCACCAGACGACAGCACTAACTTGTGCCGTGTGCCTGTGGATTGGTGCTGCTCCAGTGATGTGTACCTTTGCGACAACGGGCATGCCATGCCAAACGCAACAGGGCATGACAAAATGGTCGTTGTGTTTGACACAAGAACAGGTATGTAGTTTTGGTTCAAATCCTTGTTATTTGATCACACTTATTTATATTGTTCTTTTTTTCTCGTCACATACATCTTTGTATGTTTTCCGCATGCTCAATACATTCTTGTTTGTTTTAAATTGCTATTCCAATTCTTTCGTTTCAAATCACACTAATGCGTTCTCTATTTCCTACTCTGCCATCTATTATTACATTCTTTTCGTTTAATCACACCCCGTTTCAAACATTCTATTATGTCTACATATTACTACTTGTCCACATTCCCTTTGTCACACATATTGTACCTCAACTTCTATACTTCACACATGTCACTCTATTGTACCCCTACTTCAAACATTCTATTATTTTTACATGAAACTGCTTGTCCACATTCTCTTTGTTACACATATTTTACCTGAAACATTTCTTCACAACTTTGTACTCTCACTCTTTCTGTCGATTTATTTAACCATGACATTCGCGTACACCCCCTGCAGTTGGAATGTCTGCTCGAACTAGCGTTTGTGCTCTGGCGAGTCTGAGTGCTCTCAAGAGTGGATTGGACAAGTTTAGCATTGCGACATGGACTGCCGCTGCAGCAGATGAGGAAAAAGGAGATCTTGTCGGGCTTGCTCAACAAGCGATGGCATATCCATGCGACCCTTACCATTTCACAATTCTAGTGTATCTTTATATTTTCTTTCAAACGTTTGTACTGTTTGATTTCGATATGAATCGATATATTAGATGTTCTATCTGACTGCAGGTGGTCACAAAGACATCTGGAAACAATTTTGACAGGACGATTATATCGGTTTCGCTGCTGTCTTCGAATGTGAGTACATTGTTTATTACATGGCAATCAGAGTTCCGAGCCTACATGTTTCAAGTACTGTCATTTGATATTCTTATAAATGTTACTTATATGTTTTTATTAATGTACCCTAGTTTCATTTTGTTAAACATTGCCTTTTTTTTTTCTTTCCTTGTTTCCCTTGAAAAGTTGCCTTAGAACCGTGAGGCCCAATTATAAACCCTAAACCTCGCTGACAAATGTATACTGCCGCTTTAAGAGGAGCATGAGGTATCCCTGAACGAAAACAACAAGCGCACAGCGACAATTGCTCCTTCAATCAGCGCCGTGGTGGTCGTGTAGGTTACAAGCTAGGTATTTTTTTTTAATTGATACGTATTTATTATTGTTTGGTTTCTTTGTTGAATGGTTTGTTGTTTTACATGTTTCTTTCCCAAACAGCATATGGTGTTTGAATAATTCATTGTATTTGTGACCTTTTCTCAACATAGTCTCAAGCAACCCCCCCCCCTTTTTTCCTTTGCAGCGCTTGAGAGTTCGATTGCCTCTTGCTCTGGCGACGAAAAATACGAGGACGAAGGAACGGACGGAGGAGAGGAGGAAGGACGAGAGGTTAATGGAGGACTATACGAATAAAGGAAATGCAACGAGTATTGAGGGAAAAGAGAAAGCAAAGGGCGTGACAAGGAGGGGAGAGGAAATGGATAGCGGAAGGGGAGGTTTTGATTGGCTTTGTTTGCTACTTAGAACGTTGTGTCGTGAATTTTATGTCTTGTTACAAATGAGTTTGTAGTCATGTTATTATAATAACTGTGCTTGCGTGGTGTTTCTGCCAGTTACGTCCGAGTGTGTATATTGTTGTGTCTGTGGTTGATTCCTCATACTTGTTATGTGTTTCGTTATTTTTTTATTGTTATTGTTATGTGTTTTTCTTTTTCTTGTTTTGTTTGTTGTATACATGTGCATATGTCTGTTTTGGGATGTGGTGTTGGAGTGCCTCGTGTATGCAACGTGGGTTGTGATCGTCGATGGGCCAGCTTTGCTAGCCTCTTCTGTACCATATCAATCTATGTTGCAGCATCAATGCACTCTAGCATTCGTCTCAAAACAATCACGGTGGCTTTATGTTGTTTCATATTGTACCATAGTATTCAATTTAAATCATCTAAGACTGAGCCTTCGTTGTTTGTTATTCATTTGATTATTATTTTGTACAAGTTTGTGTAATAGTGTTTGTCTTTGTTTGTTTTGAAGTGTGATTCTATGTCCATCATGCATGCAACAGAGGTTGTCATCGTCGGTGGGGCAGTTTCACTCGCCTCTTCCGTACCATATCAATCTTTGTTGCAACATTGATGCATTCTAGTATTCACTATGAAAGATTCACATGTTGTTTGTTATTCCTTCGTGCGTGCGTTCGTGTGTGTGCGTGTGTGTATGTGTGTTTTTTTTTTTTCCGGTGCAATTTGCATGTTATGTTCCTTATTCTTTACAAATTTACCTATGCTTGCGTGTTTTCTTGTCGTTATATCATTTGTACGAAGTGATTGTCCAGTTACTCCATTCGTCATACTTATCGACGATAATGAAATGATTGGACACATTTGTTTCCAATTTTTGGGGATCTTACATGAAGAGTGATTTTTTTACTTTTTTTTTTTTAGGAAGATCATCGTTCATGCCAGTCAACAGAAAGCATCACTTTGCCCAACACTTCGCAGAGGCAGTGCTATTTGGGACGCGAATCGTACACTGATATATGTTTCGAGTGCCTCACCTGGTCAACATGCGAGGAAGGAGAGAAATGAGACTTTTTTCAGCCGTTTTGCTTTGAGTCAGTGCCACATCGCCTCCGCGTCAACGTCAGACAGCCGCATTGGATGTGGTGCCTAGCCCAGATGCATTGGCTGACCTCATCGACTGGGATACGAACGGCGCACCAAAAAGAGTGTTACATTTTGTTGCCCAATCCGCACCGACTACTCGTTCGTTCCGCACGGGTCTAGCTTCTCCTTGCGCTCTGTCCGCCCCCTCATCCCAAAACATTGCAGCGAATCAACAAAGAATCCACTGCGTTTAGTTAGGGGGTCGTTTGCACATGCTTGACTTTCGAGGTCATTGTAAGTACAGGTTTTTCCACTAACCCTCTACTCCCATCGCGGCAATCAGGTCGGAGCTGTGCATGTGGTCGGCGCCTACTTCCCCTTGGGATGGTTGCGACACTGTATATGCATAGCCCATACTGCAATACCCGGGAACAAGTTACAACGAGCTCAGTACTACACCTGTACATTATTGTACTGTACAATTACCTTCTAAATGAATACAATCTACATACTAAGGGGCTTTTAGTGTCTGACTGGAAAAATAGCCTCTTGCTGTAACAGTTACATGAGATTATTCGGTTTCACGGTTACTAGGATGTCAGAATATTATGCTCTAGCCTGTAGTGGGGTGCTCTGTAGCGAGTACAACCCTTCTAGGGTTTGCTATTTGTATCCCCATTCTTGCTAGTGCAACTCTCCTCTTTCGCCTAAACTCTCTTGCCTAGCTAGGACTCTCCTAGCTATGGCTCCTAAGACTACCGCTTATCTTCACACAGGATGCGTAGCATAGTTACAATGTTGCTCGGTTACCTGGAGATTGTCAAGACTAGAGAGGAAAGTATGTCGATTAGGTTAGGGGAGGGGGGTACAAGAGTATCGAGAGAATTGTTGTACCCTCTAAGAATCACCCCTACACAACCTAGAACTAAATAATATGAAAAATATAATTTGACACACCCCCATAGGTGAAGTAGGGGGGATAGCCAAACCTAACAGTGGTCACAAGACCAGTCAAGCAGAAAAGCAAACAAGACAAAGCTCAAAGTGGATCTCAAGGACACCACACAGTCTGAGTACAAGCAGGTGGCCACAAGGCCAGTTCACATGCAGGTTTATAACAAAGCAAGAGATACAGTGATCACAACCTAGCAAGAGTAAACATGCAGGTATATATATATATATATAGTGATCACAGTACAAGCAGGGTCAAGAAGTAAGCAAGTGAGGTCCAGTAGGCACAAGGCCTAGCAGAGTGCAGAAGCGCTGATGGTCACAAGGCTGAAGCGCCTTGGTGAACACATCAGCAGTGTTGGCCTCAGTGGCCACGTAACGCAGACAAAGCTGACCGCGCTGCTGCAGCTCTCGAGAAAGGAAGTACCGCAGGGCAATGTGCTTCGTTCTGTGCTCCAGTCTGTGCTCCTCACACAAGGCAATGGCAGCCTTGTTGTCGACGTACAGCACTGGAGGAGAACGAGGCCGCTCTCCCAGGTCGGTCAGCAGGTAGGTCAGCCAGCGTAGCTCCTGGGCAGCCATGGCTGTGGCGTAGATCTCAGCCTCACAACTGGAGCTGAGAACAGAAGAAGAGCGTGTGGAACGCCAAGAAACTGAGCCAGAGCCAAGGCTGAAGGTGTAACCCTGAGACGACCGCTGAGTAGCCTGATCGTCCGCCCAAGAAGCGTCTGAGTGTCCTGTGAGTACAACTCCGTCCCACCCTCCAAGCACTAGCCCCATGCCCGACGTACTGCACAAGTAGCGCAACACCCTCTTAGCGGCATCCATGTGCTCCTTCCTGTGACGGCCAGGAGCGACATAGCGTGCAAGGATGCTAAGAGGGTATGCCAGGTCAGGTCGAGTGCAAGTCATCAGGTACATGAGGCAGCCCACAAGCTCTGGATACGGGCCACTCGGCTCTACGGACTCATCCGAAGGCAGAGCTGAGAGCGAGTGACCGGTAGGCAGAGGAGTGGACTGAGGCGAGGAGTACGTGAAGCGGAAGCGCTGGAGGATCTGCTGCACCATGTGTGACTGAGTCAAGGTGATGGTGCGCCGTGCTCTGTCCCGGGTGATCCGCAAGCCAAGATAGCTCGTCAGTTCACCCAGGTCTGTGCACGTGTGTCTCCTCTGCAGCTCCGACTTCACGTGGGCGAGTGCCGCGGTGTCAGCAGTGGCAAAGACCAAGTCGTCGACGTACACGAGGATGTAGAACGGCGGCAGCGAGGTGTCTGTGCGTAGAAACAGTGACGGGTTAGCAGTAGAGGGAGCGAACCCAAGAGCCGCAAGTGTCGTCCTCAGTGTGTCGTGCCACTCACGCGGTGCCTGGCGGAGACCGTAGACCGGCCGCTGGAGCCTCCACTGGGTACCAGGAGGAACCGACCCAGTGAAGCCAGGAGGGCGGCGCAGCCAGATCTCCTCGTGCAGGCTGCCCTGCAAGAAAGCAGTGCTGAAGTCAAGTGAGTGAAGCTCGTAGTCGCGGTGAGCGGCTATGTGCAGCAGCACCCGAAGAGTGGTCATCTTCGGGGTGGGGGAGAAGGTCTGGAAGAAGTCAACTCCCTCTCACTGACTGAAGCCTCGAGCAACGTAGCGCGCCTTGAAGACAGGAGGAGAACCCGGTGGCCGCTTCACCCTGAAAATCCACATGCCATTGACGATGTTCGCCCCAGGTGGGGGAACCTCGTCGACGTAGGTGCCTGTGGACTTCCAGGAAGCCATCTCTGCGTCCATGGCTGTCTGCCACTGAGAGGAGTAGGGACCCGCCATCGCCTCAGCGTAAGTGCGCGGGGTCGGGATGTCTGGTGCATCCGGGTCTCCCTCAGGGGCAACTAGCATGGACACGAGATGGGGCAAAGAAGCAGCAAAGCACTGGAACTCCTCCTATCTGTCCTCAAGGACGTCCGTGCCAAGAGCACACACACCCCCGACGGACGGAGGACAGACAGACTCAGACTCAGACTCAGCAACAAGGCTAGCGGCGTAGTCTAGACGACACCGGGCAGCAAAGTCTATCAACTCAGCGACCAGAGCAGACGCAGCAGAGAACTCAAAGGTAGGGTCAGTGACAACAGTGGCGAGAAGACGGGTGACAGTGGGACTGGCAGCACGACGGGCGTCAGACTCCGGGTCAGGAAGAGTAGGCAGAGAGGACGCAGGAGGAGACGGCAGCGGGACACGCTGAGGAGCAGTGGAGGGACGCAGAGTCATGTAGTGAGTGCCAGGGACAGGAGGAGGACGCTCACGTGGGACACGACGACCAGTGCGAGCAGTACGAACAGGCGATGCAGGACGAGACGCAGGCTCACGACGCTCTGCAAGACCTCCTGTGGGACCAGTGTAAGGAGAGGGACAAGGGAGAGGCGAGGCAGGCGGTAACTGTGACTGCGACTGGACAGGCGGAGGACACTCTACGGAGGGAGGAGGACAAGGAGGAGGAGCCTGACCAAGAACCTGCTGAAGAAGTGGTACGAAGTACGGTCGCGGCCGCGCAACGTCTCCAGAACCAGCAGAGACACCAGCGGCAGGGTCCTCAGCACCAGCAGCAGCTCCAACGTCTGGGTCCTCAGCACCAGCAGCAGCTCCACCGCTCGGGTCCTCAGCACCAGCAGCAGCTCCACCGTCCGGGTCCTCAGCTCCAGCAGCAGCTCCAACGCCCGGGTCCTCAGCACCAGCAGCAGCGCCACCGCTCGGGTCCGCAGCACCAGCAGCAGCTCCACCGCTCGGGTCCTCAGCACCAGCAGCAGCTCCAACGCCCGGGTCCTCAGCACCAGTAGCAGCGCCACCCCCAGGGTCCGCAGCACCAGGAGCACCACTCCGAAGACTGCAGCGCCGCGTGTACCACTCTCGGATCTGCTGAATGGGGGGGAGCTCCTGGGCAGGAGGGGAAGTACTGGTACGAGCTCCAGTAGCACCTCTCCGGAGGCGGCAGTACTGTAGGTACCTCTCCTGCAGCTGCCGGGAGGAGAGGGCTCCTCCTGGTGTAGCACGCTTAGGCTCAGCACCCCCAGACTCAGCACCCCCAGACTCAGCACCCCCAGGCTCAGCACCTCCAGGCTCCGCACCTCCAGGCTCAGCACCCCCAGGCTCCGCACCTCCAGACTCAGCACCCCCAGACTCAGCACCCCCAGACGCAGCACCCCCAGGCTCAGCACCCCCAGGCTCAGCACCCCTAGCAGGACGAGAGTCGACAGCTACCTCGACAGGCTCACCCGGGTCTACCTGGGACACACCTGAGGGAGCGGCACCCTGAGGGGGGAGGGGGTCTGGTACCTCAGCACCTGGAGCGAGGAAGAGAGGCGGGGGGGGAGCGGGGCAGTGCGGTAGGGGAAGAGGCGGTAGTAGGGGACGGACTCGTCAAAAGTGACGTCCTGAGAGGCCAGGACACGACGCGAGGTGGCGTGGTAGAACTGCCAACCAGGGGCGTCCGGGACAAAGCCAAGGAAGACACAGGGGACAGCGCGACGGGAGAGCTTGTCCGCGGACGTGTCGCGAACAAAAGCTTGGGATCCCCAGACCCGAAAACGCGACGCATCGCCAGCCTCTCCCGTCCAACGCAGGGTCGGAGAAGTCTCCGGGAGGGAGACTCGGGGCCAGAGGTTGAGCTGATGCGCAGCGTATCGGACTGCAAACGGCCACAGAAAATGGGGGGCAGCCGCATGAACCAAGGAGGTACGAGCGACCTCCATGACCAAGCCAATGCGGCGCTCAGCAACCCCATTCTGCTGTGGAGAGGCCGGAAGCGTGAACGACTGCTCAATGCCCTCCTGCTGACAGAAGGCCTCCAAGAGGCCGGAGGAAAACTCCCCACCTCTGTCAAAGTGCAGACGCAGGACAGGAAAGTCGGAGTGGAAACGCTTGCTGAGCTGGAGACGAGATCTGCGGATCCAAGGGATCAAGACATCAGGGACGTCACCCTTGGCGCGCAAGGGGAAGACCGTGGTGTAGCGCGAGAAGTCGTCAACAACAATCAGGAAGTACCTCTCCTGACCCTGTCCACGGACGCGGGCTGGGCCCCACACGTCCAAGTGGAGCGTCTGCAAAGGAGCAGTCGTACGGGGCGCGACTAGGGTAGGCGCGAAGCGCGCTCCGGGCAGGAAAAAAAAAATTCGTTTTCCGTGGTGGGCCCTAGGAAACTTCCTGCTCTATACCATGTCAAGACTAGAGAGGAAAGTATGTCGATTAGGTTAGGGGAGGGGGGTACAAGAGTATCGAGAGAATTGTTGTACCCTCTAAGAATCACCCCTACACAACCTAGAACTAAATAATATGAAATATATAATTTGACAGAGATAACCGTAACATGGTTGTCTGCGTTGTCCCTTCGTGCGTGCGTGTGTGTGTGTGTTTCTTTTTTTTTTTCCGGTGCAATTTGCATGTTATGTTCCTTATTCTTTACAAATTTACCTATGCTTGTGTGTTTTCTTGTCGTTATATCATTTGTACGAAGTGATTGTCCACATGTTCCATTCGTCATACTTATCGACGATAATGGAATGATTGGACACATTTGTTTCCAAATTTCGGGGATCTTACATGAAGAGTGAATTTCTTACTTTTTTTTTGGAGGAAGATCACCGTTCATGCCAGTCAACCGGAAAGTGAAAACGAATGTATAAGGTTGGTACGCAACCCAAAAAATGGCCTACAAAAAGGGCAGAAGAATATTTTACCCTGATATTTTTGGCCCTATCTTTATTCTTTATTCTTTATTTTACATGGCCCTAGGCTAGGAGGACAGGGGACCTTTGTGGTAACAAGGGCAGTCGACTCTTCAGCCACTGGTAACCTTTTTTTGCGAGCGGAGCTGGAGTATTGACCAATCAAAAGAAAGCATCACTTTGCCCAACACTTCGCAGAGGCAGTGCTATTTGGGACGAGAATCGCACACTGATATATGTTTCGCGAAAGTTGTGCCGAGTGCCTCACCTGATCAACATGCAAGGAAGGAGAGAAACGAGACTTTCTTCAGCCGTTCTGCTTTGAGTCAGTGACACATCACCTCCGCGTCAACGTCAGACAGCCGCATTGGATGTGGTGCATAGCCCAGATGCATTGGCTGACCTCATCGAGTGGGATACGAACGTCGCAACATAAAGAAGGTTACATTGTATTGCCCAATCCGCACCGACTACTCGTTCGTTCCGCACGGGTCTAGCTTCTCCTTGCGCTCTGTCCGCCCCCTCATCCCAAAACATTGCAGCGAATCGACAAAGAATCCACTGCGTTTAGTTAGGGGGTCGTTTGCACATGCTTGACTTTCGAGGTCATTGTAAGTACAGGTTTTTCTACTAACCCTCTACTCCCATCGCGGCAATCAGGTCGGAGCTGTGCATGTGGTCGGCGCCTACTTCCCCTTGGGATAGTTGCGACACTGTATATGCATAGCCCATACTGCAATACCCGGGAACAAGTTACAGCGAGCTCGGTACTACATCTGTACATTATTGTACTGTACAAATTACCTTCTCAATGAATACAATCTACGTACTAAGGGGTTTTTAGTGTTTGACTGGAAAAATAGCCTCTTGCTGTAACAGTTACATGAGATTACTCGGTTTCACGGTTACTAGGATGCGTAGCATAGTTACAATGTTACTCGGTTACCTGGAGATAACCGTAACATGGTTGTCTGCGTTACTATGTAACATAGTTAACAGGGTTACCGTTAACTGAGGGAGATAGGGTCTAGATGGTGTGTCAAGCGTTGAGTACAAAAGGTTTTTGTGTGATCAGCTATTTATTAATTATCAAAGGTACACAGAAAATTACCCAGCAAAAAGAGGACGCCCCAAAAAAGACCACAGCCCTTACAAGAACTGCTATTTACAATGGCTGACTGTTTACTGGCTTGCACTCATCACAGCCTTCTTTCACAGCATCTCCCTTTTACAGCACACCCCATATTCAGGCCTGAGTAGGGGCAGTTGGAGCAATGGGGATCTCTTCATCGCTGTCGCTCATCTCAGGGCCCACGATCTCGGTGGGCACTGCCATGGCCTCCTGTGGAGGAGGGAAGACAATCAGCACCTCCTCGGGGTCATATCGTGGCGCCTGGGGAGTGCCGTGGGTACTCACAATCAAATCGCGCAGCCAGTTGACAACAATGGCGCGCATCCGGTTCGTGTTATGGATGTTAGGGGTGTCCGTGGTGGGCAGATCGGCCCTGTTGCAAGCGTGGTGCACGACGGGGTACTCCGCCTGCCATATATAGCGGGAAAATGGGGGCATAGAATCATGGAATACCATCACAGAGAATTGCGCCACATGACCCATGGGCCCCACTCACCCCATAAAAGGCGAACACCAGCGTGTACGGGTGGATACGCAGCACCTTGCGTGACAGGAGGCGCCAGTATGCTGCAGCAATGAAGATCTCAAACTCGGGTGTGCTGAACGGTAGGCCGTCCTCGTTGCAGAGCCATGGCATCGAGTACTGGCCCGGAAGGAGGGAGGACGGTGGTGGGGAATGGCTTCATGTTTATCCATGGGGAAGCAAACCGCCTTGGGTTCGTCGAGAACAAGCGTATAGGCTGGTATCGTCTGCAATAGTTGAAAACATACCAATCGGATATGCCTCGTATGCCGTACGGGGAATCCTGTACACGGTACAGATGATGACCCTCCAGGGGACCTTCTTGGGCATATCCGCGACGTGGCGCGGAATGCCCAGGAAGCGATACAGAACCGTCTTGCCCATTCGTGTGCTGCCTCCGCGCATGCGCGCAGCGACTGCATTCCATATGGCGATGTGCTCCGCTGAATGGTTGAGGCAGTACAAGAGCTTCTCCTTCTGCCCCTCCCGGATCGCGCTAGTAGCCGCGCTCCACTGCACCACCACTGTGTGGGCAGGCCACATGGAGAGGCCCTTGTCGTCGGTGCCGTCACCTTCGGTGATGCACTTCAGGTACACTGCCATGTACCGAGGCTACACGTGGGAAACAAGCAGTATGAGAGGGAAAGAAGGTGGGGCAAGGTCAGTGAACTGCCAGATACAGCAATTTTGAATGGGGGAACATCAAGAGAGCATTGCTACAGCAAGTCCAACATCAACCATTTGCCTGAAACTTCGTCCTTCTTACAGATAGTTTGGCAGGCTCCATGATTGATGCCATCGCACGCTTCAGCTCAAGCTCGTGCGACGCCTCTTCTGTGTCATTTGAGCCCGAACCTGAGCCACCAAAAGCGCTGCGACCACTCCCATTGTACGGTGCAACAGGGGCATTGGGAAGTACGGAGGCTTGCAGCGCATGGAGCGTGACGGCCATCTCCCGCTTTAAGTCCAAGCTCTGCTGCACCAGCGTGTTGAGGCCCTTGATGGCTTCGTTGGAGTCCTGCAGAGCGCGCTTCATGTCTCCAAACTGTGCTTGTAGCGCCCTCACAGCGTCGCTGATACCATCGTCCACGGCAGCCTCCCAACCGTAGTCATGCAGAGACCTTGGGGTCTCAGGCGCGCCATCATCATACGCCCCTTTGCCACGGTTAACGTCACCGACACGCCCTGCAATGGACCCAGTCATGCAGGCTTTAGTCAAGCGTCCATATCGTGGTCAACAAACACGCGATGCACAGACATAAATACCGAGAGAACACGGCATACCTGAAGCCCTCTCATTGTTCGCGCCTTGCTGACGCACGGACTGCTGGGAGAACCCTTTCTGCACCGGGACACCAATCGCGACTTTCTTTCCTTTCCCTGTTTCACGAAACCACCGCATGTTAGTACCTGATGCGCGTGTACTCAATACGTTGGCTATGTCCCAAGAAGCAAAGACAGACTTTGCGAACATACCCTTCCGCACGACGCCCAGCTTCGCCCTCGCGTGTGGCTCTTTCGTGATCGTAGTTGCCCCACTACCCCCTCCAGCCGTGCCGTTGGCAGCATCCTCGTCGTCGTCGTGCTCGATGTCATTTGCAACGTGTACGATATGTCCCCTCATGAGCGAGTATGTGGAACGCACAAGCGTACAATGACATAACCTACCATACTCGTCGTCAAGGTCAGCCTCGTGCTGATTGCCATTCCTTGTCGAGCGCCTGGAGACGAACTGCATCCATTCGGCATGCTCTCGCTCCGTAATGTTAAGCGTTCTCATGCCGGTGTCCCCTGCACGACCTTGTCGAGCACCACGCGCGAGGCTACTTTCCCATTCGGATAGTGGGAACTGTGTGTTTGGCAGACGGGGTCGCTTTCCCGATGGTCCTGCGGTCGCGTCACCGTCAACAGGCTGAGTGTGGCGGGAAGTTGGAACCTGATGTTACGGTCGAGTGGATAGATTGCACTGTCTGCGCAAAAACAGCCTGCGTGTTTGTATCGCGAACGCTAGGCGGTCCTATAGTTAGTTGGGGCTGTGTGTGGCCAAGTATTGGGAGGTGTTGGAACATCACGAGGTGTGAATGCGTTTGGGTTGTTACAATACGGTGAAGTACGTTTCGGAGCGTTTTTCCGCGAATAGCCAAGGTGTTGGGCCATTCCAATTTCTGCACATCACCCGTTCGCCCATCACTGTGCACGGAGCTGTGCTTTGCAGCTACGAGTTGTTTTCGGAGGCTAGGGTTTCGAGCAACAACCCATCACTGTTCACGGTGCAGTACGTTACGGTACGCTTAACCGCGGTGTATGTGGAGACGCTTCGGTTTCGCCAACATGGCGCAGAAACATACCTATCAATGACGGCTTCTGAGTAGATATACGGCCTCAGAAACACCACTGTAGTCATTTTGCGGGAGGACCAATCACATTTATGCAATCTCTAGGATAAACTAGAGCCGTTGATAGGAGCAGCGAGGATCGAGGATAAATGCAATCAAGATCAATCTATCTTATCGACGGATGCGAACAACGCTTAGGAGAATCCACGGTTGTAAATCCAACCATCAACGTACCGCTATGTCTCACCCCCCTTAGTGCGAAGAAACATTCACAGCAGGGCATATTAGGCAGTGCATCACCCGACATTTCAGACACAATACCTGTGCTCGAGTTTTTGAACTCTTCATCTCCTCGTATTCTAGCCATGGGTTCCCGCCCACCTCACGTCAAGCCCGAAGTTGTAGAGGACTCACAACTCGTCGCAGATGCTGTTGCTGCTAACGATGAGGCGACTGACAATAACGACGAGACTCGATGGGCTTCACCAGAGAGCGAGGACCCTTTTTTCGCGTGCTTCGGCCTGCATGGAGTTCCGCGTCGCAGGAGAATTTCAGCCACGTTGGCTACGGAGCTAGCGCCCAACACGGTTAGTTGTCCGCAGGCTCATCTGCGTCGCCCCTCGAGGCACGTGGTCGAAGATTCTGCACCACCCAAGCGTGCCCGAGAGGCAGTCGCGTCACCTAATAAGTGTCGCCACGAATCGCCCGATGACACCGTGTTCGAAGGATGTCGGCGTCGACGATGCAAAGGTACGTACGCATATGTGTCCAATCCATTTTAAGTTGGGTCTAGACATATTTCCGTCATCCAACCTGTCACGATACACGCCGTAACGTGTAAAAGTTGGTATTGCCGTTGGTCCTCTTTATGCAAGCGGGGCTGGAGCTGTTATCGGATAGGGGGACGTGCACTGCACGTACGATCGTTTTGACGCGCTCATGAGGTGTACAGAGCTTGTGCTGCCTTGCAAATGGTGCAAGGAAAACCACCTTGTTTAGGAGCTCATTTTTATTGCAGTACATGGCATGCGTGGGTAGTTGCTCGTATGCTATGATCAATAGACAACCCCTGGGATTGCCACTCAATCTCATCTTGGGAACCCGCTGTGACTGATTGCTATACCAACCCTAGAATGATCATCCAGGTCGAGCAGCGCGCGGGAGCCATCACTCACGTAGTAGTAGTCATATATAGCGGATCACATCGGCGTTTATACAATGCACCGCAACGTTAGATGTTCGCCGCGACAAATGTATGGAGGCAGTGTCGTCGCCATGCTTCTATTCTCTTTCATCCTCCCTGTACTGCTAGCGGGAGTGGTGTATTGCGGAAAGTGCAATCACCCATTTGGTAACAGCATTGCCTTCTGTCTACATATGTGTCGGCAGGTGGCATGCGAATACTCTCTTCCACTGCGTGAGCCGAGATCGCCGATCCCTGCTCCTTCACAAACAAGGCATGCAGATCGCGGTGGGACCGTCGACTCGACTGAAGCTGTTACCAATGGCCCGAGTCAAAGCCAACCTGCTACATGTCCTCCGCCTGCAAGTCTGCCGAACCCTGCGATCGACCGTGCCGAAGCCGCTGCTATTGCTGAAAGAATCGCTAACGATTTCGACACATGCAGGGAGGTGTCTAGGTTTGTCAAGTCCTTCATGAATGGTGCAGGAATGACGCGCGATGAAAATAAGGCCTTCTTCAAGTTGATAAACCATCCGCAATTCATGGCATCGGAGATCGCTGACTGGAAGGGTACTCGGGATGTGGATAAGTACGCGGAGAGAGTATTGGGGCGCCATCACGTTACCTGGAAGAAAACGATGGTGCAGGTGGAAGGGATGGCGGAGCCTGTGGAGATAGAGTATTGCGACACGCTCGAGGTACGTGTGTTATGTGCCAATCACTCGATGCATCTCGGCTCATTTGGCGAGTTACATGTTGACCAAATCGTATTGACACGCCATGTATACATGCGCAGGCGCTTCGCACGATTTTTGAGGATCCAAAGAACGCGGCCAATTTCCAGTTGAGGCCAAACCGACAATTCAATGCTACTGGGAAGCGAATCTACTCGTGGCCTGAAACAAGACGCTGGTGGTCCCGTGCACAGGTGTGCAAATGCTTCATTTATCGTACGCGTGTGCATTGACACTCACTGCATTCCATCTGCTCTCGAGATGCTCACTGTATTCATGCACGCCATCACAGCGAAAGCTGGCTAACAAGGAGGGTGTAGTCGCCGCCCTCATCGCCAGCAGCGACGTCACCCACCTGAGTCACAACGGACGGCAGAAAGTCTGGCCGTTGCAAATCTCCATCGCCAACATACCACGTGAGCGGCGATGGAAAGAACACGCTCGGCAGCTGGTAGCATTATTACCGCTGCCTGACGTGGATCTATCCCCCGTGGTGAAGACACGGTTGTTCTACAAATGCCTCGAGATCGTGTTTGAACCTATGATCGACGCCTCATACCCGTAAGAAAAGTGTTTTGACATGGAGGTAAAGCATAAGGTTGCGGTTAACTCCGCGACTTGTGTTCGTCTGTCAACCCACTGACAGCCATGTTTATATATGCGATCCAGGGGGGCACCAATGAAGAATCCACTTGGAGTGAGCCGCATTGTATACCCGCTGCTATATGCCTATGTTTGTGATTTCCCGGAGGGTTGCAAAGTTACCGGCACTACGCAGCATCGGGCAGCCAAGTCATGTTCAATGTGTAAGGTACCGCAAGAGTACCTTGACGCAATGGACAGCTTGTTTGAGACTCGAACGCCGGATGGGCAGAGAAAGGCATTGCCCAACAAGGAGTGCAAGGCCCTCGGGACCCACAGGATGGAGGTGCGTATGATTGCTTGCTAATTCGGGGTTCTAGGTTGCCAGCTAGATGCTAAGTTGCTGACACAGGTACATCTTATGTGCAGTGTTTTTTGTAGAAGTGGAACTTCGCGTGGACCACTTGGGGAAACCCGTATGGGTGTATTATGCCCAATGTGTTACACGTGGTAGACATCGGACTGTGGAAACACATACTGGAGCAAATTCGGGAGACAAATTCCTTTGGCGTTCTGGTTGTTATGGACTGGTGGGTACCAGCATGAGGTGCAGCATGTTTGTCTTCCCCTAGACTCTATCTGACTGTAGTATGTCATGCGTTCTGTCAGGCGGCACGAAATACTAAACCAACTCGCACGGGCCGCCGGCATCAAACTGCCTAAACCGGGCAGATACTTCCGTGGTGGTGCCAACTACGCAGCTGCTGAGCACCGTGCAATATGCAGGTGTCGGTTTTCATTTTCGACGGTATTCTCACATCCGCATAGCTGGATGTGATAATGTGCTTCTTAAAATGGTATTCGGCCTGCTTCCGGGCGCCCGAGCACACCAAGGCCACCATCAAAGATGTCATCAGGCAGAAACAAAAGTGAGTGGTTTAATGTAGTCTGAGGCTTGTAAATGTACCCTGCTGCTAATAATGTAACCCTTACGGGGGGTGAGGAGTGGAATGTAATTCATGATCATGTCATGTGACTGTGTCAGTTTGATGGCGCTTTTGAAACGCGAATTTCCCATGCAAGCTTCGAGCTGGAAGCTGGTGAAGGTTCACGCGCTCACCCATTTGCCATATGCCATTGAAACACGAGGGGTACCAGAGGAGTACTCTACCAACCTTTTTGAGCACAGCCATGTGGGGCTGGTCAAGCGTCCTTACCGGTCATCGAACCGACGCCAGATTGCGCACGCTATCATCAGCGCGGATGATATCCGCCGGGCAATGCGGTTACTTCTTATTACAATGCAGTGTAGCCGCAACTACACGAGTCCCATGGCTCAGGTATTAGTATACTCATGCAGGCAAACCCTCATGCGAGGGTTTCCCAGACGTGTGGGTTTTAGTTTTTTTTTTGGCTTTATGACAGCACGTGTGTTCTGTGTTGACTTACCCAATGTACCATGGCATGTAGACGATGCTCACGGGCCTGCCCGTGATGACACTTGCTAGCTCTCCTATGCCGATCGAAGCGCCAGATGTACGCCGGCCGCTGGACCCATGGCCGGCATTTGAACGAGCATTTCGCACCGGCTGTAAGGCGGGCTGGTCTAACAAACCAAACGATTCGGGTATGATGCAAACGTAGGGTGTAGCAGTTGAGCATGTGGTTATTGCACTGCACAACGCCGGATCATGCCCTATGTTTCTTGGCTAAATTGGATTCCTCACCCCCATACACCCTTGTCTGTAGGTTCACTCAGCAGTTGCTGTATCATACTCTACCGAGTCAGACAATAACTCACACTCCAGTGCCTGGGTGAGGGCCGCACCAAGCTTCCATGGGAAGCCCTGTTTCTCATTTGTGTTCTCGAAGGTGGAGGGGGAGCAACTGCTGGGGAAGGTGTTGGTGTTGTTCAAGGTTCCCAGGGGCAGTGACTCTGGGTTTGCGTTCATACAGGGGTTGCAAAAGCACAGGGTGGACGAGGAGACAGCGGCTGACACTTACCGTATTCTCCCGGACAAAACACCCCCCCGTAATAGTACACCCCCGGGTAGCTTGTGCGGGGTGGGTGCTATAACTGACCTCGTTTGTACTATACCCCCCCTTTTGGGGTGATTCTCTATAACACCCCCTTTCTTACAGATTCCTATAATACCGTCAGCCCCCGGATAGAAGCGCCCCTGGGGGTATAAAAAAACACTGTTTTTTAGGGGGTGGGCTTATAATTGAGGATTTTTATAAGCGCCGGCGTTTATATAATGGCAAAAATGAAATTAAGCTTGTTTTACACCAAACTGTAGATCTCGTTCTGCCCGTTGTAATCGAGTCGAGACTATATCTGGGGTCGCGAATCTGATTCTCGCGCAGCTTGGCAGGGATTGATTCCCTGCCAACACATGCTGACTAAGCGACAGCACGGGCTGACTAGACGCGAAGCAAGTGAGATGTGAGTGGGAAACTGAAACTACACTTCGCTTTCCTGCTAAGGTGAATTTCGTTTCTGTGTTTCGACAGATTTTTAGATAAAAAAACGACATGCGCTTATAAGAAATCATGAATTTTTAGGGGGTGCGCTTATAATCGAGGACCGGATATAAGCGCCCTCATCCTTTTATAAGCGCCGGCGCTTATCCGAGGCCTGCGCTTCTATCCGGGAGCTTACGGTAGTTGTTATCGAGTCGGATTCCTTACGGGAGAATATCGCGAGAATCGCTTCCTAGGTGAAATTTCGCGGGTAATTTCACTTTAAATCTGCCAACATTTCCCCCCTCCCACAATCTTGTTGTCGCCATCCTGGCGAATCTTTCGCTGCAAGTGGACATTTCCCCCCTCCCACGATCTCGCTGTCGCCACGCTGGTGAATCTTCCGCTGCAAGTGCCGCGAGAGGTGAAACTCACATTTTCGCCTCAAACTGTGATGTTAAAACTGCCATTGAAACACCCAAACTTTCTAATAAAAAATACTCTTACATTAAAATATGCCATATCTTATATAACACCCGGGTATTATATAAGATTTTTCGTTGAGAGGACCCCCCCCCCCCCACCTTTTTTCCCTGTGGTTATCATAATACCCCCGGGTGTTATGTCCGGGAGAATACGGTACAGATTGCGTGCACCAGAGACAGATCCAACATGCTACCTGGTGGCACCTGTCGAAGCCATCGTGGAGGTCATACACGTCATACACTCCTTTGTCTGTGATATTGACTAATATGTGAACAGATATATCATGTGAACAACTTACATTAATCGTGACTGTCACAATTAACCTTGTCAACTTTAATAGTTGGCTTTGATCATGGTAGCTTTAGGGCGTTACGGCATAATTTCTATCGTGGTGGATCCCCCATATAGTGGCTGGATACACTGTAGGTATGCTTCAAAACAACCAGAATTGCTAGTCATGCTGCAAGAGTTGCATACGGTGATAAAATGTGATGAGGCAGTTGTGCAAATGGCAATGTTGCATTGATCGGGCATACGTATACATCGGTGTTTACCCAAATTACTATATCTAACCCTGTTTCACGTGTGCAACGTGTCCTGCACTAGCGGGGTGTTAGAGATTAAGGACGGGGTCTACGAAGATTAGGTGCCGATATGACTCAAAATCGTTGGCTTCAAATTCTGGACAGAAACCGCGATTTCACAAGAAAAGTCGTCGCCGAAAAGTTCACCGTCTGAATCGTCTCAAACTCGAGTATGTTATAGCCCTTGACCGTGGCTATCATTCTCACTTTGAATCGTATCAAAAGGTGGAGTAAATCTTGAGTTATGCTTTTCGGCGCACTAGGGGATATGCTGCCACATAGAAACTTAATCACAAATTGTTCTCACAAGTTCCACAAGAGTTACACACAAGAGAGTTAGAGTAGGACTAAACCAGGTGGGAGGGAAGAGGAGGAGGAGAGGGAAGGTCTCAAGGAGTCCTCAACCAAGGAAAACCCCATGCCACACAATTCCCCTCTCCATAGGCAACCCCACTTTCACATTTGTCACTTTCCCAACTCATGCCATCCACCTCAACCCACTTGGCCACACTTGCCAACCTGGTTTGGCTTCACCCAACCACATGGCAGCATTCTACAGTGATGGGTTCGAATTCCCAACCCCAAAAGTCTGTACCCCATAAAAGTCAACCCCACAACTTCCATAGTCGCCGCAACCAAAGTACAGAAAGCATACGAACTCCAATGTTCGTAACTTTCTTGATATTGCTCCGATCGCGACGATTCTTGGTTCGTCGGAAAGCTCTTGAGCAGATGAGTCACTTCAGATAGATGATCAAGCCAAATACCATTCACACACACTCAGGAGATCCAAACCACACCAAACACAAATTCTTGCACACGCTCACACCACGCATGCAACGCACGCATATGATGGGAGGCAGACAGACGTGAATGCATATGATTGCATCACACAACAAACTCCCCCTCTGGCTGCCAACCATCATCCCACATGCCTCAGCTCATGCATGCACCCTCAATGCACACTCATCCCAGCAACCTTCAATCATTTCCCAGTCAAGGGACATTTGCACATCTCCTTCCAACATCCCACTTCCAACATCTCCATCTTGCTCAAGTCTGCAGCACCCCTCTGCAGCCTCTGTCGCACAGCACTATCCTCCAGAGCATTTGAATGTAGCCCCACAGCAATAGGCTATCTCATCCTCATTCATTCGCTCAGCCACACTCCCAGCAGGTACCACACTTGGATTTCCAAAGCTCGGATAGGTCAGCCGGTTAGGAGGGCGCACATCCCTCCTAGGACGGTCAGCCGTACGTGCGGCACCTTGTGGAGCACCTTGCTGTTGCTGCTGCTGCTGCTGCTGCTGCTGCCACTGCTGCTGCTGCTGCTGCTCCACCACCTCAGGTTCTCCCCCATCCTCAGTCACCCCAGAGATCTCCTCCCCCGACACGGAGACCTCCACCTGCCTTGAAGGCCGCTGCACCTCATCGGCCTCAATGATCAGCGGTGTCGTAGGAAGCTTCTGCTGCTGCTGCTTCCACTCCTTGTAGTACAGGGACTCAAGGAACTTCACATCCCTTGACACAGTCAGCTGCTGGCTGGTCAAGTCCCAAATCAACCAGCCCTTGTGGTCCTTAGCAAGCCCCAAATGCACACCCCATCTCCCAGAAGCTTCCAACTTTCCCCTCTTCTCCTTCGGCACATGAAACACCACCATGCAGCCGTAGGCTCTCAGCATGTTGACTGCTGGTGCACTCCCATACCACTTGGTGTAGGGGATCCACTGCTTGTCCCCCACAGTCGCCAGCACCCTGTTCTTCACAACGACGACCTGCCGTAGTGCAGTCACCCAAAACGGATCCGGCAGCCCTGCACGCCCAAGTAGAGTGCGGGCACCTTCCTGCAGGGTCCGGTTGAACCGCTCAGCCACGCCATTCTGCTGAGGGTTGTAGGGCACTGTGAGCTGATGCTGAATCCCCTTCTTCTTCAGCACCGCCTCAAAAACAGCGCCAATGAACTCTCCCCCGTTGTCAGTGCGGATCACCTTCACCTTGTGTCCGCTCTCCCTTTGAGCTCTCGGCATCCACTCCTTGAGAACAGCCGCTGCCACATCCCCCTTAGTCTTGAGAGGGTAGACCCACACCGCACGCGTGTGGTCATCCACAATCGTCAGAAAGTAGCGGCTGCCCGAGAGAGAAGGGGCCCTCGTGGGGCCCACCACATCCATGTGCACAAGGGCGAGTGGTGCCTTGGCTGGTCCCGTGCTGCTGTTGAACGGGAACTTGGTGAATTTTGTCTCAAGGCACGTAGGGCAGCTCCCAATCTCCTTTGCTGCCCCTTTCACCTCCAGCCCCTTCAAACTCCCATCCTTCACTAGCTTCTGCAGCATCGGTATGTTGATGTGGCACAGCCTCTCGTGCCACGTCTCCCAATCGGCCTCACCACTCCCAGACGAAGCCTTCGCCCACGCAGCTGTCGCATCCACACCAGCAAGCACCTCACCATGTGATTGCTGTGACTGCTGCACCTTCTTGACTGCATCCAGGGCCCCAGCAATTGGTGCAGATTTCTCTCCTCCCGCAGTTGCTTTAGCCGCTGCCGCTGCCTTTGCCGTTGCTGGTGGTTTCCCATTCCAAGGGATGATGGGCAGCTGCCACAGGTCCTTGATGCAGCTGCTCTTCTCCTCCAAATCCCACAGCAGCAACTTCCCAAGCTTCGCACGGCAGCTGGTTGGGCCGAATGTAACTTTGGCCTTGCTTTTCTGCAGCCGGCGCACAGAGAGGAGGTTAGCGGACAATCCTTCAACAAGTAGGACATTCCCAAGCCCCACAAGTCCCCCATTGGCTCCCATCACCTTGGCATTCCCAACACCAATCACAGGGAGCAAAGCACCTGACGAGGCAGCCACAAACTTGATCTTCCCAGGGGGTTTCACCTCATCAAGTAAATCTGCCCGCGGAGTCATGTGACTCGTGCAACCAGAATCGATCACCCAGTGAGTGAGAGGGTGCATCACAACCTTCCTAACAGAGCCCACATCATCCTCACTCCCTTTCACTTCCTCAACCATGAGGAACAACCCAGGGTCAGCTTTACCTTGTGCACCATCACCTTGTGCACCTGCACCTTGCACAGCGCCACCTCGTGCGCGTTCACCACTTGGCGGCTTCATGCCTGGAGGCGCCCATCCCTCAGGCCGGCTGAAACACTTGAACCACGGGTGTCCAGCCTTCTTGCAGTACCAGCATGCACCCTCCATTCGGGTGCTCCCCCTGCCACCAGAGCTCCCATGCCCCTCGTTGTAGTCACCTCGGCCTCTCCCTCTGCCAAAGCCTCTCCCGCGGCCTCGGCCTCTCCCTCCCCCTCTTCCTCTGCTGCCTCCTGCAGCTCCGTACCCCTCAGCAGTCTTGTTGGCAGCACCACCTCCCGTGTGGCGCCTGCGGAAGTCCTCCTGCAGGATCTGCTGCCGTAGCCACTCAGGCGTCCACTTGTCCTGCTGAACGTTGAGGGTGGGGATGAGGTTGTCCCACGAGTTGTCGAGCACCGAGATGATCTTGGTGCATTGCTGCATCTCCGACACCTTGCTGCCCGCCGCTGCCATCCTCGCATAGGTGTCCTTGATCTTGTCAAGCACCGGCTTCACATCGTCTCCCGGCTTCATGGAGAGGGCAGCCAGCTCCTTCTCCAATACGATCACCATCGGCAGCGTGTTGGGTTGTACCACGTCGCGTAGCAGCTTCCACGCCTTCGGTCCGGAGTCGTCCAGCTCCACCAAATCCTTGATGTGCTGGAACATGTCGTTGTTGACCGATTGAAGGATGAGGTCGTACAGCACCGCGCTCCGCTCAATCCATCGGTCGCGGGCATCTCCTTCCTCCGGCATCTTCTCTTCTCCCATCGCAAGTTTCAGCAGCTTGTAGCGCTTGAAAGCGCTCCGCATCCGCCCGCTCCATTCCTCATAATTGGAGCCGTCCAAAGCCTCAATCTTGGACGGTGGCGGCTCACTCTTCTTCTCAGCTCCTTCTCCACTCATCTCCTCTGCTCCCAATCAGAGGTTTCAGCTCCCCCTTTGCTGTCCACACCGAAGTCCCACACAATTTCCACAAGTGTCGACGCCAACGAAATTTCGGCAGAGTTTCTCTTTAGCGGAAGTCACTCCCAACCTCCAGAACTCCACTTAGGCACGCCCACAGGCCATGGTGGGTCTAGGAGGGTCTTCACACTTCAGTAGACTCCCCACAAAGTCCTCAATCAGCTCTGATACCACTTGTTAGAGATTAAGGATGGGGTCTACGAAGATTAGGTGCCGATATGACTCAAAATCGTTGGCTTCAAATTCTGGACAGAAACCGCGATTTCACAAGAAAAGTCATCGCCAAAAAGTTCACTGTCTGAATCGTCTCAAACTCGAGTATGTTATAGCCCTTGACCGTGGCTATCATTCCCAATTTGAATCGTATCAAAAGGTGGAGTAAATCTTGAGTTATGCTTTTCGGCGCACTAGGGGGTATGCTGCCACATAGAAACTTAACTCAATCACAAATTGTTCTCACAAGTTCCACAAGAGTTACACACAAGAGAGTTAGAGTAGGACTAAACCAGGTGGGAGGGAAGAGGAGGACGAGAGGGAAGGTCCCAAGGAGTCCCCAACCAAGGAAAACCCCATGCCACACAATTCCCCTCTCCATAGGCAACCCCACTTTCACATTTGTCACTTTCCCAACTCATGCCATCCACCTCAACCCACTTGGCCACACTTGCCAACCTGGTTTGGCTTCACCCAACCACATGGCAGCATTCTACAGTGATGGGTTCGAATTCCCAACCCCAAAAGTCTGTACCCCATAAAAGTCAACCCCACAACTTCCATAGTCGCCGCAACCAAAGTACAGAAAGCATACGAACTCCAATGTTCGTAACTTTCTTGATATTGCTCCGATCGCGACGATTCTTGGTTCGTCGGAAAGCTCTTGAGCAGAGGAGTCACTTCAGATATCTGCTCAAGCCAAATACCATTCACACACACTCAGGAGATCCAAACCACACCAAACACAAATTCTTGCACACGCTCACACCACGCATGCAACGCACGAACATATGATGGGAGGCAGACAGACGTGAATGCATATGATTGCATCACACAACACGGGGAATGCACTGAACTGCCCTAGCCCCTCGACTTCCATTGCAAGGAACGGTCTCGATCGCGTCCAGAGGTAGCATCAACGTCTCGGGCAATGCCTTAATCATGCAAACTGTATCGTGTATTTCTTCGTATTGTATTGATTTTTCCCAAGACTTGAACCTTAATTGACGGTATTTGTGATTGTTTGTGCTACCCTAAGCCATTCGAAGGAGTCTGTAGTTGAAAATGCACCTGTATCTGTAAAAATGTATCGATTGTTTTCTGCGGAATGTCTGATGGAAGTACGCGCGTGGTAAGGTTCAATGAGGGCTTGTAACCCCTCCCACAATGTAGGATACAGCCAGGTGACGTCGAAGCGCGAGCCACGCAGGTACATTGTAACATCCGTACGAAAACCCAGCTGGTCTCGATACATCGAACCAGCTGAGGGAGAATGGTGGGGAAATCTGGTTGGTTGGGAAAGCGAGACTTACAGACAATTCAGGATTGATTGGAAAACCAACCAATCGAGTTGCTCCTGAGTCAAACTTACGCAATTGGTTTGAGCTTGTTCAAACATAACCCACGTAAGTTCACCTCATCACTAATTCAACCAATCAGATCACAGCCCCAAGAGTGAGTCGACAATATTTCCGCCGCTCACTCCAAACACAACCAATAAACATCAAACACAGGTTTGTGATTGCTGTGCATTTCCTATCCATGCTATCTATAATGTTATTGGTTGAGAATCTTGTTAATTGCCACATGGGCAAGGCCCAAGGGAGTGCACCCCTCCTTGCCATGGGGAAGGTGGTTGCACCCCAAGGGGGTCTAGGGAAGGGGTCTGAAGCCTCTTGGCTCATTCTCCATTTCCTACTCCCAACAAATCAATTGGGAAATAGGATTGCTCTTCTCCAACTCACCCTCCAAGACTTGTGACTACAATTTCCAGCAACTCTCAGACTTAGTCATTTCCAGGAGCAGATACTTTCTGGTTGTACTAGAAGCCATTAATATATGGGTAAATGCCCTTTTTCTTCATAGATCCGTTACATTGGTAATCAGAGCTATTAGTAGATCCTCGCCTTGTGGGCATATAAGAGGATTTTCTGGATCTCTTTTTTTTTCTTGGAGAAGTTCTGACTTGTATTGTAATTTCTATTATAAAGTTTTTGAAGACTACAAGCTCAAGCTCAAGTTTTCAAGAAGCTTCTCCAAGAGTTCTAAGCCCTCCCTCCCTCCCTGCTGGTGGAACCATTGGAGCTACAGTGAAGGAGTGCAACCTGTGTGTATTAACATTCTCTGTTGAAGACAATCACTTTGTGATTGTTCTTGCCGTATCCATTGCGGTGGTAAGGATATTTTGCAACAGAGGTGTTTTTCACATTGTTGTGGTTGTAAGATCTATTGAAGAAATTTCTCCTTTGGAGAAAATCTTGGTTATTCACTGCGGTGATAACAATTTGCAATAGATATGTAACTCATTTTTATAATACAGTGACTTTGCTCCACATGGTTTCTACCAACTCCAATGCTGGTGGTGTTGAAGACAACAACTCCCAGGCTGAACTGGAAGCTTGTGTGCAGAAGATTGACCTGAACAACATGGATGATGAAATGGCTGAAAAGGAACCTGCTGAAAACTCCCCTGCTAAGGACCCTTCAGCTGCTGAAAATTCCAAGGAGCAGGAAGGGGAGTCTCAGGAGGATGACATTGAGTTGGAAGGGGAAGAGGATATTCTGCATGCTGAAATTGCTAAGCTGCAGGATCACGCTGCTGAGCAGGATACGCGCATCCAGCAGCAGCAGTCTCTCATCTCCACGCGCAGGGGGGAGCTCGCTGACCAGGACAACAAAATCACGTACCTGGAAGTTGAGATCAAGAACATGAAGCACGACGCACGGGAGCACGTCCATCAGCTGGCGCGGCAGACCTCAAAGATCAACGATCTGCGCGAGGCTTTCAATGCCCTTAGAAGGGAGACCATGTATCGCCCTGCACCGCGAGCGGACCCGCCTGCCAACTCTGCTAGCGGTCGCACCAACCCTTCTCGCTCTGGTGGTGCAGTGGGTGACCCCGGTCCTTCTACGCAGCGCGCTGCTGAGCCGAGCACGCAGGCCTTTGGCTCTCTGCCAATCACCCTGCCGCCATTCATCCATGGCAAGACGGACGTGGCTGCGTGGTTGTCGATGATGACCGACCTGTTCAAGGCGCACAAGGTCCAAGACGACGCTCGCGTCGTCGCTGCCACCACCGTGCTGGACCAGAATGCACAACGAGTGATGTATGGCAGCAAGATCCAGGCTGAGGCGGATAGGAAGCCGTTTGGGTGGGAGGAATTTGCCTCTGCGCTCAAGCAAGCCTTCCAGGTCCAGCCGACCCAGCTGGAGGTGCGCAGTCGCCTTGAGAAGCTGCAGTGCGGGAACCGCACAGTGCAGCAGTACGCCGTGGAGTTCGAGGAGATCTGGGTGCTCCAGAAACCGGCGGAACGTATGAGCGAAGGCGAAAAGATCCATCTGTTCTTCAGGGGGCTGCCTGAGCACCTCAAGAACATGCATATGACGGATGGGGCTGGGGAGGCATGGCGGTCCTATGATCACGTGAAGCGCGTGGTGGGGACCACTGATAAGCACTTCCGTGCTTATGCCAAAACCACTACCCAGCCGCAGCAGACTTCAAGGCCGTCGTCTAGCACTGCGGGTCCTAGCGGAAGGCAGCAGGGGACGCCTTGGAAGGGCGGGAACCACAAGAGGCCCTTCCAGCAGGGGCAGAGGGCTGACCACAAGGCCAAGAAGGTCAACGAGGGTGGACCAAGCAATGTCCAGAGCTGCTTCAAGTGCGGCAAGCCTGGACACAAGGGCTATGAGTGCCGCCACCGCAAGTCGGTGAAGTACTCTGGCCAGCCTAAGACGGACAACAAGCGCAATGACGGCAGTGGTCCCTCGGGCAGCCAGCGGGATTTTGCAAAGCCCAACTAGGGGGTGGGTACCTAGCGTGCGTAGCAGATCGAGAGGATGAGGCGGTAGTCCTGCGGGATGAGGAGTTGTTGAAACTCGAATGCCTTGTTGATTGCAAAATTGCATGTGTGTATGCATTTTCTTTTAATGAAAGCTCTTTGTTTGCCTCTCGATTTCACCCACTGGAAAGTATCGCAGTTGAATCATTACGAGATAAATTCTCAATTATCTTTTGTGATCACCATAATTTGCCTTGGATAATGGATGTGGTGGGTCGTTGCACCCAAGCGCACCCTCTAACTGCGGTTGGAATGGTAACGCGCACAGTTCGAGGTAAATTGTTTCGAGCGTTTCAATGATGGAGTGTGTTAGCGCAGTGGGATAAAGGACACCACGTGTCGTGGATACAAGCTCGTTCTTTTGGACGTAGCAAGCATGGTATTAAGGCATATTATTTGCCTCCCACTGATATAACGGCATGTCCTATCCGACCTAAACATCAGCAGAATCTGTTGTTTTCTGGTCGTGTCAACGGGCATAGTGCTTCGATCCTGGTTGATACAGGTGCCACTGCGTCATTGATTGATGGGAAGTGGATGGGATATTTGAAGGTTCCTGTTCAAGGACCATCTTGTTCTATTCGCCTGGGTGATGACAGGGTCATCCCATGCAGGAGACATGCATTGGTCAACCTGGATATCCAAGGATATCAGGAGACCATCAGCACTTTTGTCTTACCCCTCCTAGCAGGCGTAGACATTGTCTTGGGAATGGATTGGCTACGGCCTAATGAGGTGATATTAAATTTCCAAGATAACACGCTTTCATTCACAAAGAATGGGACGACGTTTCAATGGCAAGTCCCAAAGCGCCAAGCACTGGACGACAAACCTCAAACATTAGCTCTTGACGTACGCTTTGCGTCGGCTCTCCAATTCAAAGAGCATGTCAAGGGAGCTGATACACTTTTTGTGGTACATCTAGACTCTGAACCAACAACTTCACAGATTATTGAGGATTTCCCACCTCAAATGAAGGCGTTGGCAGAGGAATATTCTGAGGTTTTTGAGCCAATTCCGGACGGGTTACCTCCCGACCGTGCAGTCGGCCATACCATCCCGGTGGAACCAGGAAAGGCACCACCATTTAGACCTCTGTATCGCCTCAGTCCAGCTGAGTACGAGGAGGCTAAACATTAGATTGAGGAATACCTCAGGAAGGGATGGATAGAACCTAGCGCGTCCCCATACGGAGCACCTATCTTGTTCGTTCACAAGAAAGGGGGCGGACTGCGCATGTGCGTCGATTATCGAGCCCTGAATAAAATTACGATCAAAAACAGATATCCACTTCCGCGGATAGAAGATTTATTTGATCGACTACAGGGTGCGCAATGGTTCAGTGCATTGGATTTAGCGCAAGGCTATCACCAATTGCGTATAACAGAGGACGATGTTCCAAAGACGGCTTTCCGTTCGCCGTTCGGCCATTTTCAGTGGCGTGTGTTAAGTTTTGGCTTGACCAACGCTCCGGCCTCTTTCCAGAGGGCGATGAACGATGTGTTTCGTGATGCGATTGGCCAGTTCGTCTTGGTGTACCTCGATGATATCCTGGTATACTCGAAAACCGAAGACGAGCATACGGAACATTTAAAATGGGTCCTCGGAAAATTACGCGAGCACAAATACTACGCGCGTTTGTGGAAATGCCATTTTTACAAGCGTGAGCTAGAGTATTTGGGGCACGTGGTGGGGCATAACGGGTTGAAAGTGGACCCCAAGAAGGTAGCAGCTGTCCAGGAGTGGCCCGTCCCACGCGACGTTGGCCAAGTTCGATCATTCCTGGGCCTGGCGAATTATTTTCGTCGCTTCTTGGAAAATTATTCCACGATAGTCGCTCCCCTCACGGCATTGACCCGGAAAGGGTGTGCGTGGGAGTGGACCCCACAGTGCCAAAAGGCCTTTGAGGAGGTCAAATATAAATTAACTAACGCACCAGTTTTGGTGTTGCCAAATCCACATAAACCATATGAGGTAGTTACAGACGCCTCAACGGTGGGACTTGGAGCAGTACTCCTGCAAGATGGACGCCCTGTGGCATTTGAGAGTAGAAAACTCTCCCCGGCAGAGCAACGCTACACGACTACCGAACAAGAGTTGTTGGCTGTCGTGCATGCGCTAAGAACATGGCGATGTTATTTGGAAGGGGTAGAGTTCGTGGTCACCACTGACCATTGTCCGAACACATATTTTTCTACCCAAGCTACCCTCACTCGCCGTCAGGCCCGTTGGGCTGAACTCCTTAGTGGGTTCAGTTTCGACGTTCGTTCTCGTGCAGGTTCCACGAACCTGGCTGACCCCCTCAGCAGACAGCCGATAGGGGCAGCAACTGGGCTTGACGATACCGAACATGCGGCTGTTTTTGCTGCCTGTTTTGGCATACTAGCTGCGGCGAAAGTGAGCGAGATCGCGTTCAGTGGTTTTCTGAAACGAATTCGCACAGGATATCATATCGATTCCTGGTTCCAGAACCCACAAAACACTAAGCATTTGACTTGGGAACACGATCTTTGGTGGCGAACAAAAGAGATTGCGGTACCTCATGTAGGCAATCTACGAAACAATATTTTGGAAGAGGTGCACGCCACTAAATACGGGGGACATCTGGGCATGAATAAGACCCGGTGGGCCTTACTGTCAACGGGAGTTGGGTGTTGGCCGCGTCCTCGCTTGGGCGGAGCCGACTTCGTGGTTGGGTGTAGGGGTGCAGCCGACCTGCAGTAGTGGGCGAGCCGGTCGACGGGGTTGGTCGACCTGCACGGGAGCCACTGCAAGGGCGCCGACTTCAGGAGGGCGCCAACTTCAAGTGGTCGACTTGAGAAGTCGACCTGCAGAGGGCGTCGACTTGGGGGGACGCCGACCTGGGGTAGCCGACTGAGGTGGTCGACAAGGAGTGTCGTCGACCTGGAGTTGGTCGACCAGAGGGCGTGGTCGACCTGGTGAGGTCGACTGGAGGTGGCCGTCGACTTGGGAGGTCGACAGGCACGCACAGGAGCACCTGGTCGACGTGGTTGCTCGGTCGACCAGGTTACCTGGGTGACGAGGGTCTGCGAAGGCACGCGAAGGTCGCCCAGGCGAGGTTGGCAAGGACGACCTCGGTGGTGGTATCCCGAGGTCGACCTGGCAGATGAGATGCAGTCGTCAGCACAAGGTGGACTTGGTGCGTACGCTGTGCAGGTGACGAAGCAGTGCGCGCCAATCATCTACGAGCACCTGCGAAGCTGGTGCGCTGCTGGACTGCAGGAGCAACGCTGGCACGCCGTCGACTTGCGCTGTTGTCACGCCGTCGAACTGCAGCGTTGGCAAGCCGCGTCCCTGCACTGCTGGAGCGCGGTCGACCAAGTCGTGCTGGCACGCGGTCGACCGTGCCGCGCTGGCAGTCGACCTGCTTGCATCCTAGCTCTGATGTAGTCTTTCCTAGCCAACTTCATTGTATCATTGTTGTCAACTTTCTCTAGTGAAACTCTTGCCAAATTTCCTTGTGAACTAGCAAGTAGTGTGCGCACTAGGAAAACGACTAAGGACCAACGAACGCAGAGATCACACGAGCATCCGTGCCTAGCCCGTAGTCTAGCTCCCGTTACTAGAGCTATCTCCGCATGGTGCGGTGAGCGTGGACGGCACAACGACTTACCTTTCAGTCTAGTCGACTTAGTTGCACCTTACCTAAGTTGTTCGTAGGCCGGCAGCTGTGCGATAGTCACTATGGTAGTAGCCGTAGGTGACATGGGGGTGGTGGACACCCTGGAGGCACGGCTGGAAAACGCGAGGAGGAAGCACGAGGCCAACGAGTATGGCGACCTGCCGTGGGCGGTCGTCGAGGCTGGCATCCGTTCCTTGTGGGCGACGGAGCACCCTTCTCGGCCTGCTTCTCCTCGACCGGTGAACACCGAGGGCGGCGTCGATGTGGGCGTCAACGCCGGAGGCGACCAAGTCGGCAGCAGTGCGGGAGGCACGTCGTCGAGGCAGCGTGGTGTGATTCACGCCGACGAAGTCGGCGGCGTTCAGACGCGAGGAATGCGGTCGTTGGCGGCTGCAGGGTTCTCGCAGGGCGACGTCGGAGGTCGACGGAGTGGGTCCGTGCCGATGTCGGCAACCCAGGTGACAGCAGGCGGGATTGCACCGAGCTACGGCTACTTCAAGTTTACGCCGGACAGGATCTCGGTGACTCCCCTACTGGTCGGCCGACCCGACATTCTCACCTGGAAGGAAGCTATTGAGCCCCAGCTGGAGATGGCCGGGCTCATCAACTTTGCTCGTGGTACCGTGGCGACGCCGAGCGACCCCGACTTGCGTGCGGAGTTTCGCGCCGTGCAGCTGCTGACCTTCACGGTCATCTCGCGGTGCTGCACGCCGGGCGTGCAGATCGCCCTGAAGTGGTGCAGGGAGTACCTCGACGCCGGCCACCAGGCGTGGCACTTCATTGAGTCGACGTACCAGGTCACCGACGACCTGTTTATCGCCCAGCTTGAAGGGCAGCTGACGCACCTGCGCATGGGCGACGAGGAGACGGCGACCGACTACTGCAACCGGGCCCGGCGAATTCTCGCCACCATCAGGATGGCCGGTGCGGAGTATTCGACGGCGTCGTACATCACCCATGTCATGCAGGGACTCCGGAGCAGCTACAACCTGTTGAAGCGGCTGTCCATGGCGCCGAGCACGAGGGCGACACTCGACGAGGACAACCTAACCTCGTACATCCTGCAGGACGAGGCGATGCAGGAGGCTGAGCGGTCCCAGGAGCTCTTGGCGCAGGCAAACTTTGTCGCCCCGGCGAAGCAAGGCGGTCGACCGGGGCAGCGTGGACAGTCTGGCGGCAGTGGTAGCGGTGGCTCGAAGTCGGCCAAGGAGGTCGACAAGAAGAAGTCGACCAAGGACAGTGGCCGGGGAGGAGGAAGTCGACGCCGGGAGTGCTGGCTGTGCGGCGACCCCGACCACCTCTCCTTCGAGTGCCCCGACCGCAGTGACTCGGACGACGATGACAAGGGAGGCCGCGGGAGGTCTGGCAGTCGTCGATCTCGTCGAGGAGGAAGTCAGCCGCGCAAGGAGAAGCAGTCGACCAAGTCGTCCACCTCGGCGAAGGACGCCGACCCCTCTCCTAGCGGCAAGGGGAGCAACGACAAGTCGGCGTCGTGCTCCCTGGTCGGCGTTGTGGAGCCGACCGTCTCACTGGCGCCGGAGGCTGGTGAGGATTTCCAGGCGATGGCAGCAGCAGTGCAGGCGAACCCGGCGGTGGTCTTGCTGGACAGCGGCTGCTCCCACCACCTGATGGGGACCAAGGACGCCTTCGTCGACCTGGGGCCGAGCGGCGACTTGAAGCACGTGCGTGGCTTCAATGGGGCGCTGCAAGACGTCCAAGGCCGGGGCACGGTCGCCTTGCAAGGCGAGGCCGGGAAGCAGGTTCTCATCCCCGACGTGCTGTACGTCCCGGGTGTGCGGGCCAACCTGTTGTCGTCCGGCCAGCTGAAGGAGCATGGCGTGAAGTTTCAGGAGGACGGCGATAGTGTGCTGCTCCTCTCGGCAGCGGGAGAGGTGCTCGGTCGGGCGACGTACTCCGGGCGTATCCTCTGCACCGACCTGCGTCCTTGCTCAACGAGGTCGACGTCGCCCACGCCGGAGGTTGTGGCCCTGCGGGCGATCGTCTCCAAGACGAAGTCGACGCCAGACAGGATGCATGCTCGGCTTGCGCACGTCGGCATGGACACCATCAGGAGCTCGCCATTGGGCTGGACCTCAAGTCGGCGACGGGCGCCGACCCACCGTGTGTCTCGTGCGTCGGCGGGAAGCTGGCGCGGCACACCTTCCCCGACCAAGGCTCCGACGCCGCCGACGTGCTAGCCGTCGTCCACATCGACTTGTGTGGGCCGTTCCGCGTGGCTGCCAAGGACGGTAGCCTGTACTTCTTGCTGCTGAAGGACCGCAAGACCCGCTTCGTGTGGGTGAGGCCGGTCGCCAAGAAGTCGGACGTGCTGCTGGAGTTCCAGAAGTGGCTGGTGCTGGTGGAGAGGCAGACGAAGAAGTCGGTGCTGATGCTGCGCTCGGACCGAGGTGGGGAGTTCCTCGGGAAGACGTTCACCGACTTCGTGGACGGCAAGGGGATCGTCCACGACCTGACCTGCCCGTACACCCCGCAGCAGAACGGCATGGCGGAGCGGGAGATGCGGACGGTGGTGGAGTCGGTGAGGACAATGCTGCTGCACATGGGCGTGCAGCACCACTGGTGGCACCTCGCCCTGCGGCAGGCCGTCTGGATCCGCAACTGCCTGGAGCGATCGGCGACGCCGGGGACGACGCCGTCCCAGCTGCTGACCGGGACGAAGCCCGACTTGTCGCTGGCGCGCGTGTGGGGCTGCATGGCGCAGTACCTCGTCCCCGAGCAGCAGCGTGGTGGGAAGCTGCAGCCGAAGGCCAAGTGGGGCCTTCACCTCGGCGTGTCGGAGGCGAGCAAGGGCTGGGAGCTCCTCGACATCGCCGCCAACCGGGTGGTCACCACGTCGGACGTGGTGTTCTACGAGGATCTGTCGCTGGAGGAGTGGAGGTCGGCGCATGGCCCCGTGTCAGGGCGGACACTGATGGCCACGCCGACGGATACCTCGACGGCAACGCTCCCTCTGCTCGCTGAGGTCGGTGAGCTTGCTGAGGACGACGCCGAGGTCGTCCACCCTTCCTCTACCCCCCCTGCCCCTCCCCTCGTCGACGTGCGGGGGCTGACTCCGCCGTCGGCCTCCGGCGATGAGGGGAGCAGTGGGACGTCGCCTGTGGCGCCGACCAAGGGCATCGCCGGTGGCCGACAGGACGAGCGGCAAGTCGACGAGCAGCAGGTCAACAAGCAGCAGGTCGACCTGGGAGTGCAGTCGACTTGGATAAGGGGGGAGCCGGTCGAGGAGGTGCAGCCGACAGGGGAGCAGGCAGCAGCGAGGCCGACCAAGGAGCAGTCGGCGACCTGGCAGTCGGCAGGGGAGCTGACCGCAGGGGAGAAGTCGGTCGGGACGCCGACCGAAGTGCAGCAGGACGACGAGGATGGCGGTGAAGATGAAGGGGAGCAGTTGGGCGACGAGGAGCCGGTCGACCAGAAGGTGGTCGACCAGTCCACCGACCGGGACGTGGTGGTGGTCCCTCCTGAACCCCGGAAGTCTGGTCGACTTCGGAGGCCGCCCGACTTCTTCATCCCCGCTGCCTTCACCACGGTGTACGACGTGGAGGACGACGATGACCTGCCGTACGACGACGCTGATGAGGACAAGGAGTTTCCGGAGCTCGACCCCGACATGCTGGCCGACCCCGAGCACCGCTGGGACATCGCGACGATGTCGGTGAAGGAGGCGTTGGCGAGCTGGAAGGGTCCGGCGGTGAAGGCCGCCATGGAGGAGGAGATCCGCAGTCTCCTCGCCATGGGCACGTGGGAGCTGGTCGAACGCCCGCCGGGAGTGAATGTCATGAAGAACCGGTGGGTGCTGACGACGAAGTACAACATCGACAACACTGTCGAGCGGGAGAAGGCGAGGCTGGTCGTGAAGGGCTTCACGCAGGTGTACGGCGCCGACTACGACGAGACGTTCGCGCCGGTGGGCAGCTACGTGACGCTGAGGATCTTCCTCAGCGTCGTCGCCGTGCTCAACCTCAACCTGATGCAGCTCGACATGAAGAACGCCTTCCTGCAGAGCAAGCTCGACCGGGTGCTGTACATGTCGCAGCCGGACTACTTCAACGACGGAACCGGCCGGGTGTGCAAGCTGCTGAAGAGCCTGTACGGGCTGAAGCAGTCGCCGCTGCTATGGTACTTGGCGCTCAACGACGTGCTGGTCGGCGCTGGGTGGAAGAAGAGCCAGGTCGACGAGGCCCTCTACTTCAAGGTCGGCGACGACGGAGCGACTTGCTGGGTGCTGGTCTACGTCGACGACCTGCTCGCCGCCAGCAGCAGCCCCGAGATGCTGAAGCAGCTGAAGGAGCTACTGGAGGCCGCCTTCGAGCTGCGCGAGATCTCGCCGGTGCAGAAGTACCTCGGGCTGGAGATCGCGCGCGACAGGTCGGCGGGGAAGCTGTGGCTGCACCAGCAGGGCTACGCCGACAAGCTGCGTAGGCGCTTCATCGACGAGGAGCAGGGCGGACGGACTCCGAAGACGCCGGTCTCGGTCGACGCCTACGCCGAGCTCACCTTCGACGACGAGGAGGCGCAGGAGCGACAGGAGGAGGAGTACCGGCAGAAGGTCGGCTCGCTGCAGTTCGCGGCGACGACGACGAGGCCGGACATCGCCTTCGCCTGCAGCAAGCTGGGGAGCGGCCTCACGGTGAGAAGCGACCAGCACTGGCGCGAGGTCGACCGCTGCCTCGCCTACCTCGCCAACACGCGCGACACCGCCCTGGAGTTTGGCGGTGGACCTGAGTCGCTGGAGCTGGTCGGCTACGTGGACGCCGACGACGCCGGTGACAAGCAGAGCAGGACGAGCACGGGCGGCTACGTGTTCGTCTACGGAGGGGCCGCGGTCTCCTGGTCGAGCCAGCGCATCAAGTGCGCGACGCTGTCGTCGACCGAATCGGAGTACGTGGCGGCCGTCGAAGCCGGCAAGGAGGGACGCCGACTTCGCTTCCTCCTCGCAGAGTTCCAGCAGCTGGATGCTGGGAAGCCGACCGTCCTTCGGGTGGACAACAAGTCGGCCATCACAGTCGCCGAGGGCATGGGGTTGACGGGCAACCTCAAGCACATGGAGCGGCGACAGGCCTGGCTGCAGCACATGGTAAAGCGGGGGAAGTTTGCGCTGCAGTACATCCCGACCGCTGAGCAGCCGGCCGACTTCCTCACGAAGGCGCTGCACTATCCGGCCTTCAACCGGTGCTCCGTTGCAATCGGCCAAGTGCGTCTGGCCGACGTGGGCGACGGCGACGACGAAGTGCAGCAGTAGGTGCCATGCCCTTTTGCATGGCTCGTGCTGTGTGTTGGGTGCACGTCGACGAGCTGTTCTCAGAGAGAGGTGCTGCCGTGTGGGCTGGGGGGCCCAAGCGTGAACTCGGCATGGGAGTGTCAACGGGAGTTGGGTGTTGGCCGCGTCCTCGCTTGGGCGGAGCCGACTTCCTGGTCGGGTGTAGGGGTGCAGCCGACCTGCAGTAGTGGGCGAGCCGGTCGACGGGGTTGGTCGACCTGCACGGGAGCCACTGCAAGGGCGCCGACTTCAGGAGGGCGCCAACTTCAAGTGGTCGACTTGAGAAGTCGACCTGCAGAGGGCGTCGACTTGGGGGGACGCCGACCTGGGGTAGCCGACTGAGGTGGTCGACAAGGAGTGTCGTCGACCTGGAGTTGGTCGACCAGAGGGCGTGGTCGACCTGGTGAGGTCGACTGGAGGTGGCCGTCGACTTGGGAGGTCGACAGGCACGCACAGGAGCACCTGGTCGACGTGGTTGCCCGGTCGACCAAGTTACCTGGGTGACGAGGGTCTGCGAAGGCACGCGAAGGTCGCCCAGGCGAGGTTGGCAAGGACGACCTCGGTGGTGGTATCCCGAGGTCGACCTGGCAGATGAGATGCAGTCGTCAGCACAAGGTGGACTTGGTGCGTACGCTGTGCAGGTGACGAAGCAGTGCGCGCCAATCATCTACGAGCACCTGCGAAGCTGGTGCGCTGCTGGACTGCAGGAGCAACGCTGGCACGCCGTCGACTTGCGCTGTTGTCACGCCGTCGAACTGCAGCGTTGGCAAGCCGCGTCCCTGCACTGCTGGAGCGCGGTCGACCAAGTCGTGCTGGCACGCGGTCGACCGTGCCGCGCTGGCAGTCGACCTGCTTGCATCCTAGCTCTGATGTAGTCTTTCCTAGCCAACTTCATTGTATCATTGTTGTCAACTTTCTCTAGTGAAACTCTTGCCAAATTTCCTTGTGAACTAGCAAGTAGTGTGCGCACTAGGAAAACGACTAAGGACCAACGAACGCAGAGATCACACGAGCATCCGTGCCTAGCCCGTAGTCTAGCTCCCGTTACTAGAGTTATCTCCGCACTTACGTGATGTATATTGGTGGCCTGGAGTCGGTAGTGATGTCCAACAGTTTGTGGCACGTTGTGACACGTGCGCACGTAACAAACCGGACACACAGAAGCCTGGTGGTTTGCTTCAACCACTTGAAATTCCGAGTGAACCTTGGGAAAGCGTTTCACTGGATTTGATCACCGACCTCCCAAGAATCCGTGATGGGTATACGACGATACTCATCTTTGTAGATCGCCTTACAAAAATGGTGCACTTCGTACCCACGACAACAGACGTGTCAGCAGAGGATACTGCTCGGTTGTTCGTGACACATGTGTTCCGCCTACACGGATTGCCACGTGTATTAGTGTCTGATCGCGACCCGCGCTTCACGAGCCGATTCTGGCGTGAAGTAACCGAGACACTGGGAATGAAGCTTAAGATGTCGTCAGCGTTCCATCCCCAGACAGATGGGCAAACGGAACGGACTAACCGCACTCTCGAGCAGATGCTTCGTTCTTTCATAAGCCCAACACAGGACAATTGGGACGAGTTGTTACCCATGGTCGAGTTTGCGGTTAACAACTCAGTGCATGATAGCACACATGAAAAACCATTTATCCTGAACTGTGGTCGGCATCCCACAACACCTGCTACGCATGGGATCGGCGGTTTGAAATTACCTGCCGCAAAGGATTTTGTGGGCAAGCAACGAGAGGCCCTAAAGTCGGCACGTCGTTGGCTGCAGTTTGCCCAACAAAGGCAAAAATCCTATGCCGATATGAAACGCCGGGAAGTATCATTCTCCGTTGGAGACAAAGTTTTGTTAAGCACGAAGAATATTCGGCTTAAGA
This sequence comes from Closterium sp. Yama58-4, assembly GCA_947470075.1. NCBI lineage: Eukaryota > Viridiplantae > Streptophyta > Zygnematophyceae > Desmidiales > Closteriaceae > Closterium > Closterium sp. Yama58-4. Next base: position 100,458 of record CANIUD010000083.1, on the reverse strand, counting down.
TCCCTGGTGCGAGAAAGTTGTTCCCTCGCTGGATTGGGCCCTTCGAGGTGATTCAACGAGTTGGTGCGGTAGCTTACAAGCTCAAGCTACCTGATACCCTGCAGATTCACAATGTCTTCCATGTGTCTCTGTTAAGCAAGTACGTTGCAGAAGGCAAGTACTTACCACCACCAACAATCGTCCTAGGGGAGGAACTGTACTATGAAGTCGAACGAGTGCTTTTGCATCGTGATCGACAACGCGGCCGCAAGACTGTACGAGAGTTCCTCATTAAGTGGAAAGGCTATGGGCCTGAACACAACTCATGGGAGCCGGAAGAACATTTGACTGATACTGCGGTCCAGTCTTACATGGAAGACCTGGCTCAGCGAGCACTCCCACAACCAGCGGATGGTGTTGACCCTGGTCGTAATGTGGTTCGTCGTGCTCGTAGCACTCGTCCTAAGAAGCACCCCACGGCAACGAGGACGTTGCCAGCTGGAGGGGGAGGAGTGTAACATCCGTACGAAAACCCAGCTGGTCTCGATACATCGAACCAGCTGAGGGAGAATGGTGGGGAAATCTGGTTGGTTGGGAAAGCGAGACTTACGGACAATTCAGGATTGATTGGAAAACCAACCAATCGAGTTGCTCCTGAGTCAAACTTACGCAATTGGTTTGAGCTTGTTCAAACATAACCCACGTAAGTTCACCTCATCACTAATTCAACCAATCAGATCACAGCCCCAAGAGTGAGTCGACAATATTTCCGCCGCTCACTCCAAACACAACCAATAAACATCAAACACAGGTTTGTGATTGCTGTGCATTTCCTATCCATGCTATGTATAATATTATTGGTTGAGAATCTTGTTAATTGCCACATGGGCAAGGCCCAAGGGAGTGCACCCCTCCTTGCCATGGGGAAGGTGGTTGCACCCCAAGGGGGTCTAGGGAAGGGGTCTGAAGCCTCTTGGCTCATTCTCCATTTCCTACTCCCAACAAATGAATTGGGAAATAGGATTGCTCTTCTCCAACTCACCCTCCAAGACTTGTGACTGCAATTTCCAGCAACTCTCAGACTTAGTCATTTCCAGGAGCAGTTACTTTCTGGTTGTACTAGAAGCCATTACCGTCATACCCCGGATATAAGCGCCACCCGCGGATAAGCGCCCGGCGCTTATATCCGGTGCTCGATTATAAGCGCACCCCCCTGAAAAAACTTGTTTTATTATAAGCGCACGTAAACTTTAAATTTTGAATTGTGTTCGAAACACTGTAACGATTCCTACTTTAGCAGGGGAATGTGTTGCAGATTCGCTTCCCTTCACATTCGGACCCTGCACTGGATGCGGGTCCAGTCAGCAGGAGCAGTCAGGAGCTGTCAGAAGCTGTCAGAAGCTGTCAGGAGCTGTCAGAGTGGGTGTATCTCCAGCGCGCGCGAGAAATTTCACAGAACTTCGACTCGATTGAAAAAGGCAAGCACGAGATCTACAGCTTGGTGTTAAAAAATATATAAAATATATATGTCGTTTTATAAACGCCGGCGCTTATAATTTTACCCGATTATCAGCCCACCCCCCCAAAAAAAACCTGTTTTATTATTGCCCCCCATGGGGGTATATCCGGGGTATGACGGTAATATATGGGTAAATGCCCTTTTTCTTCATAGATCCGTTACATACATAGCTCTCACATCGATCGATTTACGTACACGCGACTGTATTGCGTGGTATATTTGGCAAGCGTAGTTCGTCTTAGGGCGGCCGAGTATAATGTTCTTTCATCGAACGTACTAAACACCCACCACAGACGTGGGTTCGAAGTAACTACTCCATGATTGGTACCCCAACCCCCTCGCCAAATGTTTTGGGATGCTCTCGCCATCGGCCGTTATTGCCTCTTTGCCTCACCGACCCGCGCCCATGATCGCCGCGCCCATGATCGCCGCGCCCATGATCGCCGCGCCCATGATCGCCGCGTCCTTCTGGGCTCCGCCCGTCGCGCCGTCGCCCTGCTCCGCGAAGCCCGTCCGCTACCCGCCGCTCGCTCCCCGTGCCACAATCTCCCAGTCTTGCGCCGCTCCCACTAGTAGTGGCCTCTGCGCCGCTGCCCCGCTGTCACTGCCCGCCAGCACGTCCGCGCGCAATGCTCGCGCAAGAGAGGAGGGCGGAATCGTGGAGCACCCAAGAGATGAGCGCCGGAGGGAGGAGCAGCGCAAGGCGGGGGAGCGCGGACGAGGGGAGCGCGGACGAGGGGAGCGTGCAGGGAAAAAGCGAGGCGGAAATGGAGTGGCGGGCGGCGATGAGGAGGCGAATGCGCGGAGCCGCAGGGAGCAGCGCAGGGCGAGGGAGCGCGCGCTGCTGAAGGCGCTGATGGCGGCGAGGCTGGGCGGAGAGGCGACGGCGAGGGAGCGCGCTGCCGCTGCTGCGCGCATGGTGACTCCCGCGCTGATGCGCGCCGTGCGGCGGACGCAACCCGCCGGGGGGGCGGCGGCATGGGCACGCAGCGAGGGGGACGTGGGAAGGATGGCGGAGGCGGCAGTAGAGGGCAGTGGGGGCGCACAGGGCGAGCAACAGGGCGGGGGAGAGGGAGAGGGAGAGGGAGAGGGAGTGGGAGAGGGAGAGGGGGAGGGGGAAGGGGAGGAGGAGGAGGAGGGATCGGAAGAGGGAGAGTGGATGGGAGTGGAGGTGAATGTGCGGCACGTGACGGCCGCTGTGCAGGTGTGTGCGTGTGAGTGTGTGTCTGGTGTGTGTGAGTGTGTGTCTGGTGTGTGTGCGTGTGTGTCTGGTGTGTGTGCGTGTGTGTCTGGTGTGTGTGCGTGTGTGTCTGGTGTGTGTGCGTGTGTGTCTGGTGTGTGTGCGTGTGTGTCTGGTGTGTGTGCGTGTGTGTCTGGTGTGTGTGCGTGTGTGTCTGGTGTGTGTGCGTGTGTGTCTGGTGTGTGTGCGTGTGTGTCTGGTGTGTGTGCGTGTGTGTCTGGTGTGTGTGCGTGTGTGTCTGGTGTGTGTGCGTGTGTGTCTGGTGTGTGTGCGTGTGTGTCTGGTGTGTGTGCGTGTGTGTCTGGTGTGTGTGCGTGTGTGTCTGGTGTGTGTGCGTGTGTGTTTGGTGTGTGTGCGTGTGTGTCTGGTGTGTGTGCGTGTGTGTCTGGTGTGTGTGCGTGTGTGTCTGGTGTGTTTGCGTGTGTGTCTGGTGTGTGTGCGTGTGTGTATGAGTGTGTTTGTCTGGTGTGTGTGTGTGTGTGTGTGTGTTTGTGTGTGTGTGTGTGTGTGTGTGTGTGTGTTTGTGTGTGTTTGTGTGTGTGTGTGTGTGTGTGTGTGTGCGTATGTGTGTGTGTGTGTGTGTGTGTGTGTGTGTGTGGACCTCGTGAGGTGGCAGGGGCGGGCATGAGAGTCAGTGGAGTGGTGGTGCAGGGCTGGAGCTGCTCTCATCCCCCCATTCCTGCATCACATACCCACATGCCCCACATGCCCCGCATGCTCCATGGCACCTCCCCACCCGGTCGGGTGCAGGTGTGTGTGGGCGCGGGGGACATGGCGCGCGCAGAGCAGCTGGTGCGCCTGGCGAGGGCGGCGGGGGGAGCAGCGGCGCCCAACTGCCGCGTGCTCACAGTCATGGCGCGCGCCTACTGCCACAACGGCCAGCGCCGACACGCCTATGCGCTGCTGCAGGTCAGCCATGCGCGCCGCTGTGCACGTAGCAGTGTGCCAGTATGTATGTTCATCACCCAATGCATGCCCCATACCTTCCCCCTCCCATATCTTCCCCCTCCCGTGCCCTTTTCCTTCCGATACTCTCACGCCCCTTCCCCTCCCACAGCCAGCCCTTCCCCCTTCTCATGCCCCCCTTCCTCTCATGCCCCCCTTCCTCCCGTGCCCCCCTTCCTCCCATGCCCCCCTTCCTCCCATGCCCCCCCTCCTCCCACGCCCGTCCCCCTCACTGCACTGCACCCCGGCCCGCCCTGGGCAGGAGATGGAGCGGAGGGGTCCTGCACCAGATGCGGCGGTGTTCCACGTGGTGATGGAGGGCGAGCGCCATGCGGAGGCCGTCACGGCACTGCTGGACGCCATGGCGCGCTGCCACGTGCCGCCCACTGAGAGGACCTTCAGGTGCCCACCGAGAGAACCTTCAGGTGCCCTCCGAGAGGACCTTCAGGTGCCCTCCGAGAGGACCTTCAGGTGCCCTCCGAGAGGACCTTCAGGTGCCCACTGAGAGAACCTTCAGGTGCCCACTGAGAGAACCTTCAGGTGCGCCCAACCACACCGTGGTGGGTATGGAGGTCACCGCATCTCGCCCTTCCTTTCCCCTCTGCCTGCGCTGCACTGCATCCATGTGCCACACGCCTGTGAATGAGTTTTGCTGCCTGGCTGCACGGATGGTGCTTGCCTTGCCAACATGCGCATGCCATGTGAGTTGAGCCCCTCTCGTGTTCCTTCACCAAGCACTCAGTCAACGCGCTCCCCTTCCCTCGCTGCCACGTGCCGGGCAGCTGTGCAGCGCTTCCATGCCAATGGCCTCACGCGCGCCACTTGCCTGCCTGCCCACCCTCACTCCACTCCATGCTCAACGAGCCACGCCTCACTCACTTGCTGTCGGGCTGGACGCGACACAGGCGGTGGATTGCAGTTGGGGCCGGCCGGTTGGCGCACACTGGCTGTTCGGCTGTTCACCTCATGCGCACCACACGCTTTCTGCATGCAAGTGTGCGCCCAATCTGGCACATGTGGCATCACACGTCCATGACAGGTTCACATGGGACCACATGTGTCTCACCACGAACGGAGCGGGTTCTTGTGGTCCAGGCAGGAGCGGTGTGTCACACACGACGGGTCAACGGAGCCAGAAGAAGAAGGCCTGGCTGGAATGGACCCATGATGCACTGGTTCGTTTTGGGTGAAGCTGCTGAGCGATCAGCTCATGCCTTCCACTCACCATCCATTCATGCCCCCGCCCTCCCCCTCCCTCCCACCCAACCCCCCCCCCCCCCCCACCCCGCGCAGTGTGGCGATGGCGTGCATGGGGCGGGCGGGGGACGTGGCGGCAGCGGAGGCACTGTGGCACCGCATGACGGCCGCCCACATCGCCCCCTCGCCCTTCGCCTTCTGTGCCCTCGCCCATGGTAAGTGCTGCATGCATTCAAGATTCGGTGTTGGCCAATTTCCCTTCTCGGGCTCTAGCTTGCCATGTGTATGTTGTCGTGCACTCCTCGTCCCCGTGCCCCCACCGCCCTGCCCCTCCGTCAATCCACCATACCTTGTTGCTGCCCACGGCCCACCATGCATGGCAGTGTACGGGCAGGCGGGCATGGTGGAGCGGTGTGCGGGTGTGGTGCAGCAGATGGAGACAAGCCTCGCGCACACGCGGAGACGGCAGGCACGCGGCACAGCGAGGCGGGTGGGGAGTGCTGCCCTCCGAGACACCCCGGATTGGCCCGCCTCATGTGGCGCCGTGGGGGCAGTCAGGGGGGAGGGGGGAGGGATGGGCGCAGCGGAGGAGATGGGGGCGGTGGGAGGCATGGCAGGAGGGGTGGAGAGCGGTGGGGATGGTGGTGTTGGGAGGGCGAGTGGAGAAGAGGGAATGAAGAGGCGAGGGCGAGGGAGAAGGTTGCATGTGGCAGGGGTGGGGGAGGAGAGGGACGGCGGGGGGGCGGAAGGGCAGCACAGCGGGCGGATGGCGGCGGCCAGGGGAGGCACACACGCAAGTAACAGGATGTTGCTGACGTCAGCCCACAACATTCTGATTGGCGCCCATGCTGGGCGTGGCGATGCGGAGGCGGCCGTGGCGGTGCTGCGGGGGATGCGACGAAAAGGTGGGTGCTTGCTGCAATGCTTGGAAAGCTTGCCTGCTGTGGCTTAAGGCATTGTGTCCCCCCCATGTGTCCCCCCATGTCTCACGCGGGTGCCCCCCAGGCCTGCAGCCGTGCATGCGCAGCTTCAACGCAGCAGCGCTGGCGTGCATGAGGGCGAGGCGGGTGGAGCGCGCCGTGCGCCTGCTGGGGGAGGCGCAGCGCCAAGGGCTGCCGCCCACCGCTGCCACCTTCGCCCTCCTCATTGTGAGCCACCTTCGCCCTCCTCATTGTGAGCCACCTTCGCCCTCCTCATTGTGAGCCACCTTCGCCCTCCTCATTGTGAGCCACCTTCGCCCTCCTCATTGTGAGCCACCTTCGCCCTCCTCATTGTGAGCCACCTTCGCCCTCCTCATTGTGAGCCACCTTCGCCCTCCTCATTGTGAGCCACCTTCGCCCTCCTCATTGTGAGCCACCTTCGCCCTCCTCATTGTGAGCCACCTTCGCCCTCCTCATTGTGAGCCACCTTCGCCCTCCTCATTGTGAGCCACCTTCGCCCTCCTCATTGTGAGCCACCTTCGCCCTCCTCATTGTGAGCCACCTTCGCCCTCCTCATTGTGAGCCACCTTCGCCCTCCTCATTGTGAGCCACCTTCGCCCTCCTCATTGTGAGCCACCTTCGCCCTCCTCATTGTGAGCCACCTTCGCCCTCCTCATTGTGACCCACCTTCGCCCTCCTCATTGTGAGCCACCTTCGCCCTCCTCATTGTGACCCACCTTCGCCCTCCTCATTGTGAGCCACCTTCGCCCTCCTCATTGTGAGCCACCTTCGCCCTCCTCATTGTGAGCCACCTTCGCCCTCCTCATTGTGAGCCACCTTCGCCCTCCTCATTGTGAGCCACCTTCGCCCTCCTCATTGTGAGCCACCTTCGCCCTCCTCATTGTGAGCCACCTTCGCCCTCCTCATTGTGAGCCACCTTCGCCCTCCTCATTGTGAGCCACCTTCGCCCTCCTCATTGTGAGCCACCTTCGCCCTCCTCATTGTGAGCCACCTTCGCCCTCCTCATTGTGACCCACCTTCGCCCTCCTCATTGTGAGCCACCTTCGCCCTCCTCATTGTGAGCCACCTTCGCCCTCCTCATTGTGAGCCACCTTCGCCCTCCTCATTGTGAGCCACCTTCGCCCTCCTCGTTGTGAGCCACCTTCGCCCTCCTCATTGTGAGCCACCTTCGCCCTCCTCATTGTGAGCCACCTTCGCCCTCCTCATTGTGAGCCACCTTCGCCCTCCTCGTTGTGAGTCACCTTCGCCCTCCTCGTTGTGAGCCACCTTCGCCCTCCTCGTTGTGAGTCACCTTCGCCCTCCTCGTTGTGAGCCACCTTCGCCCTCCTCATTGTGAGCCACCTTCGCCCTCCTTATTGTGAGCCACCTTCGCCCTCCTCATTGTGAGCCACCTTCGCCCTCCTCATTGTGAGCCACCTTCGCCCTCCTCATTGTGAGCCACCTTCGCCCTCCTCATTGTGAGCCACCTTCGCCCTCCTCATTGTGAGCCACCTTCGCCCTCCTCATTGTGAGCCACCTTCGCCCTCCTCATTGTGAGCCACCTTCGCCCTCCTCATTGTGAGCCACCTTCGCCCTCCTCATTGTGAGCCACCTTCGCCCTCCTCATTGTGAGCCACCTTCGCCCTCCTCATTGTGAGCCACCTTCGCCCTCCTCATTGTGAGCCACCTTCGCCCTCCTCATTGTGAGCCACCTTCGCCCTCCTCATTGTGAGCCACCTTCGCCCTCCTCATTGTGAGCCCACCCCAGCACGCCATGGTTGAAGGTGAGTATTCCTGCACGGCTCGAGACATATTTTCCTCCTGTCAAGCCCACATAGCCAGTTCTCAAGCCCTTCCCCCGTCACCTCCCCTCCTGACCTCTGCCCCCGTTGCAGCAAGCAGGGGGGCACATGCGGCGGGCGGGCATGGTGGAGGCAGCGCTGCACCGCATGGCACTCGCTGGCTGCCCGCATGATGCCGTGGTCAGCCACCCGCCCCCCACCCAACCATCCCTTGTCTCTCAATTCCCATGCACTCCTTACATGCAACATCTCTCCCTTACATGCTCTTCTGCTGGCACCACTGTTTCAGCATTGTTGAATCCCGTCCAGCCGGCTCAACCTCACGTCACCTGTCGCCTCTCCTCCTTCTTCCTTGTGCACGCCGTCAGACGTACCGCAGTGCGGTGTATGCGTGGGTGCGGTGTGGCGAGGGCGGGCGCGCGCTGGAGGTGCTGCAGGAGATGGTGGCGGCCGGCCACCCGCCCGCCATGACCGTGCCGGACGTGCTCATCAAGGTGACGTGCTCATCAAGGTGACGTGCTCATCAAGGTGACGTGCTCATCAAGGTGACGTGCTCATCAAGGTGACGTGCTCATCAAGGTGACGTGCTCATCAAGGTGACGTGCTCATCAAGGTGACGTGCTCATCAAGGTGACGTGCTCATCAAGGTGACGTGCTCATCAAGGTGACGTGCTCATCAAGGTGACGTGCTCATCAAGGTGACGTGCTCATCAAGGTGACGTGCTCATCAAGGTGACGTGCTCATCAAGGTGTGCTCATCAAGGTGTGCTCATCAAGGTGTGCTCATCAAGGTGTGCTCATCAAGGTGTGCTCATCAAGGTGTGCTCATCAAGGTGTGCTCATCAAGGTGTGCTCATCAAGGTGTGCTCATCAAGGTGTGCTCGTCAAGGTGTGCTCATCAAGGTGTGCTCATCAAGGTGTGCTCATCAAGGTGTGCTCATCAAGGTGTGCTTATCAAGGTGTGCTCATCAAGGTGTGCTCATCAAGGTGTGCCTGACGTCAAACCTCAAGCTCGAGGAAGAATGGTTGTGTGTATGGGTACAATAGAAAAATGCAACCTTAATTGCGAGGAGGGAACAATGTTTGTTTTGCTCATCACTTTTGCCTGGGTTGAGAGAAGAAAACAACCCTTCGGTCAGTCTAGGCATGAGCATGGCACCGAACCGCAGTTTGAATCAAATCAGTTCGACTCAAACTCAACCGTGGTTGAATAGTTTCCTGCTCCCTATCCCACACAATCTACAATGGAATCAATCACTTCTGTTGTCACGACTCAATGCTTTTCCTCGTTACCAGATGTGTCGCTTCTGTTGTTGCTAGCTTCTTAATCTCACTGAGCTCCGCCACTCCTTTCTCGATGACTTACCCTCGTGTGTGCCAACCTGCCCCCTCCGGCCGCGTGCCCTTCCAGAGTGTGGACGGTGCTTTGCTGCTCGAGTGCACGCGGGCAGCACCTGACGGCAATTTGAAGAACTTCCTGCGAGAGATGAAAAGCGCTGGTGAGAGGGGTGCTGATAACATGTGCACTTGACGAGAATGTGAAGCATTTGTTCGTCCTTGACATCACTTGCTTGCTCTAGCGTTGATTGGACCTTTACCCTAAACTGTTGGTGGTCATTCCAACGCTTCTCTCACCTCTTTGCTCCCATGGCTCCTAAGCCATCATCCCAGCAGGCTTCTAAGCATACCGTGTCATTGCCTCGCAACGAGCCAGCACAGTGTGGAATGCTCTTCATCCTCCCTTCGTCCTTTCCATCGCATCACCCTTCTGATGCAAATGCTTCTTGTTCATCCCGTGTCCTCCCTTTCTAACCCATCTCCTCAACTCTCGTCGTGTGTCTGTGTTTGTACCCGCCAGGGCTCACCCCCACGGCGTCCACATCGGCGCACCTCGTGCAGCTCCTCGCCTCCTCGCACTCACCCGCCCACGCGCTCGGTAAAACGCCCTCCCTTACACCACCCACTCCCGCTGCCACCTGCTCGCCTTCACAACCCCAAGCGCGCCCAACAACACCCCATGTGCGCCCAACAACACCCCAAGCGCGCCCAACAACACCCCATGTGCGCCCAACAACACCCCAAGCGCGCCCAACAACACCCCATGTGCGCCCAACAACACCCCAAGCGCGCCCAACAACACCCCATGTGCGCCCAACAACACCCCAAGCGCGCCCAACAACACCCCATGTGCGCCCCTCCCTGCCGGCCCGTGCATGTCCAACAGATGCCGCCCACGAGCTGGCAGCAGCTGGGGTGGGCCAACTGGGAGGCGCCACGTGGCATGCAATAGGGCAGGCTGTGTGGCACATGTCCCACAGCAACCCCCACGAGGTAAGGCTTCATCAACCCCCACGAGGTAAGGCTTCATCAACCCCCATGAGGTAAGGCTTCATCAACCCCCATGGCATGCCGCACCCACAGCCATGCCGCACACACAGCCATGGCAGCTCTTCACATCTCCCTGTGGCTCGCCTGTGCAATCCCTTGCCCCGTGCCCGTCCCTCCACATGCCTGCAGGCCGCCCTTGCAGCCCAGCGCCTGCTGTCCGCCGTGGAGGCTGATGGATGCCCTGTGACCAGGTGAGTCCAGCGGTGAGGGGAGGGGTGAGGCGAGAGGTGAGGGGAGGGGTGAGGCGGGAGGTGAGGCGAGAGGTGGGGCGAGAGGTGAGGCGAGAGGTGAGGCGAGAGGTGAGGGGAGAGATGAGGCGAGAGGTGAGGCATGGCGAGTGCATGGGTGGGGAGTGCATGGGTGGGGGGAGTGCATGGGTGGGGAGTGCATGGGGGGGCAGGAAGCTTGGTCTGTGCCCCTCCAGCATCGCATGCCTCTGCTGTGCTCGCTTGGTGCACTATCTGCCCTGCTGTACCTGCAACACTCCACTGGACTGCGATGGCAGTCATTCAGCCCCGCCCCCCCCTGTGAGCGTGCAGGGAGCTGTACGAGGTGGCCATCGCAGTGCATGTGCGCAGCGGCCACGGCACCACCGCCCTGCACCTGCACCGCCTCATGGAGGCCGCCCATCCCGCCGCCCCTGCCACCCATGACGCCCTGCCTGCCACCCATGACGCCCTGCCTGCCCGTGAGGATGATACCCGGCCTGCTCCCCAGGGTGGCCTCCAAAGAGCCTCGCATGGTGCTTCTCATGGGGAAGCCATGCCTCCAGCACAGGGGAGTCGGGAAGAGAAAGGGAAGGCGTTGGAAGATTCATCACGATTGGAGGGGGCTGGAGATGGGCAAGCACGTGGGGGCGCGTGGAGTGGAGTGGCAGGGCGAGTAGCAAATGGGCGCACCATTCACTCCAGCACAGCTTCTGATCACTGTTTCCAGCCCAGCCCGCGCAGCAGCAGCAGCAGCAGCAGCAGCAGCAGCAACGACACCATGCACAGAAGTGACGGCGACATGAGCAGCAGCGAGGACAACATGAGCAGCATCGAGGAAGCTTCTTCCGAGCTCACATTTTTGGAAGCCATAGATGCCGCCCTCACCCACGCCCTGGCTCAGGTGTGCCCTCACCCACGCCCTGGCTCAGGTGTGCCCTCACCCACGCCCTGGCTCAGGTGTGCCCTCACCCACGCCCTGGCTCAGGTGTGCCCTCACCCACGCCCCTCAGGTGTGTCCTCACCCACGCCCTGGCTCAGGTGTGCCCTCACCCACGCCCCTCAGGTGTGCCCTCACCCACGCCCCTCAGGTGTGCCCTCACCCACGCCCCTCAGGTGTGTCCTCACCCACGCCCCTCGGGTGTGTCCTCACCCACGCCCCTCAGGTGTGTCCTCACCGCAACGGATGAGATGAGGTCGTATGCTTCTTGCTTGGGTTCGATGCCACTGTCTCCTCCACCTGTCAGCGTACTGTTGCAGCGCTGGTGTGGAGTATGTGCATGGAATAAAACTGCTGCGTGCACCACCAAGTATGTGCATGGAATAAAACTGCTGCGTGCACCACCAAGTATGTGCATGGAATAAAACTGCTGCGTGCACCACCAAGTATGTGCATGGAATAAAACTGCTGCGTGCACCACCAAGTATGTGCATGGAATAAAACTGCTGCGTGCACCACCAAGTATGTGCATGGAATAAAACTGCTGCGTGCACCACCAAGTATGTGCATGGAATAAAACTGCTGCGTGCACCACCAAGTATGTGCATGGAATAAAACTGCTGCGTGCACCACCAAGTATGTGCATGGAATAAAACTGCTGCGTGCACCACCAAGTATGTGCATGGAATAAAACTGCTGCGTGCACCACCAAGTATGTGCATGGAATAAAACTGCTGCGTGCACCACCAAGTATGTGCATGGAATAAAACTGCTGCGTGCACCACCAAGTATGTGCATGGAATAAAACTGCTGCGTGCACCACCAAGTATGTGCATGGAATAAAACTGCTGCGTGCACCACCAAGTATGTGCATGGAATAAAACTGCTGCGTGCACCACCAAGTATGTGCATGGAATAAAACTGCTGCGTGCACCACCAAGTATGTGCATGGAATAAAACTGCTGCGTGCACCACCAAGTATGTGCATGGAATAAAACTGCTGCGTGCACCACCAAGTATGTGCATGGAATAAAACTGCTGCGTGCACCACCAAGTATGTGCATGGAATAAAACTGCTGCGTGCACCACCAAGTATGTGCATGGAATAAAACTGCTGCGTGCACCACCAAGTATGTGCATGGAATAAAACTGCTGCGTGCACCACCAAGTATGTGCATGGAATAAAACTGCTGCGTGCACCACCAAGTATGTGCATGGAATAAAACTGCTGCGTGCACCACCAAGTATGTGCATGGAATAAAACTGCTGCGTGCACCACCAAGTATGTGCATGGAATAAAACTGCTGCGTGCACCACCAAGTATGTGCATGGAATAAAACTGCTGCGTGCACCACCAAGTATGTGCATGGAATAAAACTGCTGCGTGCACCACCAAGTATGTGCATGGAATAAAACTGCTGCGTGCACCACCAAGTATGTGCATGGAATAAAACTGCTGCGTGCACCACCAAGTATGTGCATGGAATAAAACTGCTGCGTGCACCACCAAGTATGTGCATGGAATAAAACTGCTGCGTGCACCACCAAGTATGTGCATGGAATAAAACTGCTGCGTGCACCACCAAGTATGTGCATGGAATAAAACTGCTGCGTGCACCACCAAGTATGTGCATGGAATAAAACTGCTGCGTGCACCACCAAGTATGTGCATGGAATAAAACTGCTGCGTGCACCACCAAGTATGTGCATGGAATAAAACTGCTGCGTGCACCACCAAGTATGTGCATGGAATAAAACTGCTGCGTGCACCACCAAGTATGTGCATGGAATAAAACTGCTGCGTGCACCACCAAGTATGTGCATGGAATAAAACTGCTGCGTGCACCACCAAGTATGTGCATGGAATAAAACTGCTGCGTGCACCACCAAGTATGTGCATGGAATAAAACTGCTGCGTGCACCACCAAGTATGTGCATGGAATAAAACTGCTGCGTGCACCACCAAGTATGTGCATGGAATAAAACTGCTGCGTGCACCACCAAGTATGTGCATGGAATAAAACTGCTGCGTGCACCACCAAGTATGTGCATGGAATAAAACTGCTGCGTGCACCACCAAGTATGTGCATGGAATAAAACTGCTGCGTGCACCACCAAGTATGTGCATGGAATAAAACTGCTGCGTGCACCACCAAGTATGTGCATGGAATAAAACTGCTGCGTGCACCACCAAGTATGTGCATGGAATAAAACTGCTGCGTGCACCACCAAGTATGTGCATGGAATAAAACTGCTGCGTGCACCACCAAGTATGTGCATGGAATAAAACTGCTGCGTGCACCACCAAGTATGTGCATGGAATAAAACTGCTGCGTGCACCACCAAGTATGTGCATGGAATAAAACTGCTGCGTGCACCACCAAGTATGTGCATGGAATAAAACTGCTGCGTGCACCACCAAGTATGTGCATGGAATAAAACTGCTGCGTGCACCACCAAGTATGTGCATGGAATAAAACTGCTGCGTGCACCACCAAGTATGTGCATGGAATAAAACTGCTGCGTGCACCACCAAGTATGTGCATGGAATAAAACTGCTGCGTGCACCACCAAGTGTGTGCATGGAATAAAACTGCTGCGTGCACCACCAAGTATGTGCATGGAATAAAACTGCTGCGTGCACCACCAAGTATGTGCATGGAATAAAACTGCTGCGTGCACCACCAAGTATGTGCATGGAATAAAACTGCTGCGTGCACCACCAAGTATGTGCATGGAATAAAACTGCTGCGTGCACCACCAAGTATGTGCATGGAATAAAACTGCTGCGTGCACCACCAAGTATGTGCATGGAATAAAACTGCTGCGTGCACCACCAAGTGTGTGCATGGAATAAAACTGCTGCGTGCACCACCAAGTATGTGCATGGAATAAAACTGCTGCGTGCACCACCAAGTGTGTGCATGGAATAAAACTGCTGCGTGCACCACCAAGTATGTGCATGGAATAAAACTGCTGCGTGCACCACCAAGTATGTGCATGGAATAAAACTGCTGCGTGCACCACCAAGTATGTGCATGGAATAAAACTGCTGCGTGCACCACCAAGTATGTGCATGGAATAAAACTGCTGCGTGCACCACCAAGTATGTGCATGGAATAAAACTGCTGCGTGCACCACCAAGTATGTGCATGGAATAAAACTGCTGCGTGCACCACCAAGTATGTGCATGGAATAAAACTGCTGCGTGCACCACCAAGTATGTGCATGGAATAAAACTGCTGCGTGCACCACCAAGTATGTGCATGGAATAAAACTGCTGCGTGCACCACCAAGTATGTGCATGGAATAAAACTGCTGCGTGCACCACCAAGTATGTGCATGGAATAAAACTGCTGCGTGCACCACCAAGTATGTGCATGGAATAAAACTGCTGCGTGCACCACCAAGTATGTGCATGGAATAAAACTGCTGCGTGCACCACCAAGTATGTGCATGGAATAAAACTGCTGCGTGCACCACCAAGTATGTGCATGGAATAAAACTGCTGCGTGCACCACCAAGTATGTGCATGGAATAAAACTGCTGCGTGCACCACCAAGTGTGTGCATGGAATAAAACTGCTGCGTGCACCACCAAGTGTGTGCATGGAATAAAACTGCTGCGTGCACCACCAAGTATGTGCATGGAATAAAACTGCTGCGTGCACCACCAAGTATGTGCATGGAATAAAACTGCTGCGTGCACCACCAAGTATGTGCATGGAATAAAACTGCTGCGTGCACCACCAAGTATGTGCATGGAATAAAACTGCTGCGTGCACCACCAAGTGTGTGCATGGAATAAAACTGCTGCGTGCACCACCAAGTGTGTGCATGGAATAAAACTGCTGCGTGCACCACCAAGTATGTGCATGGAATAAAACTGCTGCGTGCACCACCAAGTATGTGCATGGAATAAAACTGCTGCGTGCACCACCAAGTATGTGCATGGAATAAAACTGCTGCGTGCACCACCAAGTATGTGCATGGAATAAAACTGCTGCGTGCACCACCAAGTATGTGCATGGAATAAAACTGCTGCGTGCACCACCAAGTATGTGCATGGAATAAAACTGCTGCGTGCACCACCAAGTATGTGCATGGAATAAAACTGCTGCGTGCACCACCAAGTATGTGCATGGAATAAAACTGCTGCGTGCACCACCAAGTATGTGCATGGAATAAAACTGCTGCGTGCACCACCAAGTATGTGCATGGAATAAAACTGCTGCGTGCACCACCAAGTATGTGCATGGAATAAAACTGCTGCGTGCACCACCAAGTATGTGCATGGAATAAAACTGCTGCGTGCACCACCAAGTATGTGCATGGAATAAAACTGCTGCGTGCACCACCAAGTATGTGCATGGAATAAAACTGCTGCGTGCACCACCAAGTATGTGCATGGAATAAAACTGCTGCGTGCACCACCAAGTATGTGCATGGAATAAAACTGCTGCGTGCACCACCAAGTATGTGCATGGAATAAAACTGCTGCGTGCACCACCAAGTATGTGCATGGAATAAAACTGCTGCGTGCACCACCAAGTATGTGCATGGAATAAAACTGCTGCGTGCACCACCAAGTATGTGCATGGAATAAAACTGCTGCGTGCACCACCAAGTATGTGCATGGAATAAAACTGCTGCGTGCACCACCAAGTGTGTGCATGGAATAAAACTGCTGCGTGCACCACCAAGTGTGTGCATGGAATAAAACTGCTGCGTGCACCACCAAGTATGTGCATGGAATAAAACTGCTGCGTGCACCACCAAGTATGTGCATGGAATAAAACTGCTGCGTGCACCACCAAGTATGTGCATGGAATAAAACTGCTGCGTGCACCACCAAGTATGTGCATGGAATAAAACTGCTGCGTGCACCACCAAGTATGTGCATGGAATAAAACTGCTGCGTGCACCACCAAGTGTGTGCATGGAATAAAACTGCTGCGTGCACCACCAAGTATGTGCATGGAATAAAACTGCTGCGTGCACCACCAAGTATGTGCATGGAATAAAACTGCTGCGTGCACCACCAAGTATGTGCATGGAATAAAACTGCTGCGTGCACCACCAAGTATGTGCATGGAATAAAACTGCTGCGTGCACCACCAAGTATGTGCATGGAATAAAACTGCTGCGTGCACCACCAAGTGTGTGCATGGAATAAAACTGCTGCGTGCACCACCAAGTGTGTGCATGGAATAAAACTGCTGCGTGCACCACCAAGTGTGTGCATGGAATAAAACTGCTGCGTGCACCACCAAGTATGTGCATGGAATAAAACTGCTGCGTGCACCACCAAGTATGTGCATGGAATAAAACTGCTGCGTGCACCACCAAGTATGTGCATGGAATAAAACTGCTGCGTGCACCACCAAGTATGTGCATGGAATAAAACTGCTGCGTGCACCACCAAGTGTGTGCATGGAATAAAACTGCTGCGTGCACCACCAAGTGTGTGCATGGAATAAAACTGCTGCGTGCACCACCAAGTATGTGCATGGAATAAAACTGCTGCGTGCACCACCAAGTATGTGCATGGAATAAAACTGCTGCGTGCACCACCAAGTATGTGCATGGAATAAAACTGCTGCGTGCACCACCAAGTATGTGCATGGAATAAAACTGCTGCGTGCACCACCAAGTATGTGCATGGAATAAAACTGCTGCGTGCACCACCAAGTATGTGCATGGAATAAAACTGCTGCGTGCACCACCAAGTATGTGCATGGAATAAAACTGCTGCGTGCACCACCAAGTATGTGCATGGAATAAAACTGCTGCGTGCACCACCAAGTATGTGCATGGAATAAAACTGCTGCGTGCACCACCAAGTATGTGCATGGAATAAAACTGCTGCGTGCACCACCAAGTATGTGCATGGAATAAAACTGCTGCGTGCACCACCAAGTATGTGCATGGAATAAAACTGCTGCGTGCACCACCAAGTATGTGCATGGAATAAAACTGCTGCGTGCACCACCAAGTATGTGCATGGAATAAAACTGCTGCGTGCACCACCAAGTATGTGCATGGAATAAAACTGCTGCGTGCACCACCAAGTATGTGCATGGAATAAAACTGCTGCGTGCACCACCAAGTATGTGCATGGAATAAAACTGCTGCGTGCACCACCAAGTATGTGCATGGAATAAAACTGCTGCGTGCACCACCAAGTATGTGCATGGAATAAAACTGCTGCGTGCACCACCAAGTATGTGCATGGAATAAAACTGCTGCGTGCACCACCAAGTATGTGCATGGAATAAAACTGCTGCGTGCACCACCAAGTGTGTGCATGGAATAAAACTGCTGCGTGCACCACCAAGTGTGTGCATGGAATAAAACTGCTGCGTGCACCACCAAGTATGTGCATGGAATAAAACTGCTGCGTGCACCACCAAGTATGTGCATGGAATAAAACTGCTGCGTGCACCACCAAGTATGTGCATGGAATAAAACTGCTGCGTGCACCACCAAGTATGTGCATGGAATAAAACTGCTGCGTGCACCACCAAGTATGTGCATGGAATAAAACTGCTGCGTGCACCACCAAGTGTGTGCATGGAATAAAACTGCTGCGTGCACCACCAAGTATGTGCATGGAATAAAACTGCTGCGTGCACCACCAAGTATGTGCATGGAATAAAACTGCTGCGTGCACCACCAAGTATGTGCATGGAATAAAACTGCTGCGTGCACCACCAAGTATGTGCATGGAATAAAACTGCTGCGTGCACCACCAAGTATGTGCATGGAATAAAACTGCTGCGTGCACCACCAAGTATGTGCATGGAATAAAACTGCTGCGTGCACCACCAAGTATGTGCATGGAATAAAACTGCTGCGTGCACCACCAAGTGTGTGCATGGAATAAAACTGCTGCGTGCACCACCAAGTATGTGCATGGAATAAAACTGCTGCGTGCACCACCAAGTATGTGCATGGAATAAAACTGCTGCGTGCACCACCAAGTATGTGCATGGAATAAAACTGCTGCGTGCACCACCAAGTATGTGCATGGAATAAAACTGCTGCGTGCACCACCAAGTATGTGCATGGAATAAAACTGCTGCGTGCACCACCAAGTATGTGCATGGAATAAAACTGCTGCGTGCACCACCAAGTATGTGCATGGAATAAAACTGCTGCGTGCACCACCAAGTATGTGCATGGAATAAAACTGCTGCGTGCACCACCAAGTATGTGCATGGAATAAAACTGCTGCGTGCACCACCAAGTATGTGCATGGAATAAAACTGCTGCGTGCACCACCAAGTATGTGCATGGAATAAAACTGCTGCGTGCACCACCAAGTATGTGCATGGAATAAAACTGCTGCGTGCACCACCAAGTATGTGCATGGAATAAAACTGCTGCGTGCACCACCAAGTATGTGCATGGAATAAAACTGCTGCGTGCACCACCAAGTGTGTGCATGGAATAAAACTGCTGCGTGCACCACCAAGTGTGTGCATGGAATAAAACTGCTGCGTGCACCACCAAGTATGTGCATGGAATAAAACTGCTGCGTGCACCACCAAGTATGTGCATGGAATAAAACTGCTGCGTGCACCACCAAGTATGTGCATGGAATAAAACTGCTGCGTGCACCACCAAGTGTGTGCATGGAATAAAACTGCTGCGTGCACCACCAAGTGTGTGCATGGAATAAAACTGCTGCGTGCACCACCAAGTGTGTGCATGGAATAAAACTGCTGCGTGCACCACCAAGTATGTGCATGGAATAAAACTGCTGCGTGCACCACCAAGTATGTGCATGGAATAAAACTGCTGCGTGCACCACCAAGTATGTGCATGGAATAAAACTGCTGCGTGCACCACCAAGTATGTGCATGGAATAAAACTGCTGCGTGCACCACCAAGTATGTGCATGGAATAAAACTGCTGCGTGCACCACCAAGTGTGTGCATGGAATAAAACTGCTGCGTGCACCACCAAGTGTGTGCATGGAATAAAACTGCTGCGTGCACCACCAAGTATGTGCATGGAATAAAACTGCTGCGTGCACCACCAAGTATGTGCATGGAATAAAACTGCTGCGTGCACCACCAAGTATGTGCATGGAATAAAACTGCTGCGTGCACCACCAAGTATGTGCATGGAATAAAACTGCTGCGTGCACCACCAAGTGTGTGCATGGAATAAAACTGCTGCGTGCACCACCAAGTGTGTGCATGGAATAAAACTGCTGCGTGCACCACCAAGTGTGTGCATGGAATAAAACTGCTGCGTGCACCACCAAGTGTGTGCATGGAATAAAACTGCTGCGTGCACCACCAAGTGTGTGCATGGATTGATGCTGCGTGCACCACCAAGTGTGTGCATGGATTGATGCCCGTTGCCCCTCTCGCAGGACATTGCACGCGCCTCCTCTGCAGCGCCGCGACCCTCCCACCGCACCAGCACTGCCAAGGAGCGCAGCAGCATGGACGGCAGCGTGGGGAGGGGCGTGACACATGGAGGGCACAGCATTGGCAGCAGTGATAGGATGGAGAGTGCGTGCAGGCAGGAGGAGGGGAGGGAGAGAGGCGCAGGGGAGGGGAGTGAGTGCACGGAGGTGGGGTGCATGGAAGGCCAGGCGGGTGGCAGTAGCCGTTGGGAGGGGGGAGTGGCAGAGAAGGTGACCAACCAGGCTGATTCGGTTGGGGTTTCGGGATTGGTTGCTGACCTGGCAGCCTCTGGCATTCGGGTGAAACCACGGTGAGAAGCAGGGTGAGTGAGGGGTGAGGGTGGAAATTGAATACCCAATCCAATTCGAATACGAGTACTTTAGACGAGTATTTTGCGAGAAATCACCAAAAAAGTATTTGATCGAATACCATCATGTCATTCGAGTCAAGTAGCGAGTACTACCCCACCGATTTGAGTTGGGAATTCTTATTTGCAGGTTTGTTTCTCCAAAAAAAATCAAACTTGATCGTGTTCTCTGCTGTCAAGAGTGCTAGAGTGCTAGCGCATGTCACGATGGGCAGATCGTAGCCAAGTGCGCAAGCACTCCTAGCCACTTAGCGTAGGTTCTTACCCAACGAAGTCGCAAACACTGTTATAAGTGGACGGTTGATTCTCTGGGGGAGGAATTTGTGGCCACATTGACTATATTCCTCGTTTTAGGTGTATGGGTGGGCGGGGATGCTAAAGTCGAGCACTTGCCGCGCACCCGAGTACTTGACCTCCGAATACTCGCCCCATCGAGTACTTGACCTCCGAATACTCGCCCCATCGAGTACTTGACCTCCGAATACTCGCCCCATCGAGTACTTGACCTCCGAATACTCGCCCCATCGAGTACTTGACCTCCGAATACTCGCCCCATCGAGTACTTGACCTCCGAATACTCGCCCCATCGAGTACTTGACCTCCGAATACTCGCCCCATCGAGTACTTGACCTCCGAATACTCGCCCCATCGAGTACTTGACCTCCGAATACTCGCCCCATCGAGTACTTGACCTCCGAATACTCGCCCCATCGAGTACTTGACCTCCGAATACTCGCCCCATCGAGTACTTGACCTCCGAATACTCGCCCCATCGAGTACTTGACCTCCGAATACTCGCCCCATCGAGTACTTGACCTCCGAATACTCGCCCCATCGAGTACTTGACCTCCGAATACTCGCCCCATCGAGTACTTGACCTCCGAATACTCGCCCCATCGAGTACTTGACCTCCGAATACTCGCCCCATCGAGTACTTGACCTCCGAATACTCGCCCCATCGAGTACTTGACCTCCGAATACTCGCCCCATCGAGTACTTGACCTCCGAATACTCGCCCCATCGAGTACTTGACCTCCGAATACTCGCCCCATCGAGTACTTGACCTCCGAATACTCGCCCCATCGAGTACTTGACCTCCGAATACTCGCCCCATCGAGTACTTGACCTCCGAATACTCGCCCCATCGAGTACTTGACCTCCGAATACTCGCCCCATCGAGTACTTGACCTCCGAATACTCGCCCCATCGAGTACTTGACCTCCGAATACTCGCCCCATCGAGTACTTGACCTCCGAATACTCGCCCCATCGAGTACTTGACCTCCGAATACTCGCCCCATCGAGTACTTGACCTCCGAATACTCGCCCCATCGAGTACTTGACCTCCGAATACTCGCCCCATCGAGTACTTGACCTCCGAATACTCGCCCCATCGAGTACTTGACCTCCGAATACTCGCCCCATCGAGTACTTGACCTCCGAATACTCGCCCCATCGAGTACTTGACCTCCGAATACTCGCCCCATCGAGTACTTGACCTCCGAATACTCGCCCCATCGAGTACTTGACCTCCGAATACTCGCCCCATCGAGTACTTGACCTCCGAATACTCGCCCCATCGAGTACTTGACCTCCGAATACTCGCCCCATCGAGTACTTGACCTCCGAATACTCACCCCATCGAGTACTTGACCTCCGAATACTCGCCCCATCGAGTACTTGACCTCCGAATACTCGCCCCATCGAGTACTTGACCTCCGAATACTCGCCCCATCGAGTACTTGACCTCCGAATACTCGCCCCATCGAGTACTTCACCTCCGAATACTCGCCCCATCGAGTACTTCACCTCCGAATACTCGCCCCATCGAGTACTTGACCTCCGAATACTCGCCCCATCGAGTACTTGACCTCCGAATACTCGCCCCATCGAGTACTTGACCTCCGAATACTCGCCCCATCGAGTACTTGACCTCCGAATACTCGCCCCATCGAGTACTTGACCTCCGAATACTCGCCCCATCGAGTACTTGACCTCCGAATACTCGCCCCATCGAGTACTTGCGAGTCAAGTATTTGCCCTTTTTCTCAGGCATTCACTTTGACTGGTTTTTGCCAAACCTCGAATCTCGAGTAGTGACCGGGCACCTTCCAACTCGTTTTCCACCCTTGGTGAGGGGGAAGGGTAGGTAAAAAGAATGTGTTCCAAGAGGCTCTATAGTACAACCAAGTGATGGAGAGAGGAGTGGAGAAGGAGCTTACCCTGTTGGCCAATGGGTGAGCTTGCTTGTGACCCAAGCAACTACAAATGTGTGCTGGTTGGGATTGGTGGAGCTAAGGACCAAGGTTGGCAGATGCAAAGCAATGTCCAGGCTTAAGGACCAATCCCCACCAACCACAAGTTGGTTGGAGGGTACACCTAACAACTCCTCAATAGGTAAGATTGCTACACCCCTAACACTAGCCTTTTTATGTTATATAACATAAGAGATTACGACAGAATGTGGTTGTTTCCGCAAGCAGTAGTCTGTAAACTATGCAGGCGCTCATGCGCTTGCCTGTGGCCCTGCCACGTTCAAATTATCTTCTATCGTGCTTCCCCCCCTCACCCCGGCAGTGCCGTGCAGAGCGCCATCCGCCAGCTGCTGCTGCACGACGACCACTGCCACGACGACTGCCACGCCGCCCTCACTGCCGCTGCTGCACCTCCCGCCCGCCCCAGCCACCCCGCTGCCATGGCCATGGCCATCCGGCGACCAGCAGCAAACAGCGAGGCAGCAGGGAGGGTGGGCGAGGTGGAGAGGGCGGAGGCGAGTGAGGAGGAGGCAGGCAGCGGTGGGGGGGGCGGCGATGCAGAGGCGGTGCCGTGGCTGGAGCGCGCCATCAGCCTCGTGGATGCCCTGCCACGCCTGGTGGGTGGTGGCATGGCTGTGATGGCATGGCTGTGATGGCATGGCTGTGATGGCATGGCTGTGATGGCATGGCTGTGATGGCATGGCTGTGATGGCATGGCTGTGATGGCATGGCTGTGATGGCATGGCTGTGATGGCATGGCTGTGATGGCATGGCTGTGATGGCATGGCTGTGATGGCATGGCTGTGATGGCATGGCTGTGATGGCATGGCTGTGATGGCATGGCTGTGATGGCATGGCTGTGATGGCATGGCTGTGATGGCATGGCTGTGATGGCATGGCTGTGATGGCATGGCTGTGATGGCATGGCTGTGATGGCATGGCTGTGATGGCATGGCTGTGATGGCATGGCTGTGATGGCATGGCTGTGATGGCATGGCTGTGATGGCATGGCTGTGATGGCATGGCTGTGATGGCATGGCTGTGATGGCATGGCTGTGATGGCATGGCTGTGATGGCATGGCTGTGATGGCATGGCTGTGATGGCATGGCTGTGATGGCATGGCTGTGATGGCATGGCTGTGATGGCATGGCTGTGATGGCATGGCTGTGATGGCATGGCTGTGATGGCATGGCTGTGATGGCATGGCTGTGATGGCATGGCTGTGATGGCATGGCTGTGATGGCATGGCTGTGATGGCATGGCTGTGATGGCATGGCTGTGATGGCATGGCTGTGATGGCATGGCTGTGATGGCATGGCTGTGATGGCATGGCTGTGATGGCATGGCTGTGATGGCATGGCTGTGATGGCATGGCTGTGATGGCATGGCTGTGATGGCATGGCTGTGATGGCATGGCTGTGATGGCATGGCTGTGATGGCATGGCTGTGATGGCATGGCTGTGATGGCATGGCTGTGATGGCATGGCTGTGATGGCATGGCTGTGATGGCATGGCTGTGATGGCATGGCTGTGATGGCATGGCTGTGATGGCATGGCTGTGATGGCATGGCTGTGATGGCATGGCTGTGATGGCATGGCTGTGATGGCATGGCTGTGATGGCATGGCTGTGATGGCATGGCTGTGATGGCATGGCTGTGATGGCATGGCTGTGATGGCATGGCTGTGATGGCATGGCTGTGATGGCATGGCTGTGATGGCATGGCTGTGATGGCATGGCTGTGATGGCATGGCTGTGATGGCATGGCTGTGATGGCATGGCTGTGATGGCATGGCTGTGATGGCATGGCTGTGATGGCATGGCTGTGATGGCATGGCTGTGATGGCATGGCTGTGATGGCATGGCTGTGATGGCATGGCTGTGATGGCATGGCTGTGATGGCATGGCTGTGATGGCATGGCTGTGATGGCATGGCTGTGATGGCATGGCTGTGATGGCATGGCTGTGATGGCATGGCTGTGATGGCATGGCTGTGATGGCATGGCTGTGATGGCATGGCTGTGATGGCATGGCTGTGATGGCATGGCTGTGATGGCATGGCTGTGATGGCATGGCTGTGATGGCATGGCTGTGATGGCATGGCTGTGATGGCATGGCTGTGATGGCATGGCTGTGATGGCATGGCTGTGATGGCATGGCTGTGATGGCATGGCTGTGATGGCATGGCTGTGATGGCATGGCTGTGATGGCATGGCTGTGATGGCATGGCTGTGATGGCATGGCTGTGATGGCATGGCTGTGATGGCATGGCTGTGATGGCATGGCTGTGATGGCATGGCTGTGATGGCATGGCTGTGATGGCATGGCTGTGATGGCATGGCTGTGATGGCATGGCTGTGATGGCATGGCTGTGATGGCATGGCTGTGATGGCATGGCTGTGATGGCATGGCTGTGATGGCATGGCTGTGATGGCATGGCTGTGATGGCATGGCTGTGATGGCATGGCTGTGATGGCATGGCTGTGATGGCATGGCTGTGATGGCATGGCTGTGATGGCATGGCTGTGATGGCATGGCTGTGATGGCATGGCTGTGATGGCATGGCTGTGATGGCATGGCTGTGATGGCATGGCTGTGATGGCATGGCTGTGATGGCATGGCTGTGATGGCATGGCTGTGATGGCATGGCTGTGATGGCATGGCTGTGATGGCATGGCTGTGATGGCATGGCTGTGATGGCATGGCTGTGATGGCATGGCTGTGATGGCATGGCTGTGATGGCATGGCTGTGATGGCATGGCTGTGATGGCATGGCTGTGATGGCATGGCTGTGATGGCATGGCTGTGATGGCATGGCTGTGATGGCATGGCTGTGATGGCATGGCTGTGATGGCATGGCTGTGTTGCCATGGGGGTGATGGCATGGGGGTGCTGGCATGGCTGTGATGGCATGGGGGTGCTGGCATGGGGGTGATGGCATTGGGGTGATGGCATGGGGTTGATGGCATGGGGGTGATGGCATGGATGTGATGGCATGGATGTGATGGCATGGGGGTGATGGCATGGATGTGATGGCATGGGTGTGATGCCATGGCTGTGACTGGGCATGAACAGAAGTGATTTTGATGTGAGCCCTTGTTCTAGTTGATTAAGTTCCCCTGGATCTTGCTTTTTCCGCGTTTAATTGTTCAGCCCTGCTCACAAGCACAAGCGTGTTCACCCGTACTCAATCCCCAGAAAAGGGTCTGTAGAGTCTGCAATTCAATGCGACATGCTTCCTCTCGGACATGAGCAATTCATGGAGGGGGGGATTTCTATTGCCCGTGAAGTTGGAGTCAAACTGCATCTACCAGCTCCACCATTCCACGGTCTCGCACAGTATTTGTCTCCTTCTGGGACAACAAGAAGGAATCTTGAGATCGTTTCGAGTCATAACCGTGATGTAAACACTGGCTTCTCCTACCGACTTCGGGTTGTTGAAGTCGCAGTTTGTACTTTTGTTCTCACCTGTACCTGGGATGGGATGAATCATTGTGCGAGGGCAGTGCTCCAGGGGAGGGACGTCAGCATTGAAGCAGCAGACAAGGGCAGTGGTGCAGGGCAGTTCCCTAGCTGGCCCTTCATTGCACTCCCCCTGGGAACTTCCATGTGTGTGTATGTGTATGTGCATATGCGTGAGCGTATATGTATGTGTGTGCGTGTGTATGTGCGTGGGAGTGTGTGCATGTGTTGTGTTTATGTGTGTGTGTGTGCATGTGTGTGTGTGCATGTGTGTGTGTGCATGTGTGTGTGTGCATGTGTGTGTGTGTGCATGTGTGTGTGTGCATGTGTGTGTGTGTGTGCATGTGTGTGTGTGTGTGCATGTGTGTGTGTGCATGTGTGTGTGCATGTGTGTGTGTGTGTGCATGTGTGTGTGCATGTGTGTGTGTGTGCATGTGTGTGTGCATGTGTGTGTGCATGTGTGTGTGCATGGGGCACGGCAGTTCGCCCAGCAGCCCACGGCCTATGTGTATGCGGAGCTGCTGCGAGCGTGTGTGCGCAAGCGGCAGTGGCGGCGGGGGGAGCAGCTGTGGCAGCAGATGGGGGCGGCGGGCGTGCAGGCGGACGTGCCGTGCTGGCAGGCCCGTCTGCGCTGCCTGGGGGCTCTCAGCCGCGTCGCAGGCGCGTCGCACGCGCTGCTGGCAGAGGCGGCAGCAGCGGGCACGGCCATGGAGCGCCACCCCGACCTGCTGCGGTGCGCTGCTTCCCCCTGCTCTGCACCATGCTGTCTTGCTGCTCCCCCTGTGACCATTGCCTCTTGCCCATTTCTCACTTCACCTTAGCCACCTTTCCTATTCGATGTGCCATACACCAAGTGCCCCCCCCCCCCTCCCCCTCCCGTTCGCCCCAGCAGTGCACTGCTGAGGGAGTGCCAGCGGGCCAATGACAGTGACGGGGCAGCCTTTGTGCGCAACATGCTCGCCATGTCCCAGCGACACTCTTAGATTTCCCCTTTCCATGGGACATTAATGTACCAGCTGATCTGTGCCTCATCCCATCCTGTCTGTACCGTACACACCGAATGTACTCTTGTAACGGGTGCAATGAATCCAGGGAGTACCGTATTCCCCCGGATATACCACCCTAGGGTGCTATGATAACTACACAAAAAAAAGGGGGGGGGGTCTTGTCATCGGAAAAAGCTACATTGCACCCGGGTCTTTACATAATGTATTTTTTTTATAGCGTAGAAGGTTTAGAACTAATTTTACATGTTTGCCGTGATGGTAGATTGTTGGTTGGGTGCGCAAAACCGAGGACTGGGCGATAACGTTAGTCTCGAGAATTAGCTGCCACATTGCAAGCTCCAACAAGGCCCACTGTCAGGCCCTGATTGGTCGAAAACAATCATGCAGTCACAAAGGCGGAGCGCCCGCAACAGCCTCAGCTGCCTCGCTGGGGCGGTCACGTCCTTGTACTGAGGGCGCATTCCTGAGGGCGCATTCCTTGTGCTGATGTTAACATGTAGATGGTTAATGACTGGAAACCCTATGCTATTTAGGCAAAAACTGCAATATTACCCGTACATAACACCCCCCCCCCGGGTGCTATATAGGATGCCCCCAAAAGGGGGGGTATAGTAGAAACGAGGCCCGCTATAGCACCCCCCCCGCACAAGCCACCCGGGGGGTGCTCTATTTCGGCGGGTGGTATGTCTGGGGGAATACGGTATTGCACTAAGTTGTCAAACAAGCATATGTGTCTTACCGTATCACCTCCGATATAAGCGCGCATGCGCTTATAATAAAATGTGTTTTTTTAGGGGGGTGCGCTTATAATTGAATCAAAAAAATTGCGCATTCGCTTATAAAATGACATATACAGAAATATTATTTAAATGCACCAAACAGGCCCGATGTTATCATGATAAGGTATCCTGAATTTCGTGAAATCAGGATAGGTCTTGTGGGTCTGTCCTGGAAAACAGCATTAGGGAAATACTTGTCCTGTATAATCAGTATAGTGGTTATGTAGCGTACTGGGGGCGTATTCCTATCCTCCTATCAATCTGACCTCCTATCAAGCTCACACTGAAAAATACCCTAATCCCAAAACCTCTCGCTACTTTTACCAGGCAAAAGGTACAATCTTGATAGGAGGTTTCTTGATAGGAGGCCGTAGGAATACGCCCTGACAATTCAGTATAAGGGCGTATTCCTATCCTCCTATCAAGAAAACCTCTTATCAAGCTCACACTGAAAAATTCCCTAAACCCAAAATCTCTCGCTACTTTCACCAGGCAAAATGTGCATTCTTGATAGGAGGTTTCTTGATAGGAGGCCGTAGGAATACGCCCTAATGGTGTAGGTTCAGCCTTGTCCATTCAGGATAGTGTCGAATCTCGCACTGAAGCGAGATGTACTGTAATCTCCCAGACATAACACCCTAGGGTATATGTAAAAATACAGGAAAAAAAGGGGGGTGTCTTCTCATAGGAAAAAGCTACATACTGGTATGTCGTTAAGACCTTTATCTATTTTATGGAACAACGAATCAGACTCAATTGTAGCTGAATTAAACATAGAAGTTGTATGTGCAATAATACCAACTGATATTTCCTAGATAACCTTTACCCCAACAAATGAAATACAATAATTCCGCACTGTTGGTTGGGTGCAAATTCACATTGCACGACATCCTGCCGTTTGTTTGTACGAGTATGCGTGTGCGAATGCATTTGCGTGTGAATGGTGTGTTCGAGTGTTTGTGTGCTTTCGCAATTTTCGCTTGATGCATTTGCAGGTACTCGCGCAATGTGCGCTTTGGCACAACATTGTACGCACTATGAACAGTGCAAACAGAATGGACGAGCTTCCAAAGGAACCCAAGATGGAAGCTTTGCAGTTCGGTTGAGTTGATTGCGCAGATTCAGTTCTATCCAACTTGAAATTGTACTGTTTTGTTTGGTTGACTATAGTGTAGTAGGGAAGGCACTATAGGGGTACAATTTAGATGAAGGTTGGATGTTGTTTGTCTGTATTTGCATGCTACAAGGCCAGGGGAAACCAGCAGAACCAGCATTTGGCTGGTTGGGCAAAGACAAAACAGGTTCTGTTTTTAGAACCTGAACCTGGTTGTTGTTTTCCCAGGTTGGAAAAACAGAACCAGAAGTTGTTTACCAACCTACCACCTGCTATTTTGTCCAGCCAGATTGGTTCTGTTGCTTGGAATCATTTGGGATCATCCCTGGTTGTTCCCAAGTTGATTCCCAAGGTCCTTGCTAGCTAGAAGTATTTATTCCTTCTCTGTTTGTACCTGGATATAGTCAGTTGATTCAAGCGGATTTCTTCCTTGCTGGAATTGTGTTCTCTATGCGGTTCAATGACGTGATGCTACCCGAGTCAACGCTAGTACGCTAGCACTCTAATGCTAGGCAAACGCTGTCCGAGCCATAACTTCGTAATGGCAAAACTTTTCGCGAGGCAACTTGGCTTATTTTAAAGCTCTTAGAGCGAGCTTCGATATAGCGAATTCTCAGCTTAATCTGATCGACGGTCTGCACGGCACGCTGCGCGACGTTCAAGGTACTCTTGCTGTTTTGACTAAGTCCCTCTTGATCCCTCTCTCTACAAACTCGGACCCGAGGATAGGGGCTGGTCTTGTACCAGGCACCCAGGGACACTTGGAGGAGAGGTATTAAGTTTGAGCAATACGCACAACCCAGGGACCCTAATAGCTTGAGTTTATTAAGCCCTTACACCAACACGCACAACCCCGGTTCTACTTGGAGACCCATGTTGACATTATGGGGGTTCCAAGTGTGACAACAAGGAATTGACCTGGTTCATTCCTGTGCGTAACAAGAAGTCAAACATTTCTGGGAATGAAGACTAAGGGTCGAGATGAACCGAAGCGACAAAGACTGATGTCATACCGAGACCGATGTAGGCAGAAACTTTTGAATGGGAATCGGCAGAAACAGGTTTTGAAACGGGTTCCTGCTTTTCACGATTGAAGTCTCGCTGTTAGAAGGGAACGTACCCCTATACATGGCTAGTTAGGACCCTTCGCATTCTGTGTATTTCCTATATAAACCAATGTCTTTGTTCTAATTACATGCATCTTTCACTTCCGCTGCGAATCACCCCGCGATCAATCCTGAACATTTCTAAGCTAAGTCCCTCGTGGGATTCTAACATGGTATGAGAGCAACTCAGATATTCTTTGCACTCTCACTTCCGAAAGTTTATTCGAACCGAAAGTGGCGACTGGCACTTGCTCACGCGTCAAGTTGGTAGGAGGATTGGGAGGTTAAACAAATGTGATAGCACTGCCGACTTAGAGCAACTACTTTAATGACTATCAACTTTGGGGCATTGTCTCCAAACATTGTGGAATGGCGACGCGGGAACATTCTCCCAACCCGCGCAATCTGCTGCAAACGACCGAAAAACCGCCCCGTAAACCTACTTTTTTCAACACAAACATATCAACACCAAAAGACCTTCGTCCAAGTGATGATGCCATCAACTCAGTTCAAGCAAGGATTTTCTATATCTCCAAAATCAAGATAAGCACCATCTTTGACGGAATATACTTTTACACCTGGAGTTTTGAATTGGATCTATTACTGCAAATTTCACAAATCTACCATTCCAATAACGGATCGAGTAAAGAATTAGGAATTTCCCTTATAGAGTGGATGTACACAATTCTTGTGTAACAAACAGTGTCAGAAGAACTGAACGAGGAATGAATGAACTAGCAGTGAAATGAGTACAAGTACCTAACCCTAGAATTGTGTACCCCCTATAGGCTAACCCACTGTAGCCTAAACAAGCACAACACATATAATGTTTGACACACCCCCATAGGCAAAGTGGGGGAGAGCAAGGGGTCACAAGACCAGTCAAAGCAAAGCAAAACAAGCTCAAGGTGGATCTCAAGGATACCACACAAATTCCGAGCACAAGCAAGTGGTCACAAGACCAGTTCACATGCAGGTTGATAAAATAGCAAGAGATACAGTGATCACAACCTAGCAAGAGTAAACATGCAGGCATATATATAAGATCACAGTACAAGCAGAGTCAAGAAGTAAGCAAGTGAGGTCCAGCAGGCACAAGGCCTAGAAGAGTACAGAAACGCTGATGGTCACAAGGCTGAAGCGCCTTGGTGAACACATCAGCAAGGTTGGCCTCAGTGGCCACGTAACGCAGACGTAGCTGACCACGCTGCTGCAGCTCTCGAGCAAGGAAGTACCGCAGGGCAATGTGCTTCGTTCTGTGCTCCAGTCTGTGCTCCTCACACAAGGCAATGGCAGCCTGGTTGTCGACGTACAGCACTGGAGGAGAACGAGGCCGCTCTCCCAAGTCGGTCAGCAGGTAGGTCAGCCAGCGTAGCTCCTGGGCAGCCATGGCTGTGGCGTAGATCTCAGCCTCACAACTGGAGCTGAGAACAGAAGAAGAGCGTGTAGAACGCCAAGAAACTGAGCCGGAGCCAAGGCTGAAGGTGTAACCCTGAGACGACCGCTGAGTAGCCTGGTCGTCCGCCCAAGAAGCGTCTGAGTGTCCAGTAAGTACAACTCGGTCTCGCCCTCCAAGCACTAGCCCCATGCCCGACGTACTGCACAAGTAGCGCAACACCCTCTTAGCGGCATCCATGTGCTCCTTCCTGTGACGGCCAGGAGCGACATAGCGTGCAAGGATGCTAAGAGGGTATGCAAGGTCAGGTCGAGTGCAGGTCATCAGGTACATGAGGCAGCCCACAAGCTCTGGATACGGGCCACTCGGCTCTACGGACTCATCCGAAGGCAGAGCTGAGAGCGAGTGACCGGTAGGCAGAGGAGTGGACTGAGGCGAGGAGTACGTGAAGCGGAAGCGCTGAAGGATCTCAGACTCGGACTCAGCAACAAGGCTAGTGGCGTAGTCTAGACGACACCGGGCAGCAAAGTCTATCAACTCAGCGACCAGAGCAGACGCAGCAGAGGACTCAAAGGTAGGGTCAGTGACAACAGTAGCGAGGAGACGGGTGACAGTGGGACTGGCAGCACGACGGGAGTCAGACTCCGGATCAGGAAGAGTAGGCAGAGAGGACGCAGGAGGAGACGGCAGCGGGACACGCTGAGGAGCAGTGGAGGGACGCAGAGTCATGTAGTGAGTGCCAGGGACAGGAGGAGGACGCTCACGTGGGACACGACGACCAGTGCGAGCAGTACGAACAGGCGACGCAGGACGAGACGCAGGCTCACGACGCTCTGCAAGACCTCCTGTGGGACCAGTGTAAGGAGAGGGACCAGGGAGAGGCGAGGCAGGCGGTAACTGTGACTGGGACTGGACAGGCGGAGGACACGCTACGGAGGGAGGAGGACAACGAGGAGGAGCCTGACCAAGAACCTGCTGAAGGAGCGGTACGAAGTACGGTCGCGGCCGGGTAGCGTCTCCAGAACCAGCAGAGACACCAGTGCCAGGGTCCTCAGTACCAGCAGCAGCTCCACCGCCCGGGTCCGCAGCACCAGCAGCAGCTCCACCGCGCGGGTCCTCAGCACCAGCAGGAACTCCACCAGCCGGGTCCTCAGCACCAGTAGCAGCTCCAACGTCCGGGTCCTCAGCACCAGCAGCAGCACCACCGCTCGGGTCCTCAGCACCAGCAGCAGCTCCACCGCTCGGGTCCTCAGCACCAGCAGCAGCTCCAACGTCCGGGTCCTCAGCACCAGTAGCAGCGCCACCGCTCGGGTCCTCAGCACCAGCAGGAACTCCACCAGCCGGGTCCTCAGCACCAGCAGCAGCTCCACCAGTCGGGTCCGCAGCACCAGCAGCAGCTCCAACGTCCGGGTCCGCAGCACCAGGAGCACCACTCCGAAGACTGCAGCGCCTCGTGTACCACTCTCGGATCTGCTGGAGGGGGGGGAGCTCCCGGGCAGGAGGGGAAGCACCGCGACCAGCTCCAGCAGTACCTCTCCGGAGGCGGCAGTACTGTAGGTACCTCTCCTGCAGCCGCTGTGAGGAGAGGGCTCCTCCAGGTGTAGTACCCCCAGACTCAGCACCCCCAGGCTCCGCACCCGCAGACTCAGCACCCTCAGGCGCACTACCCCCAGGCTCGGCACCCCCAGGCTCCGCACCCCCAGACTCAGCACTCCCAGGCTCAGCACCCCCAGACGCAGTACCCCCAGGCTCAGCACCCCCAGGCTCAGCACCCCCAGCAGGACGAGAGTCAACAGCTACCTCGACAGGCTCACCCGGGTCTACCTGGGACACACCTGAGGGAGCAGCACCCTGAGGGGGGAGGGGGTCTGGTACCTCAGCACCTGGAGCGAGGAAGAGAGGCGGGGGGGGGAGCGGGGCAGTGCGGTAGGGGAAGAGGCGGTAGTAGGGGACGGACTCGTCAAAAGTGACGTCCTGAGAGGCCAGGACACGACGCGAGGTGGCGTGGTAGAACTGCCAACCAGGCGCGTCCGGGACAAAGCCAAGGAAGACACAGGGGACAGCGCGACGGGAGAGCTTGTCTGCGGACGTGTCGCGAACAAAAGCTCGAGATCCCCAGACCCAAAAACGCGACGCATCGCCAGCCTCTCCCGTCCAACGCAATGTCGGAGAAGTCTCCGGTAAGGAGACCCGGGGCCAGAGGTTGAGCTGATGCGCAGCGTATCGGACTGCAAACGGCCACAGAAAGTGGGGGGCAGCCGCATGAACCAAGGAGGTACGAGCGACCTCCATGACCAAGCCAATGCGGCGCTCAGCAACCCCATTCTGCTGTGGAGAGGCCGGAAGCGTGAACGACTGCTCAATGCCCTCCTGCTGACAGAAGGCCTCCAGGAGGCCAGAGGAAAACTCCCCACCTCTGTCAGAGTGCAGACGCAGGACAGGGAAGTCGGAGCGGAAACGCTCACTGAGCTGGAGACGAGATCTGCGGATCCAAGGGATCAAGACATCAGGGACGTCACCCTTGGTGCGCAAGGGGAAGACCGTGGTGTAGCGCGAGAAGTCATCAACAACAATCAGGAAGTACCTCTCCTGACCCTGACCACGCACGCGGGCTGGGCCCCACACGTCCATATGGAGCGTCTGCAAAGGAGCAGTCGTCGGGGGAAAGGAGGAGGAGTGAGGAGCGGCGCGCTGCCGCCCCTCGACACAGGGAAGACAGGGAGGAGCAGGCGAGGGTGGGAGGGGAGGGAGAACCCGGGGAAGACCAACAACAAGGTCCCGTTTGTGCAGACGGGTGACCTAGGCGGTGGTGCCAGAGGACAGTCTCATGTGCCAGAGAGCGACACGAGCAGGGGGCGGACAGCTGACCTGACGTTGACGCAGACGCAGACGTAGCTACCTGAGGGGACTCAGTGGTCAGTGTGTACAGGTCCGACCCGGGCTGCCGAGTGAAGGTAGCCAGGTGACGGCCCGTCCGAGCACACGTGCAGTGTGTCACGCGCTCGTATGCAGGGGTAAACTGGTGGACACCCCCGTCCTGGAGCGCACTACCTGCCACCAAGTTCGTAGAGAACGAGGGGAGGTAGAGACCTGACAGTGTGCCTGACGGGACCGCAGGACAAGGAAGGACAGTGGAGGAGGTCGCAAGGACCGGACCCCCAGAGGGGTCAGCGAGAGAGACAGCAACTGGCCGAGCGAGTGGCTCAAGGACAGTGCGGTCACGAAAGAAACAGCGAGAAGCACCAGAGTCCAGTGTGAAGGTGTGCAGTGCCGTAGTCGACTCAGTACCAGGGGGCACAGACTCACGAGCACCTAGAGCAGCAGCCTCACCAGGACCTGGGGCAGCAGACTCACTAGCACCTAGAGCGGCAGTCGGACTGGTCAGAATGCCCGGGTCGGGCGGAACACGCAAGTACTGAGCACCCTCTCCACTAGTAAACATCGCATACATGGCAGTGAGAATAGCATCAAAGTCTAGAGCCCAGATATCAACCCCCTGCCTCTCCAGATCAGCCCAGCGGGGCAGCTCAGCGCCAGCAGGAAACTGGGCGCGCCATGCGTCGGTAAGGCGCGAGAAACAGCGGTGCGTGGGGTGCGGCTTCCCACACGTCTGGCCAGCGCGGTCACCAGTGCGAATGACGTACGTGCAGGTAAAACCACCCGCCCCCCCCCGCTGCGAATACCACTCACGTGCCTCCTGAAGCGACGGGGCGTGCTGCTGGCTCTGGCCACCGCCAGCGCCTCCACGACCACCACCGCCGCCGCCACCGCCTCGGCCACCTCCACCCCTGCCGCCGCCACGACCACCTCCGCCTCCGCTGCCGCCTCCGCCCCTGCCACCGCTCCCGCCGCTGCTGTCACCACCCCCACTGCCGCCACTAGCCTCTCCAGTCCCACCTCCACTCCCACCGCCTCCACCCCCGCCTCCCCCGCCGCCACCTCCACCCTTGCCCCCTTTGCCCCTGCGGCGCCCGCTCGGAGCAGACGCGGTCCCGACCTTCTCAGCACCAAGGAGGTCGACAGTAGCAGCAGAGGCGACAGAGGGGAGAAGGGGGGAAGGGGAACACCCCTCAAAGAACGGGGTGCGAGGGTCGCCACGAGAGGTGCCTACAGCGACGATGCTCGCCTCAGCTGCAAGCAGTTCCTTCTCGAGGAGGGCAATGGTGAGCTCAGTGGGAGAGCGAGCGAGGAAGTGATCCCTGACTGCGCGCAGAGAGTCAGGGAGGCGGGTGACGATGTGGTAGAGCGTGATCCAGAGCGGGGGGGGGTTGCTGGCAAGGAACTCGTCAGGCATAGCAGCGCGAAAGCGGGCCTCACTAGTCCTGAGGTGGGTGATGAGGTCAGCGACTGTGCTGAAGGAGGCCAGGTCGGGGAACAGGTAGGGCCTAGTGTGGCAGAGGCAGGTGAGGAGTAACGAGCAACTACAGCAGTGTACAGGTCCTTAGCAGTCTTGTGCTGGCCAAAGTGCTCGCGCTCATCTAGCGGCAGGGAGTTGCGAATAGCGAAGCGAGCGTGGGCGTCACGAGTCTGCCACTGTGAGCGCTGAGTGCTGTCTGCAGTGGTAGGAGGGGCAGTAGCGTGACCGAGGGCATGATCGTACAGCGAAATATCCTCCTTGGCAGTGAGCTGTAGGAAGAGGTGCAGGTCATCTAGCCAGGTGTCAAACTTCACTAGGCGGCCCTCAGCATCGAAAGCAAGTACGGGAGGACTGGCCATAGTGGCAGCAGTAGTAGCAGTAGGAGCAGTAGTAGTAGCCGTAGGATCAACAGTTGTAGTAGCAGTAGGAGAAGTAGGAGGAGCAGCAGTATCGACGGGGCTGCTAGTACGGGCGGCGCGGCTCGGTCGGGCGGCGCGGCTCGGTCCAGGTAGGGCGGTGCGGCTCGGTTCGGGCTGCGCGGTTGTGCGGAGTCGCTAAGTGGGGCGGTACGGGGCCGCGGGGGCCTCTAAGCGGGGCTCGACGGGGCCGTGGGGCCGCTAAGCGGGGCGCAGCAGGGTCGCGGGGCCGTGAGGTGGCGGGCGACGGGGCCGCGGGGCCTCTAGGCGGGGTTCGACGGGGCCGCGGGGCCGCTAAACGGGGTGCGCGCGGGGTCGACGGGGCCGTAAGCGGGGCGCGTGCGGGACCGACGGGGCCGTAAACGGGGTGCACGCGGAGTCAACGGGGCCAGACGAGGCCTCTAAGCGGGGCGCGCGCGGGTCGACGGGGCCAGCGGGGCCTCTAAGGGGGGACGCGCGCGGGTCGACGGGGCCAAGCGGGCCGGAATCGGGGCGCGCGCGGGTTCGACGGGGCCACTAAGGGGCAGCGCGCGAGTCGCTAAGGGGCGGCGCGCGGGGTCGACGGGGCCTTAAGGGGCCGTACACGAGGGCGCACGAGGGCGCTGAGGGGGAGGCGCTAACGCAGCACTCCGACAGTAGGGCGCACTGAGGCGCTAGGAGGCAGTCAGTAGAGGTGGGCCCGAAAAAAAAACTTAGGTCCTAGCGAAGGACCTGCTCTGAAACCATGTCAGAAGAACTGAACGAGGAATGAATGAACTAGCAGTGAAATGAGTACAAGTACCTAACCCTAGAATTGTGTACCCCCTATAGGCTAACCCACTGCAGCCTAAACAAGCACAACACATATAATGTTTGACAAACAGAACCTCAAAAAGAAATTGTTGAACTTCAGCCTAATGTGCTAATGTCTGATCTGTACAATAGTGGCACGCGTTTGGGATATTGAGGTCAAGAAGCACCTGATCTCTGACTGCTACTGAGTGATCTCGTCGCTGTCGATCGGCATACTGCTTCTGGGAGTTCTGCATCGTGGTGAGACGTCGCTGAGTTTTCTTCCATAGCTGCTGCATGATGGAGACAAAGTCGTGTGCAGCTTGGATGTGTGACGTTGTTGTAAGCAAACTCTAGGGACGGTAACTGTATGTCCCAGTGGCTGATGTCGTCTTTGCAAGCTGTGCACAGTAAGTTTTCAACCACCTGATTGAGTCGCTCAGTCTGTCCGTCAGTCTGGGGGTGGTACGCTGAAGACATCGCAAGCTTTGTCCCCAACAAACCCATGAGTTCCCTCCAGAACTTACTAGTAAATTTTGGGTCTCTGTCTGAGATGAGTGTAGCGGGGATGCCGTGGATGGTGATGATGCGGTCGAAGAAGAGGCGAGCAGTTGCTTCAGCAGTAGCCGTGGCGTTGGTCGGGATGAAGTGTCCCATCTTAGAGAACTTGTCGATCACCACGAGTATAGCGTCATGCCCTCGTGAGGTCGAAGGAAGCCCAGTGATGAAGTCTAGGCTGACAACTTGCCATGGCTGCTCCAGTACGGGAAGAGGCCAAAGTAACCCTGCTTTCTTCTGCTTGCTACTCTTCATCCGCTGGCACGTGTCGCAAGAGGTGACGAACTGCTGCACGTCTGCTGCCATCCGGGGCCAGTAGTAATACTCCGCTTTTCCCGCTAACGTCTTGTTTCTCTCGAAATGTCCCGCGTATGCCACATCGTGGAACTCCTCCAGTAAGATCTGTCGGAGCGGGGCATAGTTCGGTACCCAAATCTTTCCCAATCCTTTTCTTACAGCTAAGTCATTCTCCCACTGTAACAGCTTCTGTTTCTCTGTCGTTGCTATCTCTACGTCCACGTAATACCCATGTTGGAATAGACCCTTGAGCAGAGGGTTCATCCCGTCGAGCTGGATGCCTGCTACATGACCGGGGCAGCTCAACACATCAGCTTTGTTGTGTAGCCCAGGCTTGTAGATGATGTCGTAGTGGAAGTGGGTCTCCAAGAAGTCCACCCACCGCACCTGTCGTCGTGAGAGCGTCGGCTGCGACTTCAGGTATTTGAGACTGCAGTGGTCAGTGTAAACTGTGGTCTTGGCTCCCTCTAAGTAACACCTCCACGCCTTGAAGGCTATGACTATCGCTAAGGCTTCCTTGTCATGGATAGGGTAGTTCAGTTCTGCTCCGTGTAGCTTTTTACTGATGTTGGCGATGGGCTGCAAACCGCGTCCGTGATCCTGCATCAGTACTGCTCCGACTAATTGGTCACTAGCGTCTGCTTCCACCACGTAGTCCTTGTCTGGATCCGGTAGGATGAGTACTGGCGCCGTCGTCAGTGCTGTCTGTAGCTGCTCCATGGCTTGCTGTTGAGGAGTATCCCATTTATAGGGCGTATCCTTTTTCAGTAGGTTGGTCAGTGGCGCTGCTATCTTAGCGTACAGCGGCGCAAACCTGTTGTAGTAGTTGGCGAAGCCTAGGAACTACTGCAACTCCTTCACGTTCTCTGGAACTTTCCACTTCTTGATGGCTTCGATCTTCCGCGGGTCCACGTGTATGCCCTCCGCACTCACCATGTGCTCGAGAAACTGCACCTTCTTCAGGGCGAAGTCGCTCTTTGACAGCTTCACGTAGAACTTATTCTCCCGAGGATCTCGAAAACTTTCCACAGATGCTCCACGTGCTCCTTCATGGTCTTGGAGTAGATCAGTATGTCGTCCAGGTACACCACCACGCATTCGTTTAGCAGGGGCCGTAAGATATGATTCATCTCCGCCTGGAACGTCGCTGGTGCATTGCAGAGTCCGAACGGCATCACTAAGTACTCGTAGGAGCCGTATCTGGTACGGAACACCGTCTTGTGGATCGAGTTGTCAGCCATCTTGATCTGCCAATAACCCGACCGTAGGTCCAGCTTCGAAAACACCGTTGCACCACGCAGTTGGTCTAGAAGATCGTCTATGCGCGGTATGGGGTATTTGTTTTTGACTGTCTGTTTGTTCAGTGCCCGGTAGTCGATGCACATCCGTAAACTACCGTCTGGCTTTGGAGTGAAGAGAACCGGTGCGCCGTAGGGAGAGGTGGATGGGCGGATCAGTTGTCTGGCCAGTAGGTACTCGATCTGTTTCTTCAGTCCGTCACTTCGATCGGACTAAGGCAATATGGTGCACGTGAGACGGGTTTCGCACCTGGTTCTTCCACGATCTCGTGCTCGTGGGTTCGCGCTGGAGGCACTCCTGCAGGCAGGTCATCCGGCATGATGTCTTTGTACTGCTCCAACACCTCCTTTACTGCTGCAGGTAGCTCCGAGTTTGGTTTTTCCTCCTCTGCTGTCGCCATAACCAGTGCTAAGTAACCCGTGTTACTCTCGTTCACCGTTCGTTTGAACCGCGCCAGTGTCGTTTCAGGAACATCCCCTGTATCCGTCCAGCTTCGCAGCTCCACATGTTTCCCATTGTTGTAGATACACGCCTTCCGATTGACCCATTCTATCCAGGGTTGTACTGTTTCAGAAAATCACGCCCCAAGATGAAGTCTAATCCCTTGATGTTCGTGATCGGCAACGTCGGCTTCCACCTCAACGCCCCTATCTGCAGGTGTAGTGTTGACTTGCCGTGGATGGGAAGCTTCGTACCGTCCACCATCGTTGCTGTAAACTGGGTCTCCTCCGATGACTCTCCGATTTTCTCCAACGTCCTGCGGTCGCACACCAAGTGTGATGCGCCGCTGTCCACCAGTGCCTGGAGGCATCGCCCGTTGCAGATCACCTCGAGTACTAGTGGTTGTTGCCGCTCCGAGTAGCTGTAGATGGTGTTGCTTTCCTGTTTTTCTTCATAAGGTAGATCAAATGTATCGTCCCTTGGTCCTGCGCTCGAAGCTGCTGACTCAGTTTTCAACTTAGCAGGGTTAGAAGGATTTATCCGAGGCCGATTCAGCTTCTCTAGGGCCTGGAGCCTTCCCCTAAGCCTTTGCAGTGGTGTGGGCATTACCTGTGGGAAACAGGGAGCCTTTAAACAGGGCTGCTGGGAGAGAATATTAACTCCTCGGAACGCTCGACCGTTATCAGCGCTCTGGAGTAGGGTCCCCATTTTATCCGGTACCGGTTTAATTTCTGACTCTCCCCAGATAAATGCTTGAAAACCACGAGAAGTAATATTCTTAGTTAAAGTATCTTTATAGGATAACTTTAACGAATTCTTACTTGTCGGGGTGTACGGCTGGAGTTTCCCAGTCGGTGCAGAGTCTTGTTTCGCGGAGCCTCCATTTGCCTCGGCGATTTCCCCTGGTGCCGGCTGGTCGTGACGTTTTAATTTCGCGTCACCGTATTCTCCTTTTTTTCGCCCTCTCCGAAGTCACCACGTTTTCTGCCCGTGTGGGTGCCACACTGTTCTTGCCCTTCAGCTCCGCACGTGCTTTCTTCATTTTCCAACACGCCAAGATACGATGTCCTGTAGCACCGCAAAGTTCGCCCGTCGCATTTTTTGCTAGCCGCTGCGTCGCATCGTCCTTGTCGTTCTCCATCGGGTCGGCAGTCGTGGGTGGTGCCAATCGCTCCATGCCACTATTTGGCTTGTTGCGTCGTGTTCCGTAGTAGCTACTGTTCAACGCGTCGAACTGTCCGATCAGTGCTGCCCGAAACTGCGCCCACGTCCCTTCGCCTTGGACTGTTCTATTGCTAATCCACTCTAGAGCTGGGCCTCGTAACAGTGTTGCTGCGAGCCGTATGTGGAATGCGTCTTGGGTGGGGGTCGTGCATCTAACGACTTCGAAATAAAATTCGAGTTCAGCTACAAATCGACGAACGTCGCTCCCTTTGACTATAGGATCGAACGCGTCTGGTTGTCTCGGCTTCGCTGCTTCGAGATTAACTGTAGCTGCTGCCATTGTCGCAGATGCAATTGTTGGTTTCTCCGTCGTCGCTTCTTCTGCTGCTACGGCTACCGGTTGGTTCGCAAGGAGTTATTCGAGTCGTGGGAGCGCCGCACGTATCTGCTTATGCTCAGCACGTAACTCCGCGATTTTTCCTATAAAGAAATCTCTATTTCCCTCTATTTGGCGATTTACAGAAAGAAGCGCGGCAAACATAATTGAATTATGGGTGCTGGTCGACTTACTGCGAGTCGAATCGACTGTAGAATCGACGAGCTCGAATTCTGTACGTCGCGCAAATCTCCCTTAGTCGAAATTCGCTTCCGATCTTGGCTGTTGAAGAAAAATCGATTCGACGATCTTAATTCTAACCTTTCTGGTCGAAATTCTCTGGGCCGTTGAGATTCAATTCGATCTAACGGTCGAAATTCCAAACTTTTTACCAATAATCCCGAGGGTTGTTCGAAACCGAATCGAGGGGGACTTAGAAAAAATCGCGCGGAACTGGTTTTACATACCCGTATCGGCGCTTTCGTCGACCCCGCTGTTTTTCAAGGCCGGAACTAAACGGTTGAAGACCTAGCGTGTAAACAGGCTCTGATACCAAGTGTGAGGATCTGGTTCAGGAAAAAATGAACTATTTAATAATGCATCCACCTGGGTACAAGGCGAGGCTATATATAGGCTCGACACAAAGGCAGTAACCCTGGTGTTACTAGAAGGTTCAGCGGGCCGCGAAGCGTCCCAAACGGGTCCTTCTCGAATTCGGTAGAAGGCAATTCGGTGGCAACCGAAAAGCCTAGAATTCGGTGCACTCAACCTAGTTCGGTGCCTATAACGAGAATAATATAGTAAAAGCAACGAACCTAGGAAATCTAGCAAAAGCAAGCAAAACAAAATAAAGCTAAGCTAGATAATGCATAATAATGCAGAACCAAGCTAAGCCTCTCCTGCTCGGCCCTGCCTAGTACATAATTTTTAGCCGCCTGCCTAGAGCCCCATAAATCGTTCTGATTGTGCGGGAGAGAGAGCGAGAGAGCGAGAGAATAAACATATCCTGGAGGACGACCTAGACTGGGGGTCGGCCCTGGATGTGTAAGGGGCTGGGGCGAAGGGAACCCCAAGCAAAGGTCCCAGGGTGCCAGGCACTCGGTAGGCCTTGGCTAGCCGAGCCGACAAGCAGGATAGGTATGGGTTGTTGCGTGCTTGCTCGTGGGCCTGCTTGCCAGCTCGTTAGTTAAGACAGCATGCTCGCCCAAACGCCCAGACTGGGCGAAAATCAAAGCGCGGCTCCGCGCGTTCCAACGCGGCGAATGGGAGCAATTGTACACTGAAGCCAGCAAAGCAGTCAACGACCCCCCCCCTGCCACAACACCAACCTAATGATACATGTGTCATCAGCAGAGCAGAGGGATTGGCCGAATGCGGAAGTCTACGCCGTGCTATCTTGGCACTTGGGTCAACACACGTATGCATGCCAAGTCCAGCGATTCTGGATGAGCTACGCCGAAAACACCGACCTTCTGGCGCCGAACCGCTGACGTGGCCTGATAACAGCGAGCCGCAAAATCTGTCAATCCTATACTCTGATGTTCACAAGCTGCTGAGCTGATGCGAGAGCGGGGTGGGTGCCGGGCCATCTAGCACAATATTTGAGCATCTTCGCGACTCGACAATTCAAATGCAGCGGTTTGTACCCAACTGCACACCATACAAAACACTGTATCGGGGGGGCAAACTGCCTCAATCTGTAGCAGACCTGCCTACTTCCTCCCGCCTGATAGCACTGGCCAAGCCCGAAGGTGGAGCTCGACCAATTGTGATAGGAGAGTGTTTGACCTGCCTGACAGCAAAGGCGGCCCTAACGGTTATGGGAGACGCAGCAAGGGCATATTTCCTGCCCTTACGATTCGGCATGGAAGTACCTGGAGGAGCGGAAGCAATAATCCACACTGCGAGAGCCTTCACTAACGGACGACCTGACAGCCTTCTACTACAGTCAGACATCGCGAATGCCTTTAACAGTATTTCGAGGCAGGCCATAGTAGCAGCTCTAGATGACGACACGTTGAGGCCGTTACTGCCACTAGTCAAACTCACCTATGGCCAGCCGTCGCTACTATACCCTGATAACACCTTCACCAACGCCCCACTACGTAGTGAGCGAGGGGTCCGGCAGGGCGACCCATTAGGCCCGTTCCTAATCACTGCCGGAATACACCCAGCTCCGCGTGCAACAGCGACGGCACACCCGGGCGTGCTGTGTTTAGCATAAGCCGACGACGTCACCTTCATAGGAGACACCCCGCGACAGTGGCCGCTATTAACCACTTTACCACACAGTTAACGCAACTGGGCCTTCGCCACAACCCAGGGAAATGCGCAGCCTAGATTCGGAATAGGGACGAGAGCACGATGCAACTGCCTATCGGGGTCCCTTTCTCTACTGACGACGTTAGACTGCTAGGCAACTATCTTGGTACGGAGGACGGCGCGACCACTTTCTTGACTGACCAGCTTCAGGCTATGGCAAAGCCGCTGCCTTTACTAGAACGCGTCGATGCTCAAGCCTCCGCACTACTACTTACTCGCTGCATATCACGACGCGTGGCGTATCTCACCCGGACCAACCCCTTAACCTCCTACCACCGCACCTGGTCCCAATGGGGGCGGGACCTCCTAGAATACCCTTCTAGCCGCCTACGACATCAGCTATCCCTCAGATACTGACGAGCAGACACGTGTGTGGTAGCAATCCTCACTACCTCCCTTGGCGAAATAGGCCTCACGGACCCAATAGTAGAAGGCGTTTTCGGCTTCTTAGCTAGCTTTACCCAGGCCGCCCTCCTCCTCAATTCACTGTCACTACCGCCGGCTGCAGTCCAGACAAGCGCCAAAAAACCACATGCTCTTGCCGCGAGACTCTAGTACTCCCCTTCACGCATGTCTCGCGGATTGTGAACGTGCAATGCCGACGGACGCGTGAGAGGTTCTAGAGGAGAGATTGGAGCTGAAAGGGGTGAATTTGCAGCACGCCCTCGCTGTGAACCCACTCGCCCAGTGCATGTTTTCCCTAACCGGCTACGGCACAGGCGACTGGTTGACCGCTATCCCCTATGAACCCAATCGCCGAACATTTTGCAAACGCCGTCCACTTCCGCCTCGGCGTACCTTTCTCCACGCCCGCTAACTGTGCCTGCCCGGCACACATGGAAATCACTGACCCAAGGCTACCAAACCACCTTAATCACAGCGGCACTGGCAAACACAGAATCAACACCCACAATGAGCTGTGGGAAGCCTGCATCACCATGGCTAATGACACTAGCTTCATAGTACACAGGGATTCAACCGCCTACTGCCCGATCGAGGAGAATACTGCTAACTTGACTATATGAGACACGAGCTCAGGAGCGGTTTATGTCAGTGATGTTACCATAACAGACCCCATCAGCACTAGGGACCTGGAGGCTACTACGGGTCGGTGTTGGGCAGCACGAGAGCAGGCGGACAAGAAAATCAAACATTATGCCAATGGCCCAGACACAGCCGGCTTTTTCCCACTTGCAGTAGACACGTACCGATGCCCTTGCGCGGAGGTACCGAAGTTTCTAAAGTTGCTGGCAGACACGGCTGCACGGCGCTACTTCAACGCCCAACTTCAGTCTGCGAAGTTTCTCCACCTCTTTAGGTAGAGGTGGTCAGTCGCTCTTCAGAGAGCACAATCCGTGGGGTATCTAATCAAATCAAGCCAAGCGGCAGTAGCAGAGAACTTACCCGTTGAGGGGGTGCAGTCCGAATTACACCTTGGGGATTACGGTGCGGTGATGGAGCCCCTTGTGCAATGCGCTGTTTCCTGGATAGTATGTGTTTGTTTGTTTAGCGCTTTGCTGGAAAATTAGATAGCTTTGTTACATGCAAGTCTGTACCTCCTTGGTTTATCAATACACGGCCACGTACAGG
This sequence comes from Closterium sp. Yama58-4, assembly GCA_947470075.1. Lineage (NCBI taxonomy): Eukaryota > Viridiplantae > Streptophyta > Zygnematophyceae > Desmidiales > Closteriaceae > Closterium > Closterium sp. Yama58-4. The sequence continues at coordinate 55,824 of CANIUD010000083.1, read as the reverse complement.
CTTGGTTTAGCACTTTGCTCGAAAATTAGATAGCTTTGTTACATTCATGTCTGTCTTGGAAGGCCAAGTTCGTGCGTGAGAGCGGCACGGACACACAACGTTCTGGTCTACGCGGCCCTCAAAATGACAATGGAAGCTGGTTTCAACACTTTCCACAAAACTTCAGTTCTTTCACCCCTGGTCCTTCGCAACTGCGGTTAGTTGGACTTCCAGGACAGGGAATCAGCAGAGACATGGGTCACTGACGAACCCAGTGCTCCAGAATCGGGACCCTAGGGTGTGGAAGCCGCCGGGTTGGGCAGCCAGGGAGGCCTCGGAGAAGAAACATCGCTTGTACGAGGGCCGCCCTGACTATGTTGGTTTCTTTGGGTTAGCTCTAGAGACCTCGCCATTCTAGACCAGGAGTCAGGAGAAACTTGGGTAACAGACGTCACGGTCACATATCCTGTGCCGCAAAAGCGTGACAAGAGAGCACGGAAGCCGCTGGGGTGGGCAGCAGAGGAAGCTTCCGAGGGGAAACATAGGCTCTATGAGGGCCGCCCGAATTACGCTAGGTTCTTCGGGCTAGCGGTGGAGACTTACAGGGCTCTGGCTAAGGCCATGATGCAGATCATCCGTATGCTAGCCACCTATGCCTCCAAGAAAGAATACAGGCAGGGACCCCTCATGACAACTGCTGCCCGTCTAAACGCACACTACAGGCAACGGTGGTCCGTGGTGCTCCAGCAAAGTCAGGCAATCTCCCTCCTCTCCAAGTCAAGCCGAGCAGCAGAGGTGGCTTTCCCACAGACGGCAGCAGACCCATGGGCACATCGGCTAGGGGACCTCTGGCAGACATTGGAAGATGAGTATGAGGAGTGCCTCGCCCCTGCCCGAGCGGCCTAAGGGACTGGTGGGGGAATTGAAGGTGGTGCCAGGGGATTGATGGATCGAGATGGATAGATTAGGGGACAAGAGTTTAAGGGGGGAGGTCCAAGAGCAGGGCAGGTGGGGATGGGGCTGCCAGGGTTCTGGGTGGGCGACCTCAGTTCCAGCTGGAGAGAAGGCTTGGTGGTGACCAGGTTTAAGGAACTAAAGGTGCTTTGCTGCATTGCTCTACTATACTTAGCTATGCTTTGCTTTGCTTTGGTAGCTCTGCCATACTTAGCTATGCTATGCTTTGCTTTGGCTAGGATTCGTCGAGCACAATTGCAATAGTTCGTCGCCGAATCCTGCTCGCCCATCATGAGGTGTGTCATATGCTCCTCCAAACGGCCGATGTACAGATCGTCCGTTGCCTGGTAAGTTGATAGGATGAACCGCCACGCTTGGTGACCTGCATCCAAACGTTGTCGAGATGACCATGAAGGTCAGCTGGTGTGCGGCACGAAATTTCACCTGCAGCTCGAGATTGTTTGCCTCTGGCGTCGGCACGGTGTCGTCGGCGAATCCCATCAGCCCAGCGTTCTACAGTTGTGGCTCAATAGCCTCCGTCCATGTGATGAGGTCTTGTCGACCTTGCAGCGACGTGACGGAGATTTTGTCCGGCGAAAACTTGAAGTACCCATACGCCGATGCGATCCTGCTCACCATCACGTGCGTCGTCGACGTGGGCCTCCCACTGCTTTGCTGGGGTGAGTGACGTCGTTCGTCGAAGTCGAAACGCGAGCTGCCAGCGACCGCCATCGACCGCACTCGTGCAGGACTCCCGTCGACGCCATCGTCGACCTTGATCACACCTTTCTTCTTCGTGCCGCTGCCGCTAACTTGTGCACCACCGTCGACCTCCTCGTCAACGACCTCTTCATTTTGCATCGGTCGAGGAGATGCAGGTCGGGAGGGGTGTTCGGTCGCCCACTTCGCGCGGATCTCCAGGAGGACCGTTCCGAACTTGCCATCGGGGATCACCGTCCTGAACTTGCCGTCTCTATGGCGTCCCGTCGCATCAGCCAATCGTGCCTCCAAAGTGTCCTCTACCACACCGGCCGCTACCAGGGTAGGTTACATGGTTCGTACGGGCTGCCGGCCTACGAATGACTTAGAACTTGCAAAAGTCGGCTCCTACTTGAAGGTAAGTTGCGGGGCCGTCCACGCTCACCGCACCATGCGGAGATACACTCCACAACGGTCGGAAGCTAGATTACGGGGGGGGGGGGTTGGTACGAGCTCTAGGAGTGATCGTAGCTTCCTTAGCGTTCTCTAGCACTTGTGCGTTCACAAAGCAATCTGGCAACATTTTCACTAGGAAAGGATGCATTCCAGAAAGGTTGGTACAACAATGGCAAGAATAACTACATTAGGAACCTAGCAACCCAGCAGCCTGGCCGATCGACTGCCAGCATAGCATGGTCGACTGCCTGCTAGCGTCGCGTAGGGGAGCCGCTCAAGCCCTGCAGAAACGCGGCCTGCCAACGCAGCAGGTCGACGGCGTGCCAACACTGCAGCAAGGTGGTTGTTCAGCGTTGCACAGAAAATAGCAGCGCGCACGCTCGTAGGTGGGCGCGGACGATTGGCCTGACATGCACCATCTCGCATCTATCGACTGTTGTCTACGCCTAACGAACAATATCGACTTTGAGATACAAGTCCGAATTCGCCTTTACCATCACGGTCTCGACGACGTTCGTGTGCCTCCACAAAACACCGCCGAGCAGGTTACCTCGTCGACCCGGTCGACCACCCAGTGCACTGGTCGACGACTCCCTCGTCGACCACAACTTCTGTCGAGGACCATCCTGGCTGACGGTCCCCTCTATCGACCAGCTCAGCCGACTGCTGCCGTTAAAGACCCCTCGTCGACGGCTCCTCGACAGTCCCGCGCAGGTGGACGAACCCCTTTGTCGACCGCACTCAGGGCCGGTCAACGAACCCCTTCATCGACCACACAAGTAGAAGTCTACCGCCATCTTCCGTTGACGGCGGCATTGCAGTGGTTGCCTGCAGGTTGATATCCTCGACGAACCCTGCAGAACACCTGGACACACTGCTCGCGCGCCCGACTAGGAAGTCAGCGTCGCCCAAATGAGGGCGGGGCCAACAATACATTCCTGTCAACACTAGAGTAAATGCATGTTACTTAGCCTTGTGAGTGGTACCAAGAGTGCGCGTTACTTAGCCATATATGTTGTACCAAGATTTGGTGAGGTACTTAGCCTTATGAGAGGTACCAAGAGTAAGTGCGTTACTTAGCCGTATGAGTGGTACCAAGAGTAAGTGCGACTTGGCCTAATGAGTGGTACAACAACTAAGTGAATTACTTAACCTTATGAGTGGTACTAAGAGTAAGTGTGTTACTTAGCCATATGAAGTGCGTTACTTAGCCTTATTGGGGTACCATGAGAAAGTGCGTTACTTTGCCTTATTGGTGTACTTAAGAGTAAGTGCGTTACTTAGCCATATAGATGGTCCTAAAAATAAGGGCGTTACTTAGCCTTACGAGTGGTACTAAGAAAAAGTGCGTTACATAGCCATATGAGTGGTACTAAGAGTAAGTGCATTACTTAGCCATATGAGTGGTACAGTGGTACTAAGAGTAAGTGCGTTGCTTAGCCTTATGAGTGATACTAATAGTAAGAGCGTTAATTAGCCTTATTAGTGGTATTACGAGTAGGTGCGTTACTTAGCCATATGAGCGGTACTAAGAATAAGTGCGTTAATTAGCCTTACAAGTGGTACTAAGAGTAAGTGCGTTAGTTAGCCTTTTTAGTGGTACTAAGAGTAAGTGCCTTACTGAGCCATTTGAGTGGCACTAAGAGTAAGTGCGTTACTTAGCCATATGAGTGGCACTAAGAGTACATGCATTACTCAGCCTTGTTAATGGTGTAAAGAATTATTACGTTACTTAGCCATAGGAGTTTTAGTCAGAGTGAGGGCATTAGAAAGCCTTATGAATTGTAGTAAGAGGAAGTGCGTTACTTCGCCTTATTAGAAATACTAGGAGTAAGTGCGTTACTGAGCCATATGAGTGGCACTAAAAGTAAATACGTTAGTTGTCGAAGAGAAAGGTTCCGCCCTCGCTTGGGTGCAGCTGATCTTGCCGCTAACAAGAAGTTTTCGACGGATTGGTCGACGAAATGGGCTTCTGCAGTTCGGCAGAAGTAGCGGTCAAGCAGGCTCTGCTCGACGGAATCTGGTCGACATTGTCGACGAACAGTGCAGGTCGAAGACAGCGGTCAAGGAGGCCCGTTGAGGAGCGATGGTCGAAGAGCATGTCGAAGAGCTCTGGTCGAAGAGCTCAGTTCGACAAACTTTGCTCGACGAGCTCTGGTTGACGAGCTCTGCTCGGCAAACGATGTTCGACCGAGCAGCGTCAAGCTGTTCGATCGAGCGAGGTCGAGCTATTCGACCAAGCCCGCAGAGGTGTGCGAAACACTACGGAGGTGTGCGAAACGTCGCCCAGGAGGTTTTGGCGAACTTCGACCTACGGAACGGCATCACGTGGTCGACGGTGCGCACCTGGCAAAACCAATGACACGTTTTCTACCTGGCATATGTGCAATGTGCCTGACGGTGAAACCGTCAACCTGCACCTACTTGGTAGGTGCGCACATCTGTGCAGATAGACAACCTGCGACTTTTGAAAGTCAACTTGCGACTACAGCAAGTCACCTGCGACTGCAGTGTTGGCAGACCCCGTGCAATGCAGCGTCCAACACTGGCAGATCGCTCTGCTGCAGCGTTGGCAAGCTTCTCTTCTATTGCGCTGGCAGATTTCGCCCTTGCTAGGTGTTGCATGCCATTCTAGTCATATCCTTCTGCATGCCTCAACTGTAGTATATTTTTTTCAATGTTCAATGCTCTTTCAACTTCCTTAGTGGAAACTCTTGTCAAACTTCTCTGTGAACACAAGCAAGAAGTAAGAACATTAGTGCAAGCTACGATCACTCGCACAACCCCGTGCCCTCCTCCGTTGTGTAGTGACTCTCCGCATGGTGCAGTGAGCGTGGACGACCCTGCGTTAGAACCTGCAGATTACACGAGATTGCGCCTTATCTAAGTTGTTGTTAGGCTGGCAGCTGTCTTAGTCGCCATGGTCGACCCTGTAGTCGAAGCAGGCATAGAAGATACCCTGAAGGCGAGAGAGGTTGATGTTCGGGCACGCCACGTGGCTGGCGAGTACGGTGGTGCGGACTAGGAGATGATGCTCCTAGGAACTCGTGCGCGGTGGGCGCGCGAGCATCCCCCTCCCCGTGCAGAAGCGGACAGTGTGCCTGCCTCTCTCCGACCCGTGCACAACGACGGCGACGACAGCAACGTTGTCAGTGAAGGAGGCACGAGGGTGACACGTAGAGTGATTTGGGCTGCCGACATCGGCATCTGTGGAGTGCGGACGCGAGTTCAGCGTTCAACAGCAGCAGGGAGATCGAGAGTCAACATCGACGGTCGATGTCGTTTACCCCAGCAGAGTGGAGTCAGGCCGACTTCGGTGACTCAGGTGTCTTCTGGTCGAGACAGAGGCATCGTGCCGGCGTACGGTTTTTTTATAATTTCGACGAAAATGTATTGGCGCCGGACGAGGAGGAGGTCGAGCTGTGGTCGGAATTTCATGCTGCTCACCTTCTGACCTTTATGGTCATTTTGAGGTGCTGCTCGCCTCAGGTGCAGGTCGCATTGAAGTCGTGCAGACTTTGAGTGGATGCTGGCTACCAATCATGGCAGTACATCCGGCACACCTACAAGGCGACCGACGACCTCTACATCGGCCAACTGAAGAAGAGGCTGACGAACAACAAGATGGGCGAGCAGGAGTCTACGACCGAGAACTGCAACCGTGCTTGACGAATTTTGGCCGAACTGTGGATGGCTGGCGTCGACTACTCTATGGCGTCCTACATTACGCACGTCCTCAAGGGTCTGCCGACGGGCTACAATCTCATGCGCCTGATACTGACGATACCTGGCGCGTGTGGGTCGCTCAACGAGGACACGCTATCAAGCCAGATCATCAACGACGAGTTTATGCAGGAGTCCGAGAGGCCCGCAGTACTACTTCCGAAGGCCAACTACATCGCCCTGGCAAAGCAGGGATGCCAACAGGGGCAGCGTGGGAAGTCTGGCAGAGGCAGCGATGGGAAGTCGTCGAGCGCGAAACCGATGGAGGGTGCCGACCGCGGAAAGTCGACGAAGGGAGTTGATCGCGGCAGTGGTGACTCGCGTTGAGAAGGTTGCCGTTGCTACATCTGTGATGCTCCTGACCACCTCTCGTACAACTGCCTCGACCGAGACGAGTCTGACGACGTCCGAACGCCAACCGCGGAAGGCTTAATGGTGGCCATCGTCGTCTTGACAACCAGCCTCACAAGGAGAAGCAGGAGGCTTCGTGCTCGATGGTCGGCATGGTGGAGCCGACGATCTCGCTGGCGCTGGAGGCTGGCGAAGACTTCAAGGCTGTTGTGCAGGCCAACCCGACTGTTGTGCTGCTCGACAGCGGCTGCTCAAAGCCAGTCCACATGCGGGTATATAGCAAATATAAGAAGATGCAAGAGTATAAGACAAGCGGGGCAAAGCATCTCTATGTAAGCAAGTGTGGACGGGCAGGCATAAGGGCAAGCGGGGTGCTGAAACATTGGTGGTCACAAGGCGGCAACGCTCTGCCGTGTTGGCCTCAGAGACCACACATCATACGAGTGCCTGGCTACCCTGCTGCAACTCACGCAGAAAGAAGTAATGAAGCTGGAAGTTCTTCGCCTTCCCAACCAGTTGGGGCTCCTCACACAACAGGACAGCAGACTTGTTGTCGGCGAACAAGACTGGGGGAGAGCGAGGCCAACCACCAAGGTCGGTGAGGAGGAAAGACAGCCAGCGATGCTCCTGAGCGGCCATGGCCATAGCTTACACCTCTGCCTCACAGCTGGAACTAGAGACGGACGACGTTCGAGTCAACTGCCACAAAACAGCACATGTTCCGAGGCTAAAGGAGGACCCCAATGTAGACCGACACGTCTTCGCGTCGTCGAACCACGACGAGTCCGAGTAACCTGTGAGTGTAACTGGCTGCTTCCCTCTAAGGACGAGTCTTATGCATGATGTACTCACCACATGTTTTGCCACCCTCTTAGTAGCGTACCAGTGGGACGGTTGGTGTCTCCCAGGCGCAACAAAGCGCGCAAGGACGCTAAGAGGGTAAGCTAGGTCTGGGCGAGTACAAGTCATTAGGTACATGAGACAACCCACCAGGTCAGGATATGGACCACTGGACTCAAATGACTCGTCCAAAGGTGGAGCCATAAGCCCATGATCCACAACAAGAGGGGTGAGCTGTACTGTGAGGATCTAGGATCGAGCTCAGAAAAGAGAATGTGAATTAAATGAATCACATGGGTACAACAAGAGTCTATATATAGGCTCGACACAAGGTCCAATAACCAGGTGTTACGCGAAGGTTCCGAGGGTCGCGAAGCGTCCCAAACAGACCCTTCAGGAATTCGGTAGAAGGCAATTTGGTGGCAACCAAATAGCCCAGAATTTAGTGTACGCAACCTAGCTCGGTGCCATAACTGTAATAAAATATAGGAAAGCACCTAGCCTAGGAAATCAAGCAATTCATGCATGCATAAAATAAACCTATGCTAGAAATAGCATAATGAAGTAAAGGCAAGTAAGCATAGCTGGCATAAGCCGTCATACTCTCACACGCCCCCCCCTCAAAGCTGGGTGGCGTGAGATACACCCTGCTTGACAAGATAGTTCTTGAGAGCACGACGTGCGTTGCCCATATCAGCTTCTGCAACCCAACTGTCCTCAGTGGGGTCGTATCCCTTCCAGCGTATCAGGAACTCGAGGGTCTTGCCGCCGCGGCGCTGATGAGTGAGAACGCGCTCGATCTCGTACTCTGGTTCATCCTGCAGAAGGACAGGTGGTGGTGGCGGTAGCTGCCGTCCTTGGAACTGTTGGTTGGGGTCCTTGTAGGGTTTCAGTAGCTGAACATGGAAAGCATTGTGAAGCTTCCACGTATCTGGTAAGCGCAAGCGGAATGTTACTGGTGTCACCTGTGCTTCAACGAGAAAAGGACCACAGAAGCGACGCCAGAGTTTGGATGGGAGGTGAGACAGGTTCAAGTTGCGCGTGATCTCCGACTGCTACTGAGTGATCTCGTCGCTGACGATCGGCATACTGCTTATGGGAGTTCTGCATCGTGGTGAGACGCCGCTGAGTCTTCTCCCATAGCTGCTGCATGGTGGTGACGAAGTCGTGTGCGGCTTGGACGTGTGCCGGTGTGGTTGGCTGCTGTGGTGTGAGTGGTTCCTGTCTGTAACATAGGAAGAAAGGGGTTTTCCCTGTGGCCGCATGCGAGGCGTTGTTGTAGGCGAACTCTAAGGTCGGTAACTGTGTGTCCAAGTGGCTGATGTCGTGTGAGAGTACGACGGCTTATGCCAGCCATGCATGCTTGCTTTTATTTCCTTACGCTATTCCTAGCTTAGGTTTATTTTATGCATGCATGAATTGCTTGATTTCCTAGGTTCGTTGCTTTACTATAGTTATTATAGTTATAGGCACCGAACCAGGTTACGTGTACCGAACTCAAGCTATTCGGTTGCCACCGAATTGCTTTCTACCGAGTTCGGGAAGGTTCTGTTCGGGACGCTTCGCGACCCTCGGAACATTCGCGTAACACCTGGGTTACCTGCCTTGTGTCGAGCCTATATATAGCCTCGTGTTGTACCCACGTGATGATTCAATTCAAACTCTCTTTTCTGAGCTCGATCCTAGATCCTCACACTTGGTAATCAGAGCCCGTTTACACGCGAAGTTTTTTCGACCGCTAAAAACCAGTCTTAAAAAAACCGCGGGGGCGACGCAGTTAAACATCGATTTCGGGTACGTAAAACCGGTTCCGTGTTTTTCGCTCCCCCTCGATTCGGTTTTTCGGACGCGTTGATGTCAGGCATGGAGGGCCAAGGCGACAACTACGCGACTACGAGCGACATCGCGAGCCTCCGCACCGACATGGAGCAGACGCAGGCGACGCTTCGTCGACTCGAGGCTTTTCTGACAAGCCAACCAGGGTTCGCCAACGCAGCAGCAGCGACCGCAACGACTGCAGCACCGACAACTCCAGCAGCAGTGGCGACACCGACATTTCACGGACCGATGGCACCACTGTCGCCGAACCTCGAAGCAGCACGACCGAGGCTCCCGGAAGCGTTCGATCCAAGCGCGAAGGGATCCGACGTCCGGCGATTCGTGGCCACCCTCGAAATTTACTTCGAGGCCATTGGCTGTTCGACCCCGACACACGACGCAACACGAATCCGGCTCGCAGCAACACTGTTACGCGGACCAGCACTTGAGAGGATTTACAACACTGACGTGGCCCGCGGGGAGAAATCGTGGGCGCAGTTTCGGGCAGATTTAATCGAGCGTTTCGAACCGATTAATACTACCTACATGGCGCGGCAACAAATTCATCGGCACAAACAGTACAGTAGTGTAGCACAGTACACGCAGCAGATGGAGCTCCTGTTCAACCGCATCCCCGACCTGACCGAAGGCGAAAAAATCCAGGCGTACATAGAAGGGTTAATTTGGAGATTCGGCGGCAGGTGATCGCGGCGAATTACGACAGCTACAGGGACATCGTGCGTGCAGCCGAGCGATACGATGCGCTGACTCGAGGTCAACCCGAAACACGACGTTTCGCGCCGAACCGTACATTCGGCACGGAGCGATCGGCACCCCCCACGTTCGCCGAACCGATGGATATCGACAAGTTTGACGCGAAGCAGCAGTCGGCGAAATGCGAATTTTGCGGCGCAGCAGGGCATCAAATCTTGTCGTGCTACAAAATGAAGAAAGCACGTGCGGCACTCTGGGATGGTAACAGTGGAGCACCTTCGAAGTAAAAAAACGGCAGTCGCCAGTAGCCGCGGATCGACCTGGCGATCGCACAAAGATCCGAAAAGCAGAAAAAGGCGACGACGTGGCGACTTCGGAGCAAGTGAAAAAAGGAGAAAATGATGGCGCGAATCTAAAACGTCACGACCGGCCGGCATCAGGGGAAATCGCCGAGGCGAATGGTGGCTCCGCGAAAAAAGACTCTGCACCGACCGGGAAACTCCAGCCGGACCCCCACGAAAGTAAGAATTCGTTAAAAGTATCTTATTAAGATACTCTAACGAAAAATATTGCTTCTCGTGGTTTTCAAGCCTTTGAAAAATTCAGGGGAGATTTAGAGGCCAAGAAAAAGCCTTTAGAAATTATTCAGGTACCTGAGAAGTTGGGCAAAATCTTACGGAGCGTAGAAAAGGGTCGTGCGTTCCGTGGTGTTAATATTCTCTCCCCGCAGCATAGTGTTAAGGCTCCCCGTTGCCCACAGGTGAAGCCTACACAGCTGCAAAGGCTTAGAGGAGACATCCAGGCTCAGGAGAAATTATACAAGCCTCGGAAAAATCCTCCTACCCCCCAGGTGAAGTTGGAAAGTGCTGTGTCGGGTATAGGAAATAGGGAAGGTATTCACTTTGATGTACCCTATGATCCTATTAATGAGACCCTCTTTGGTTACCCAGCGCAGCAGAAACCACTACTCCTCGAGGTGTTATGCAATGGGCGATGCCTCCAGGCACTGGTGGACAGCGGTGCATCTCACTCGGTGTGTGACCGCGGAGCATTGGAGAAAATTGGAGAGAAGGCGGAGGAGACCCAGTTTTCAGCAACCATGGTGGACGGCACGAAGCTTCCCATCCACGGCGAAGCATCCTTGCAGCTGCATATAGGTGCGTTGAGGTGGAAGCCGAAGCTACCTGTCACCAACATCAAAGGGTTAGATTTCATCTTGGGGCGAGATTTCTTGAAGCGGTTCAACCCCGAGATCGATTGGGTCAACAGCAAGGTGTGCATCTACAACAACGGGAAGCGGATAGCACTACGAAGCTGGACGGATACAGGGGATATTCCTGAAACGACACTGGCACGGTTCGAACAGACGGTGAACGAGAGTAACACGGGTTACCTAGCACTGGTCATGGCAGCAGCAGAAGAGGAGAAGCCGAGTTCGGAGCTACCTGCAGCAGTAAAGGAGATCTTGGAGCAGTACAAAGACACAGTGCCCGACGACCTACCTGCAGGCGTACCTCCTGCACGCACCCACGAGCACGAGATCGTGGAAGAACCAGGTGCGAAACCCGTCTCACGTGCACCTTACAGACCGAGTCCGACCGAACTGATAGATATGAAGAAACAGATCGAATATCTACTGGACAGACAACTGATCCGACCATCCACCTCTCCCTACGGCGCACCAGTTCTCTTCACACCAAAACCAGACGGTAGTTTACGGATGTGCATCGACTACCCCACACTGAACAAACAGACAGTAAAAAACAAATACCCCATACCGCGCATCGACGACTTACTGGACCAACTGCGTGGTGCAACGGTTTTCTCGAAGCTGGACCTACGGTCGGGTTACTGGCAGATCAAGATGGCGGACAACTCAATCCACAAGACGGCGTTCCGTACAAGATACGGCTCCTACGAATACTTGGTGATGCCGTTCGGACTCTGCAACGCACCAGCGACGTTCCAGGCAGAAATGAACCATATTATACGGCCCCTGCTGGACGAGTGCGTAGTGGTGTACTTGGAAGATATCCTCATCTACTCCAAGAACATGAAGGAGCACGTGGAGCATCTGCGGAAGGTGTTCGAGATCCTGCGGAAGAATAAGTTCTACGTGAAGCTGTCAAAGAGTGACTTCGCACTAGAAAAGGTGCAGTTTTTCGGGCACATGGTGAGTGCCAAAGGCGTACACGTGGACCCGCGGAAAATCGAAGCTGTTAAAAAATGGAAGGTTCCAGAGAACGTGAAGGAGTTGCAGCAGTTCCTCGGCTTCGCCAACTACTACAACAGGTTCAAGCCACTCGCGCTAAGATAGCAGCGCCACTGACCGACCTCCTGAAAAAGGACACGCCTTTTAAATGGAGTGCTCCTCATCAGCAAGCCATGGAACAGCTGCAGACCGCGCTGACCACAGCGCCAGTACTCATCCTACCGGACCCCGAGAAGGACTACGTAGTTGAAGCAGACGCTAGTGACCAGGCAGTCGGAGCAGTACTGATGCAGGATCACGGGAACGGTTTACAGCCTATCGCCTACCTCAGTAAGAAGCTACACGGAGCAGAACTGAACTACCCCATTAAAAACAAGGAAGCCTTAGCCATAGTCGTAGCCTTTAAGGCGTGGAGGTGTTACCTCGAGGGAGCCAAGACCACAGTTTATACTGACCACTGCAGCCTCAAATACCTGAAGTCGCAGCCGACGCTCTCACGACGACAGGTGCGGTGGGTGGATTTCTTGGAGACCCACTTCCACTACGACATCGTCTACAAGCCCGGGCTACACAACAAAGCAGACGCGTTGAGCCGCCCAGGTCATGTAGCAGGCATCCAGCTCGACGGGATGAACCCTCTGCTTAAGGGTCTATTCCAACATGGGTACTCCGTGGACGGCGAGATAGCAACGGCAGAGAAACAGAAGCTGTTACAGTGGGAGAAAGACTTAGCGGTAAGGAAGGATTCCGGAAAGATTTGGGTACCAAATTACGCCCCGCTACGGCAGATCCTATTGGAGGAGTTTCACGACGTACCATACGCGGGACATTTCGGGAGCAACAAGACGTTAGCGGGAATAGCAAAGTATTACTACTGGCCCTGGATGGCAGCAGACGTGCAGCAGTTCGTCACCTCCTGCGACACGTGCCAGCGGATGAAGAGTAGCAAGCAGAAAAAGGCAGGGTTACTTCAGCCTCTACCTGTACCGGAGCAGCCATGGCAGGTCGTTAGTCTCGACTTCATCACAGGACTTCCCTCGACCTCACGGGGACACGATTCCATCCTCGTAGTCATCGATAAGTTCTCCAAAATGGGTCACTTCATTCCGACCAACGCCACAGCTACTGCTGAAGCAACTGCTCGACTCTTCTTCGACCGCATCATCACCATCCACGGCATCCCCGCTTGACTCATCTCAGATAGAGATCCCAAATTCACGAGTAAGTTCTGGAAGGAGCTTATGGGACTGTTGGGGACTAAGCTTGCGATGTCTTCAGCATACCATCCCCAGACTGACGGACAGACGGAGCGACTCAATCAGGTGGTTGAACAGCTACTGCGCACAGCTTGCAAAGACGACATCAGCCACTGGGACACACAGTTACCGACCTTAGAGTTCGCTTACAACAACGCCTCGCATGCGGCCACAGGGAAAACCCCTTTCTTCCTGTGTTACGGACGGGAACCACTCACACCACAGCAGCCAACCACACCAGCACACGTCCAAGCCGCACACGACTTCGTCAACACCATACAGCAGCTATGGGAGAAGACTCAGCGGCGTCTCACCACGATGCAGAACTCCCATAAGCAGTATGCCGATCGTCAGCGACGGGATCACTCAGTAGCAGTCAGAGATCAGGTGCTTCTTGACACGCGCAACTTGAACCTGTCTCACCTACCATCCAAACTCCGGCCTCGCTTCTGTGGTCCTTTTCTCGTGGAGGCACAGGTGACACCAGTTACATTCCGCTTGCGCTTACCAGATACGTGGAAGCTTCACAACGCTTTCCATGTTCAGCTACTGAAACCCTACAAGGACCCCAACCAACAGTTCCAGGGACGGCAGCTACCGCCACCTCCACCTGTCCTCGTGCAGGATGAACCAGAGTACGAGATCGAGCGCGTTCTCACTCATCGGCGCCGCGGCGGCAAGACCCTCGAGTTCCTGATCCGCTGGAAGGGATATGACCCCACTGAGGACAGTTGGGTTGCAGAAGCTGATATGGGCAACGCACGCCGTGCTCTCAAGGACTATCTTGTCAAGCAGGGTGTATCTCACGCCACCCAGCTTTGAGGGGGGGACGTGTGAGAGTACGACGGCTTATGCCTTGTTGTCGACGTACAGCACTGGAGGAGAACGAGGCCGCTCTCCCAAGTCAGTCAGCAGGTAGGTGAGCCAGCGTAGCTCCTGGGCCGCCATGGCTGTGGCGTAGATCTCAGCCTCACAACTGGAGCTGAGAACAGAAGAAGAGCGTGTAGAACGCCAAGAAACTGAGCCAAAGCCAAGGCTGAAGGTATAACCCTGAGACGACCGCTGAGTAGCCTGGTCGTCCGCCCAAGAAGCGTCTGAGTGTCCAGTGAGTACAACTCGGTCTCGCCCTCCAAGCACTAGCCCCATGCCCGATGTACTGCACAAGTAGCGCAACACCCTCTTAGCAGCATCCATGTGCTCCTTCCTGTGACGGCCAGGAGCGACATAGCGTGCAAGGATGCTAAGAGGGTATGCAAGGTCAGGTCGAGTGCAGGTCATCAGGTACATGAGACAGCCCACAAGCTCTGGATACGGGCCACTCGGCTCTACGGACTCATCCGAAGGCAGAGCTGAGAGCGAGTGACCGGTAGGCAGAGGAGTGGTCTGAGGCGAGGAGTACGTGAAGCGGAAGCGCTGGAGGACCTGCTGCACCATGTGTGACTGAGTCAAGGTGATGGTGCGCCGTGCTCTGTCCCGGGTGATCTGCAAGCCAAGATAGCTTGTCAGTTCACCCAGGTCTGTGCACGTGTGTCTCTTCTGCAGCTCCGACTTCACGTGGGCGAGTGCCGCAGTGTCAGCAGTGGCAAAGACCAAGTCGTTGACGTACACGAGGATGTAGAACAGCGGCAGCGAGGTGTCGGTGCGTAGAAACAGCGACGGGTCAGCAGTAGAGGGAGCGAACCCAAGAGCTGCAAGTGTCGTCCTCAGTGTGTCGTGCCACTCACGTGGCGCCTGGCGGAGACCGTAGACCGGCCGCTGGAGCCTCCACTGGGTACCAGGAGGAAACGACCCAGTGAAGCCAGGAGGGCGGCGCAGCCAGATCTCCTCGTGCAGGCTGCCCTGCAAGAAAGCAGTGTTGAAGTCAAGTGAGTGAAGCTCGTAGTCGCGCTGAGCGGCTATGTGCAGCAGCACCCGAAGAGTAGTCATCTTCGGGTTGGGGGAGAAGGTCTGGAAGAAGTCTACTCCCTCTCGCTGACTGAAGCCTCGAGCAACGTAGCGCGCCTTGAAGACAGGAGGAGAACCCGGCGGCCGCTTCACCCTGAAGATCCACATGCCACTGACGATGTTCGCCCCAGGTGGGGGAACCTCGTCGACGTAGGTGCCTGTGGACTTCCAGGAAGCCATCTCTGCGTCCATGGCTGTCTGCCACTGAGAGGAGTAAGGACCCGCCATCGCCTCAGCGTAAGAGCGCGGGGTCGGGATGTCAGGAGCATCCGGGTCTCCCTCAGGGGCAACTAGCATGGACACGAGATGGGGCAAAGCAGCAGCAAAGCACTGGAACTCCTCCTGTCTGTCCTCAAGGACGTCCGTGCCAAGAGGACACTCACCCCCGACGGACGGAGGACAGACAGACTCAGACTCAGCAACAAGGCTAGCGGCGTAGTCTAGACGACAACGGGCAGCAAAGTCAACCAACTCAGTGACCAGAGCAGACGCAGCAGAGGACTCAAAGGTAGGGTCAGTGACAACAGTGGCGAGGAGACGCGTGACAGTGGGACTGGCAGCACGACGGGCGTCGGACTCTGGGTCAGGAAGAGTAGGCAGAGAGGACGCAGGAGGAGATGGCAGAGGGACACGCTGAGGAGCAGTGGAGGGACGCAGAGTCATGTAGTGAGTGCCAGGGACAGGAGGAGGACGCTCACGTGGGACACGACGACCAGTGCGAGCAGTGCGGACAGGCGACGCGGGACGAGACGCAGGCTCACGACGCTCTGTAAGACCTCCTGTGGGACCAGTGTAGGGAGAGGGACCAGGGAGAGGCGAGGCAGGCGGTAACTGGGACTGCGACTGGACAGACGGCGGCCTCCGCTCAACCTCCCCCAACAGTCCCACACCCCTCGACACGCACCCCCTGCTTCGCCCCTATCTCTACTCCCCTTTCACCCCCCTAGTACCACTCCGTCGGCTCCCCACACAACCACCCCCCTGAGCGGCAGCTGCAGCAGCGGGAGACGGAGGAGGAGGAGAAGGAGGGGACGGGGCACACAACCGGCACCCCCACACCCGCCACCCCCACACTCCACATCCCCAAACCCTAAAACGGGTGGGATAGGGGCAGGAGCGCGGGGGACGGCGAGAGGGGGACCGCGGCGGACTGGCGGGGCGCGCGCGGGCTCCCTAAGGCGCCGCGACGAACGAGCGGGGCGCGCGCGGGCTCCCCAGGGCGCCGCGACGGACGGGCGGGGCGCGCGCGGGCTCCCCAGGGCGCCACGACGAACGGGCGGGGCGCTCGCGTGCTCCCCAGGGCGCCGCGACGAATGGGCGGGGCGCGCGCGGCTCCCGAGGGCGCCGCGACGAACGTGCGGGGCGCTCGCGTGCTCCCCAGGGCGCCGCAACGGACGGACGGGGCGCGCGCGGGCTCCCCACGGCAGGAAACCGCCGCGCGCCACGGGGCGCACGGCGGGCAGAAAACCGCCGCGCACCTCGGGGCGCACGGCGGGATGAAAAATCCGTCGCACGCCACGGGGCGTGCGACACACAGAGTAGCAGTAGCAGTAGCAGTAGCAGCGGAAGGCTTAGGTGGTGGGCCCACCCACAGGATCGACCCAGGAGGGTCGACCTGCTCTGATACCATGTCGAAAGTAGTAGGAAAAGTTTAGAAGCAGAAAGAGGGTTTGGACTAGCAGCAGTTGAGATACAAATAGCAAACCCTAGATTGGGCTGTACTCGCTATAGAGTACCCCACTGCAGGCTAGACAAATACAACATTCTGACATATGCCAGCCATGCATGCTTGCTTTTATTTCCTTACGCTATTCCTAGCTTAGGTTTATTTTATGCATGCATGAATTGCTTGATTTCCTAGGTTCGTTGCTTATTATAGTTATTATAGTTATAGGCACCGAACCAGGTTACGTGTACCGAACTCAAGCTATTCGGTTGCCACCGAATTGCTTTCTACCGAGTTCGGGAAGGTTCTGTTCGGGACGCTTCGCGACCCTCGGAACATTCGCGTAACACCTGGGTTACCTGCCTTGTGTCGAGCCTATATATAGCCTCGTGTTGTACCCAGGTGATGATTCAATTCAAACTATCTTTTCTGAGTTCGATCCTAGATCCTCACATGTCGTCTTTGCAAGCTGTGCGCAGTAGCTGTTCAACAACCTGGTTGAGTCGCTCAGTCTGTCCGTCAGTCTGGGGGTGGTATGCTGAAGACATCGCAAGCTTAGTCCCCAACAGTCCCATGAGCTCCTTCCAGAACTTACTCGTAAATTTTGGGTCTCTGTCTGAGATGAGTGTAGCGGGGATGCCGTGGATGGTGATGATGCGGTCGAAGAAGAGTCGAGCAGCTGCTTCAGCTGTAGCTGTGGAATTGGTCGGGATGAAGTGACCCATTTTGGAAAACTTATCGATCACTACGTGTTGGTGCAACCCTACGGTTTGCACTCGGCTTGTTGTCTGTGTGTGTGCATGTGTGTGTGCATGGAATAGTATGAGTGCATGAAATAAATAGTTATTTCATGCTTATAATGGTGTGTGTATGATGGGTCATGATGTTGAATGTTCTTGTCGAGTCAATAGTGAGTTACCCGAGCCTTAATTTCAAGCTTCAAGTGATTTCGAAGCTCGCCAAAAGGGTACACTTCAAGATATTGAAGATAGTTACATTACAATGTGTAGTGTAACATTCAAGTTGGTGTAGGCCCTTGTGGTGTTCGAGACTCTTCTTGGTTGGGGACAGTGTGGCACTGTTCCCCATCACTGTACCTCAGCTCTTGGGGTTTGTTGGAGCTGGGAGTATTTCCGAACTCGTAACTCTTCCTAGTTTTTTCGTAATTGTGTGTTCTAAGACTATGTTGCTGCCATAGTGCCGTACGCTCAATCTGATGCTGTGTCGTCCATTATCAATGAAATCGTGCGATCGAAATTGCCTATTGTAGAGGACATTAAGACGCTCCAGATCCAAGTTGAATCAGGTCATTTGGAGCTGTGACCAGATCGCTATGAACGTTTGAAGCCGCTGTGCAGAAATCCGACTGTGCACTCTATCTTTCGTTCTAGGCACATTGAAGCCTATTGTGACTATAACAAGTGGTATCAGAGCGCCTTGGAGCAGCTACGACGATGGATGGACGAACCAAGAGTGTTCGGGCTCGACAAGTTCAGAATGGAGAACGTGTTTGACCACTATGACCTGCTGGAGGTGATGGAAGGAACGGAGAAGCGTCCCGAGAACGACCCGGAGAAGAGCCCGTGGGTGCGGAAGAGCGCACAAGGCTACCTCCTACTTGGGCAAGCGTTGGGGAGCAGCCGAATCCGTCACATCAAGGTGTACACGCTCAAGTGTGTACCAGAGAAGGGACCTAAAGCATGGGCTGCTGTCAAGTGTGTACACACTCCTGCAACAGCGGTGGTAGCTGTGGTGTTGGAACGGCAAATGGCGACGCTACGAATTGAAGAAGATGAACCCGTGGAAAAAGGGGTGCAGAAATTCTTTGACTTGTTGACGCGGCTTGAGGGAGCTGATTTGAACTACAGTGAGCTCCAGAAGAAGACCAAGTTGCTGGCCCTGCGGAGAGTCACCCTACAACGGGAGTGGACTACGAAGGAGGGCACGGGGTTGTGCGGGTGATCGCAGCAGTCTAGTAGCGTTCTAACAGAGTTCTCACTACTTGCTTTGTTCACAGAAAGTTTCCACTAAGGAAATTGAAAGAACATTGAAAATTGAGAATTAGAGTACAAAGAATGAGCATGCAAAACGATATCTCTGGAATGGCATTGCAACCCCTAGCAACCATTCTGCAAGGCGAATTGCCAGCACTGCATCAGAGCGGTTCGCCAGCGCTGCATTCGCAGGTGAATATCTGCGCAGGTGTGCACCTGCCGAGTAGGTGCAGGTAGACGGTTGCACCGTCAGAGACATTACGCAGGTGCCAGGTGAAAAACGTTCCGACGGTTTCGTCAGGTGTCCACCGTCGAGCACGTGATGCCATTTCGCAGGTCGAATTTCGCTAAGAGCCACCTGAGCGAATTTCGCATGCCCTCGCAGAGTTTCGCAGTCGCGCGAATTCGGCCAGCCAGTTCGCCGAGCTGACGCTCGCCGAACAGCGCCCTTCGATCAGAGAACGCGGCTCCTCGGACAGCACCCCGTCCGTCAGAGATCGCGCGACCCAGAAGCAGATCAGAAGACGAGCTCGTCGAACAGCACCCCGTCGACCAGAGCTTGTCGATGGGCTGGTGAATCAGAGGACAACCTCCTCGAAAACCACCCGCGGTTTCAGAGGACGGGCTGATCCAATGCGACGATCACTTCGTCGAATTCACCACGTCGTCGCAGAGAATGCCTGCGCCCAAGCGAGGGCGGGGCCTTTCACTCCGACTGGCCCTACTCCCCGAGTCGTGGTCCTCGCTCATCACAACTTGAACCGTCTACTGTCCCGTGTGTCCGGTCTTACTGTCCGGACAACAGTGATGCTTCGCCGTGGATGGGAAGCTTTGTACCCTCCACCATCGTGGCAGATAATTGGGTGTCCACCACCTACTTTCCAATTTTCTCCAATGTTCCGCGGTCACACACCGAGTGAGATGCACCACTGTTACCAGTGCCTGGAGGCGTCGCCCATTGCATAACACCTCGAGGAGTAGTGGTTTCTGCTGCGCTGAGTAGCCAAAGAGGGTCTCATTAATAGGATCATAGGGTACATCAAGATGATTAACTTCCCTATTTCCTATACCTGACGCAACACTTTTCAATTCCAACTTCATCTGAGGGGTAGGAGGATTTTTCGGAGGCTTGTATATTTTCTCCAAAGCCCGGATTTGTCCTTTAAGCCTTTGCAGTTGTGTAGGCTTCACCTGTGGGCAATGGGGAGCCTTAACACGGTGCTGCTGGGAGAGAATATAAACTCCACGGAATTTTCACTGCTGCTGTGGTGGCGGCTACTGGTTGGTGTGGCTTCGATTCGCCGAATCGCCGCCTGCGTCTGTTCCACGTGGGAGCGAAGGCTGGCGATGTCGTGCGTCGTCGCGTAATTGTCGCTCTGGCCCTGCATGCCTGTCATTGCGCGTTCGAAAAAACCGAAACGAGGGGGAGCAAAAAACACGGAACCGGTTTTACGTACCCGAAATGTAACAGTGTTGCTGCGAGCCGTATGCGCAATGCGTCTTGGTTGAGGGTCGTGCATCCAACGGCTTCTAAGAAAATTTTCTAGTACTGCTACAAATGGACGGACGTCGCTCCTTTTCTCGCTCTAGGATCGAACGCGTCTGGTCGCCTCGGCTTTACTGCTTCGAGATTAAATGTAGCTGCTGCCGTTGTCGCAGGTACAAGTATCGGTGTCGCCATCGTCGCTTCTGCTGCTGCTACGGCTACCGATTGGTTCGCAAGGAGTTTTTTGAGTCGTGGGAGCGCCGCAAATATCTGCTTATGCTCAGCACGTAACTCCACGATTTTTCCTATAAAGAAATCTCTATTTCCCTCCCTTTTGGCGACGAAAATAATTGAATTATGGGTGCTGGTCGACTTACTGCGAGTCGAATCGACTGTAGAATCGACGAGCTCGAATTCTGTACGTCGCGCAAATCTCCCCTAAGCGAAATTCGCGTTCGATCTCGGCCGTTGAGAAAAAACTCGATCTGACGGTCGAAATTCCAACCTTTAAGGGCGAAACTTTCTGGGCCGTTGAGATTGAAATCGATCGAACGGTTGAAATTCCAACCTTTTCACCAATATTCCTGAGGGGTGTTCAAAACCGTATCGAGGGGGACTTCGAAACCAAGGGCACTTGGCCAATTGCGACGGAGCACCGGTTGAAGGCCAGGTAGTGCATCGCGTTGTTGGCTGGTCGGGATCTGCTTCAAAAACTTCCCGCGCTTCACTATGTGCTGCAGCCAGACGTGGCGTCGCTCCATGTGCTTGAGGTTGCCCATCAACCCCATGCTCTCGGCGACCGTGATGGCTGACTTGTTGTCCATTCGAAGGACAGTCGGAGTCCCAACGTCCAGCTGCCGGAACTCTGCAAGGAGGAAGCGAAGGCGGCGTCCCTCCTTGCCGGCATCAGTGGCCACGTCTCTGTCGACGACAACATCGCGCACTTGATGTGTTTGCTCGACCAGGAGATCGCGACCCCTAGGTAGATGAATGCGTAGCCGCAGATGCTCGTTCGGTTCTGCTTGTTGCCGGCGTCTTCGGCGTTCACGTAGCCGACCAGCTTCAACGAATCTAGTCCACCGCCGAACTCCAGGGCGGTGCCACGAGTGTTGGCGAGGTAGGTGAGGCAGCGGTCGACCTCTCGTCAGTGCTGGTCGCTCCTCACCGTGAGGCCGCTGCCCAGCTTGCTGCAGGCGAAGGCGATGTCCAGCCTCGTTGTCGTCGCTGTGAACTGCAGTGAGCCGACCTTCTGCCGGTACTCCTCCTCCTAGCGCTCCTGTGACTCCTCGTCGTCGAATGTCAGCTCAGCGTAGGCGTCGACGGAGACCGGCGTCTTCGGGGTCCGCCCGGTCTGCTCCTCGTTGATAAACCGCCTATGCAGCTTGTCGGCGTACCCCTGCTGGTGCAGCCACAGCTTCCTCGCCGGCCTGTCGCGCACGATCTCTAGCCCGAGGTACTTCTCCACCGGCGAGATCTCGCGTAGCTCGAAGGCGGCTTCCAGCATCTCCTTCAGCTTCTTCAGAATCGCGGTGCTGCTACTGGCGACGAGCAAGTCGTCGACGTAGACCAGCACCCAATAGGCCACGCCAACCTCGCCGATTTTGAAGTACAGAGCTTTGTCGACCTGGCTCTTCTTCCACCCGGCGCTGACCAGCACGTCGTTGAGCGCCTTGTACCACAACAGCGGCGACTGCTTCAGCCCGTACAGGCTCTTCAGCAGCTTGCACACCCGGCCGGTCCCATCGTTGTAGTAGTCTGGCTGGTATATGTACAGCACCTGGTCCAGCTTGCTCTAGAGGAAGGCGTTCTTCATGTCGAGCTGCATCAGTTTGTCAGCATACGATTGCCACAAAAATGAAGGCAACCAAAAGGCGCATCGGCAACGTACGTGATACTAAATTCATGTTATTCTCAAAGCGTGGAAATGTGCCTCCTCTCAATTTGGCCCCCAAGCCACCCTTACTTCTTCCCTCTGTCCTCAACTCTCTTCCAAAAAAACACCCACTTCCATTCTCCCACCTTGATTTTTGCTTTAGACGCCACTGGCTCTTTCTCCTTTGTGAAAGCTGGCACAAATGCAAAGATGTTATCTAAGGGAAACACCCTTTGAAGTTGAAAGTGGTAACACAGTGAACGGAATAATTGTAATATACCAGCAGTAGATGGCTGATTGGAGTCTGCTTAGTGTTGGGAGCAGACGGTTTGGTCGTTTTTAACGATACCCTTGAAATGACATACGATACCCTAGCGGGGGCGTCCCCCCCTCCCACCCTCCCTCGCGGGCTCCTCCCGGCCTCCCTCACGGGGGTGTTTAGATTTCCTAGCCTCCCTCGCGGAGGCGCCCCCCCTCCAAAGGCTGACTACATCAGAGCTAGCATGCAAGCAGGTCGACTGCCAGCACAGCACGGTCGACCGCGTTCCAGCACGACTTGGTCGACCGCGCTTCAGAAGGGGAACGTCGCGGCCTGCCAACACTGCAAGTTGACAACGTGCCAACGCTGCGGCAAGGCGGCTACACAGCGCTGCACCCGCATGACAGCAGCGCACCCGCTTCGCAGGTGCTCGCAAATGATTTGTGCGCCGCTTCTTGTCACCTGCACAGCGCACACACCAGATCGTCCTCGTGCTGACAACTGCACCTGATCAGCCACATCGACCTTGGGATACCACCACCAAGGTCGGCTTTGCCAAAGAACACCTGGGCGACCGTCGCACTCCTCCGCAGAACCTCTACGCCCATGTAACCTGGTCGACCGGGAAACCTCGTCAACCAGCACCTTCTCCTTGTGCTCGTCGACCACCCAAGTCGACGACCACCTTGAGTCGACCTCACCAGGTCGACCACACCCCTAGTTGACGAGCTCCAAGTCGACCTCACTCCGACCAGCCCAGCTGTCAGCTGACCACACCAAGTCGACTGCCCCAAGTCGGCGTCACCAAGTCGACGCCCTCCACAGGTCGACCTCTCAAGTCGTCCTCCCGAAGATGACGCCCTCCCTAAGTCGGCGCCATTGCAGTGACCTCATGCAGATCGACCACCCGTCGACTAGCTCGTCCACTGCTGCAGGTGAACTGCACTTCCCTCACACCCGACCACAAAGTCGGCTCCGCCCAAGCGAGGATGGGGCCACCAAAGCAACTCCCGTTGGCAGTCCCCCTTCCGCCTCCCTCGCGGGGGCGTCCCGCTCCCCGCCTCCCTAGCGGGGGCGTCCCCATCCCGCCTCCCTAGCGGGGGCGTCCCGCTCCTTGCCTCCCTCGCGGGGGCGTCTCGCTCCCTGCCTCCCTCGCGGGGGCGTCCCGCTTTCCGCCTCCCTTGTGGGAACGTTCCCCTCCCCGCCTCCCTCGCGGGGGCGTCCCCCTCCCCGCCTCCCTCACGGGGGCGTCCCCCTCCCTGCCTCCCTCAAAGGGGCGTCCCAGCGACATTGTTGGACACACACTAGTGCAACGCCATACCACACATCTTAGCACACTTCCAATGTGCACTCTCGGGAAGTCTCTTGGTAAGGAAAACTTCAGCCTGCTTATTTGCCTTCACATGGTGAAGCTCAACAACCATCTGCCTCACCCAGTGCCACTTAATCTTCATGTGCTTGTTTAGCCTATTCAGAATCGGATTAGTGGCCATGCCAATAGCACCCTCGCTGTCAGAGAAAAGTAGGGTACGTCTCTCCTGTTTAGGTCCCATGTCCTCGAGAAGCTTTGTCAGGAGCACAATCTCCTTGATGGCATGGTACTTTGCCAAGTACTATGCCTCTGCTGAAGACTAAGCAATTTCACTCTGCTTCTTGGACCTCCAACTCACTGGTCCTCCTCCGACCATGCACACATAGCCACCCACGGATGACTGATCCTCCTCCTCCAAGGCCCACGTCATGTCGGTGAAGCATGGCAACTTCAAAGCTCCAGATGTTATCCCATTTGGTCCAGGTTGCTTCAGCAGGATTGCAGCTAAAAACTGGAAACTAGCAGAGGTGGTAAATCCAAGGTAGCGCACCATGCGCTTTGCCACCTCCAAATACTCCTCTGTAGGCTGCTGCACAACTCTGGCCAGCTGCCCCACTCCGAATGAAGCATCGGGTCGAGTATGCACAGGTGCATACTCCAAATGAGTGACTGATACTCATTCTGCAGCTCATCCTCGAGCACATCATCATCCTCAGCTGCCTTCTTTAGCTTGTAGCCTGGTGCATTCTCAGCCACTTCCTCTCGACTCCCCGCTCGATCTGCAGCCATTAGTAATAATGGAAATCCCCAAGCATCTTGCACTCGAAGATGTCCATCAGCACCTTCTGAGCCCTCTCAATCTGCTCCATGGAAGGTAAGAATAGCAGTACATCATCGACATACACGAGCAGCAAGAGACACTGCTCCCCCTCTCCGAGCGGGAACAAGATGCGATCAGATAGGGATGTTTTGAAGCCTCAAGCCAGCAGCACTTCCTCCAGCTTCTTGTACCTGCACCCAGGTGCTTGCTATAGGCCATAGATAGCCTTCTTAAACTTGCACATCTGGCTAATACCATCAGCATAGCGTCTGGCTGCTTCATGTACATACCATTGAGGAATGCAGTGGTGAATCTATCTGCTTCACATGCCATCCCTTCACAGCTGTGCTCACTAACAGAGTCCTCAATGTTACTGGCTTAGCTACGAGAGCAAAAATTTCCTTGAAGTAGATTTTCTATTTCTGCTAAAACCCTTTGGCAACCAAGCGACTCTTGAACGGCTCCAGTGCTCCATCAACATCTGTCTCCACCTTGAAGACACACTTGCTGCTGATGGGTCATCGCCCTTCGGGTAGCTCAACAAGCTCCCAAGTCCCATTCTCCAACACCTCCTCTGCAACAGGACCAGCAACATGCCGATCACTACCGCCATTGTGGTCACTGGTCAGCACTGTCCCAGGGAGATAATTACTCGAGGTGCAGTTGAACCTCCTCCACTGCGGAGCTCAATCTTCTGCAGATGCAGGCCGATCTGCACCTGCTGCTGCTGCTGCCAGTCCTTGTACATGATGTTCTCAACAAATTTGACGTTACGAGTGCGCGTTTTCTTGCTCTTGGGGTCCCACATCAGCCACCCCTTTTGTGAACATTTGGTTTAGGAAAGATAAATCTATTGAATGATTCACCTGGGTACAAGGCGAGGCTATATATAGGCTCGATATGAAGGTAGTAACCCGGGTGTTACTAGAAGGTTCCGCGGGTCGCGAAGCATCCCGAACGGGTCCTTCCCGAATTCAGTAGAAGGCAATTCGGTGGCAACCGAAAAGCCTAGAATTCGGTGCACTCAACCTAGTTCGGTGCCTATAATTGTAATAACTATAGTAAAAGCAACGAACCTAGGAAATCAAGCAAAATCATGCAAAGATGAAATAAAGCTAAGCTAGATAATGCATAATCATGCATAATCAAGCACGTAAAGTCTAGAAAAGCTATCGTACTCTCACATGTCTCCCCCTCAAAGCTGGGTGGCGTGAGATACACCCTGTTTTACAAGATAGTCCTTGAGAGCACGGCGTGCGTGGCCTTTATCAGTTTCAGCAACCCAACTGTCCTCCAACGGGTCGTGTCCCTTCCAGCGTATCAGAAACTCGAGTGTGTTGCCGCGTCTGCATTGATGAGCGAGAACTCGTTCCACCTCGTACTCTGGTTCATTTTGTACGAAAACAGGTGGTGGTTGTGGTAGCTGTCGTCCTGTGAACTGTTGGTTGGGGTCCTTGTAGGGCTTCAGTAGCTGAACATGGAAAGCATTGTGAAGCTTCCACGTAGTAGGTAAGCGCAAGCGGAATGTTACTGGAGTCACCATTGCCTTAACGCGAAAGGGACCACAGAAGGCGGAGCTTGGATGGAAGGTGGGTCAAGTCCAAGTTACGTGTGTCAAGAAGCACCTGATCCCGGACTGCTACTAAGTGATCTCGTCGTTGTCAATCGGCATACTGCTTCTAGGAGTTCTGCATCGTGGTGAGACGTCGCTGAGTCTTCTCCCATAGCTGCTGCATGGTGGTGACAAAGCCATGTGCAGCTTGGACGTGTGCTGGTGTGGTTGGCTGCTGTGGTGTAAGTGGTTCCCGTCCGTACTACATGAACAAAGGAGATTTCCCTGAGGCCGCATATGACGCGTTGTTGTAAGTGATCCCAAGCGTCGGTAACTGTGAACCTCAGTGGCTGACGTCGCCTTTGCGAGCGATGCGCAGTAACTGTTCAACCACCTGATTGAGTCGCTCTGTCTGTCCGTCAGTCTGGGGGTGGTATGCTGAAGACATTGCAAGCTTTGTCCCCAACAAACCCACGAGTTCACTCCAGAACTTACTAGTGAGCTGTAGTTCTATGTCTGAGATGTGTGTAGCGGGATGTTGTGGATGGTGATGATACGATCGAAGAAGAGGCACGTAGTTGCTTCAACTGTAGCCGTGTTGGTCGGGATGAAGTGTCTCATATTAGAGAACTTATCGATCACCACAAGTAGCGTTATGCCCTCGTGATGTCGAAGGAAGCTCTGTAATGAAGTCTAGGCTGACGACTTGCCATGGCTGCTCCAGTACGGGTAGAGGCTGAAGTAACCCTGCTTTTTTCTGCTTGCTACTCTTCATCCGCTAGCACATGTCGCAAGAGGTGGCGAACTGCTGCACTTCTGCTGCCATCCGGGGCTAGTAATACATTGATATCCCTGCTAACGTCTTGTTGCTCCCGAAATGTCCCACGTATGCTATGTCGTGAACTCCTCCAATAAGATCTGTCGGAGCGGGGCATAGTTTGGTACCCAAATCTTTCCTGATCCCTTTCTTACAGCTAAGTCTTTCTCCCACTGTAACAGCTTCTGTTTCTCTGCTGTAGCGATCTCTGCATCTACATAGTACCCATGTTGGAATAGACCCTTGAGCAGAGAATTCATCCCGTCGAGCTGGATGCCTGCTACATGACCGGGGCGGCTCAACGCGTCTGCCTTGTTGTGTAGCCTAGGCCTGTGAACGATGTCATAGTTGAAATGGGTTTCCAGGAAGTCCACCCACAGCACCTGTCGTCGTGAGAGCGCAGGGTGTGACTTCAGGTATCTGAGGCTGCACTAGTCAGTGTAAACTGTAGTCTTGGCTCCCTCTAGGTAACACCTCCACGTCTTGACGGCTGCGACTATCGTTAAGGCTTCCTTCTCATGGATTGGGTAGTCCAGTTCTGCTCCGTATAGATTCTTATTAAGGTAGGCAATGAGCTGCAAACCGCGTCCGTGATCCCACATCAATACTGTTCCGTCTTCTTGGTCACTAGCGTCTGCTTCCACCACGTAATCTTTGTCTGGATCCGGTAGGATGAGTACTGGTGTTGTAGTCAGTGCTGTCAGTAGGTGCTCCATGGCTTGCTGTTGAGGAGTATCCCATTTGTAGGGCGTATCATTTTTCAGTAGGTTGGTCAGTGGAGCTGCTATCTTAGCATACTGCGGTACGAACATGTTGTAGCGGTTGGCAAAGCCTCTGCTGCAACTCCTTCACGTTCTCCGGTACTTTCCACTTCTTGACAGCTTCGATCTTCCGCGGGTCCACGTGTACGCCTTCCACACTCACCATGTGCCCGAAAAACTGCACCTTCTTCAGGGCGAAGTCGCTCTTCGACAGCTTCACGTAGAACTTGTTCTTTGTTTTTGGTGTAGATCAGTATGTCGTCCAGGTACACTACCACGCACTCGTCCAGCAGGGGCCATAGGATGTGGTTCATCTCCGCCTGGAACGTCGCTGGTGCGTTGCAGAGCCCGAACGGCATCACTAAGTATTCGTAGGAGCCGTATCTGGTACGGAACGCCGTCTTGTGGATCGAGTTGTCCGCCATCTTAATCTGTCTGTAACCCGACCGTAGGTCCAACTTCGAGAATACCGTTGCACCACGCAGTTGGTATCTATGAGCGGTATGGGGTATTTGTTTTTTAATGTCTCTTTGTTCAATGCCCGTTAGTCGATGCACATCTGTAAACTACCGTCCACCTTTGAAGTGAAGAGAACCGGTGCGCCGTAGGGAGAGGTGGATGGGCGGATCAGTTGTCTGTCCAGTAGATACTCAATCTGTTTCTTCATGTCTGTCAGTTCGGTCGGACTAAGGCGGTATGGTGCACGGGAGACGGGTTTCGCACCTGGTTCCTCCACGATCTCGTGCTCGTGGGTTCGCGCTGGAGTCATTCCTGCAGGTAGGTCATCTGGCATGATGTCCTTGTACTCTGCTAACACCTCCTGTACTGTTGTAGATGCACACCTTCCGGTTGACCCAATCAATCTCGGGGTTGAACGGCTTCGGAAAATCTCGCCCAAATATGCATTCAATTCCTTGATGTTTGTGATCGGCAATGAAGACTTCCACCTCAATGCCCCTATCTGCAGCTGCAGTGTTGACTCGCCGTGGATGGGAAGCTTCGTACCATCCACCATCGTTGCTGTAAACTGGGTCTCCTCCGATGACTCTCCAATTTTCTCCAACGTCCCGCGGTCGCACACCGAGTGGGACGTACCAGTGTCCACCAGTGCTTGGAGGCGTTGCCCGAGTACTAGTGGTTGTTGCCGCTCCGAGTAGCTGTAGATGATGCTGCTTATAGGATCATAGGGTAGATCAAAGGTTCATCCTTAGGTCCTGCGCTCGAAGCTGCTGACTCAATATCAGTTTTTAACTGAGCTTCTCTGGGGCCTGGAACCTTCCTCTAAGCCTTTGCAGCTGCGTGGGGAACGGCGCGGAGCCTTTGAAATAGTGATGCTGGGAGAGAATATCTACTCATCGGAACGTTCGACCCTTAATTATCCCCATATTACCCGGTACCGGTTTAATTTCTGACTCTCCCTTAATAAAGGCTTGAAAACCACGAGAAGTAATATTCTTACTTGTCGAGGTGTACGGCTGGAGTTTTCCGGTCGGTGCACGGTCTTGTTTCACGCAGTCTCCATTTGTCTCGGCGATTTCCCCTGGAGCTGGCTGATCGTGATGTTTTGAATTTGCGCCATCATATTCTCCTTTTTTCGCCCTCTCCGAAGTTGCCACGTTTCTGCTTCGGTGGTGCCGCACTGTTCTTGCCCTTTAGCTCCGCACGTTCTTTCTCCATTTTCCAACACGCCAAGATACGATGTCCTGTAGCGGCGCAAAATTCACAGGTCGTTTTTCTCGCTAACTGCTGCTTCGCATCGCCCTTGTCGTTCTCCATCGGGTCGGTGGGCGTGGGTGGTGCCGATCGCTCCATGCCACTATTTGGCTTGTTGCGTGGTGTTCCGTAGTAGCTACCGTTCAATGCGTCGAACTGTTCAATCAGTGTTGTCCGAAACTGAGTCCACGTCCATTCGCCTTGGACATTTTTGTTGCTAATCCACTTTAGATCTAGGCCTCGTAACAGTGTTGCTGCGAGCCGTATGCGCATCGCGTCTTGGTTGAGGGTCGTGCATCCAACGGATTCGAAGTAAGTTTTGAGTTCAGCTACGAATCGACGAGCGCCGTTCCCTTTCACTATAGGATTGAACGCCTCTGGTTGCCTCGACTTCACTGCTTCGAGGTAAACTTTGGCTACTGTCGTTGTCGCAGATGCAATTGTCGGTGTCGCCGTCGTCGCTGCTGCTGCTGCTGCCAATTTGTTCGCAAGGAGTTTCTCGAGTCGTGGGAGCGCCGCACGTATCTGCTTATGCTCGGCACGTAAATCCGTGATTTTTCGTACGGAATGATCTCTATTTCCCTCCATTTGGCGATTTACAGGAAGATGCGCGACAAAAATTATAAAATTATATGTGCTGGTCGACTTACTGCGAGTCGAAACGACTGTAGAATCGACGAGCGCTGATTCTGTACGTCGCGCAATTCTCCATTTGTCGAAATTCGCGTCCGATCTTGGCCTTTGAAGAAAAACTCGATCCGACGCTCCAAATTCCAACTTTTTGGGCGAAATTCTCTGGGCCGTTAAGTCGAACCGATCTGACGGTCGAAATTCCTTTTTTTTTCCCAATAATCGTAAGGGGTGTTCGAAAACCGGATCGAGGATGACTTAGAAAAATTGCGCGGAACTGGTTTTACATACCCGTATCAGCGCTTTCGTCGTCGCCCCCGCGATTTTTATAGGCCAGTTCTAAGCGGTTTTAGACCTCGAGTGTAAACCCGCTTTGATTACCAAGTGTGTGGATCTGGTTCAGAAAAGATAAATCTATTGAATGATTCACCTAGGTTCGGGGCGAGGCTATATATAGGCTCGATACGGAGGCAGTAACCCGGGTGTTACTAGAAGGGTTCGCGGGTCGCAAAGCATCCCGAATGGGTCCTTCCCGAATTCGGTAGAAGGCAATTTGGTGGCAACCGAAAAGCCTAGAATTCGGTGCACTCAACCTAGTTCGGTGCCTATAACTATAATAACTATAGTAAAAGCAACGAACCTAGGAAATCAAGCTAAATTATGCAGGACAATATAAAGCTAAGCTAGATAACGCATAGTAAAGCATAATCAAGCACGTAAAGTCCAGCAAAACCGTCGTACTCTCACATCTTTGAGTCAGGCGCCTACACATCACCAACTTCTAGCTTGTGCCTCTGGTCCTTAGACACCAGCACAAGACCCATGCAGCCCGACACACAGAGCATTTGAATGGTTGGCTTCTTGTAAAGCCAACGCTCATACGACACATAGTGCTTCTCGTCAACATGCGTTAAGACTCCGTTCTTGACCGCAATAAAATGGCGGACAACATCAGGCCAAAACATGTAGGGCATTCCAGCAGCCCCCAATAAGGTCTTAACAGCCTTGCCAATGGTCCGGTTGGCAAACTCGGCAATGCCGTTTTGCTGCGGTGTTTTAGGGCAAGTAAACTTTTGTCGGATGCCGTTCATTTGAGGAACTTTGTAAAATCAGTTCCGAGGCTACCACGGTCACTTCTAAGCACCTTCACCAGTCTCATGAACTGCAGCTCAACCATCGGCAGCCAATCATCTTTGATTGTTGCAGCGGCATCACTCTTCTTGGACAAGGGACGAGCCCATGTGAATCGACTCCATTCGTCCACCATGGTGAGGAAGTACAATGCTCCCCCAGTCCTCTCAGTCCACATAGGACCTATTAGGTCTATGTGCACCATCTCCAATGGTGCCTTTGCCAATCCCTCCGCACGCGGGAATGGGAATCGCACGAACTAGTTCTGTACGCAGCCGCCAAAGCCAGTGCCATCACCATGCACTTCTCCTTGTGCATGAGCTCTAATGTGGAGACAACCACATGTGCAAGTCGATAGTGCCAGGTCTCCCAAGATGTTTGTGCGGAGAATCACTCTACAACGGTTGGCACGAGCTCTAAGAGTGATCGTTGCTCCTTCAGAGTTTTCTAGCACTTGTGTGCTCACAGAGCAATTTTGCAAGAGTTTCACTATGGAAAGTTGCATTTCAGAATGTTTGATACAACAATGGCAAGAATGACTACATGGTCAACCGCCAGCACAGCATGGTCAACCGCCTACCAACGTTGTAGCGGCATCACTCTTCTTGGACAAGGGACGAGCCCATGTGAATCGACTCCATTCGTCCACCATGGTGAGGAAGTACAATGCTCCCCCAAGTCCTCTCAGTCCACATAGGACCTATAAGGTCTATGTGCACCATCTCCAATGGTGCCTTTGCCGATCCCTCCGCACGCGGGAACGGGAATCGCACGAACTAGTTCTGTACGCAGCCGCCAAAGCCAGTGCCATCACCATGCACTTCTACTTGTGCATGAGCTCTAATGTGGAGACAGCCACATGTTGGTGTAAGGGCCTAATAAACTCAAGCTATTAGGACTTAATCAAACTTAAAACCTCTCCTCGGGGTCACCTCCAAGGGTCCCTGGGTGCCTGGTACAAGACCAGCCCCTATCCTCGGGTCCGAGTTTGTAGAGAGAGGGATCAAGAAGGACTTAGTCAAAACAGCAAGAGTACCTTGAACGTCGCGCAGCGTGCCGTGCAGACCGTCGGTCGGATTAAGCTGAGAATTCGCTATATCGAAGCTCGCTCCAAGAGCTTTAAAATGAGCCAAGTTGCCTCGCGAAAAGTTCTGCCATTACTAAGTTATGGCTCGGACAGCGTTTGCCTAGCGTTGGAGTGCTAGCATACTAGCGTTGACTCGGGTAGCATTCCGCCGTCGAATAGCGCAGAAACGAAATTCTAGCGAGGAAGGAATTCGCTTGAATCAATTTGACTATATTCAGGTACAAACAGAGAAGGATTAAATAGTTCTAGCTAGCAAGGACCTTGGGAATCAACCTGGGAACAACCAGAGATGATCCCAAATAATTCCAAGCAACAGAACCAACCTGGCTGGACAAAATAGCAGGTGGTAGGTTGGTAAACAACCTCTGGTTCTGTTTTTCCAACCTGGGAAAACAACAACCAGGTTCATGTTCTAAAAACAGAACCTGTTTTGTCTTTGCCCAACCAGCCAAATGCTGGTTCCGCTGGTTTCCCCTGGCCTTGTAGCATGCAGATACAGACAAACAACATCCAACCTTTACCTAAATTGTACCCCTATAGTGCCTTCCCTGCTACACTATAGTTAACCAAACAAAACAGTACAATTTCGAGTTGGATAGAACTGAATCTGCGCAATCAACTCAACCGAACTGCAAAGCTTCCATCTTGGGTTCCTTTGCGAGCTCGTCCTTTCTGCTTGCATTGTTCATAGCGCGTACAATGTTGTGCCGAAGCGCACATTGCGCGAGTACCTGCAAATGCATCAAGCGAAAAATGCGAAAGCAAACAAACACACGAACACACCATTCACACGCATTCGCACACGCATACTCGTACAAACAGACGGCAGGATGTCGTGCAATGTGCATTTGCACCCAACACACTCCCCCTCAGCCTGCCGGCTGCATCCCCGTCATTCCATGCTAGTTCATGCTCATTCCACTCATGCGCACACAACGCCAATGAGGCTCATCCGCAAGCCTCTTGGTGAGAAAGTCTGCTGGCTGCTGGTGAGTCTTGATGTAGATCGGATTCACCGTCCCCCTCTTCACCTCCTTACGCAGCCAGTGCCACTTGATACGCATGTGCTTGTTCAGCCCATGAAGCACAGCGTTTCTGGCCATCCCAAGAGCCCCCTTGCTATCACAAAACAGCGGCGTAGCAACTTTCTGCTCCTGGCCAATCTCCTCTAACAGCCTCCTCAGCCAAATCACCTCCTTCACCCCATGGAACATCGCCATGTACTCTGATTCTACGGAAGAGAGTGCCGTCTCCGTCTGCTTCTTGGACCTCCAACTAACAGGTCCTCCCCCAACTACGCAGATGTATCCTCCCACAGATGAGGAATCCTCCTTCTCAGAAGCCCACGTAGCATCGGTAAAGCAAGTGAGAAATAGCTTGCCTTCTCCAAGCCTCTCCCCCTTCTCTTTCAGCACCTCCACCCCTTTCTGCTTCACCTGTGCAGATGCGGAGTATTGAACTCCAATGCTTGGGTGAGAGTTCAGGTACTTCACCACACGCTCAGCTGCATCCACCTGCTCCTCTGATGGATTCTGCACCACCCTAGCCAGCTGCCCAACCGAGAAAGAGATGTCGGGCCTCGTGTGAACTGCTGCGTACAAGAGGCTGCCCACCAAGGACTGAAATTGCTGCTGCTCTTCAGCTTCAACCCCTTCATCCTCTGCAGCCTTCACAAGCTTGAATTCTGCTGGCAGGGGAGTTGCAACCTTGCGCTCATTCTCAATCCCATACTTCTCCCCCAGCTCCTTGATGAACTTCTCCTGGTGCAGCTTCAACCACCTGTGATCTGGATCCCTCTCCACGTGCATCCCGAGGTAGTACTTTACCTCCCCAAGGTTCTTGCACTTGAAGTTTTCCATCAGTTGCTGCTGCACTTTCTGGATCTCCTTCATGCTGCTGCTGAAGAGAAGAATGTCGTCCACATAGACCAAAAACAGCACCAGCTTCTCCCCCTCGCCTTTGAGAAAGAGGCTCTCATCACAGCTGCTGGTCCTGAATCCCATCTCCTCTAAAACAGCTGCCAACTTCTGGTACCAGCAGCGTGGCGCCTGCTTCAAGCCGTAGATGGACTTGTTGAGCTTGCACACCCTGCCCGTACCATCCTCATACCCAGGCGGCTGCGTCATGTACACATCCTCCTCTAAAATCCCATTCAGGAATGCCGTTGAAATATCCATCTGAATGATGAATTTCCCACTAACAGCTGCATCTGCCAACAAGACACGGAGGGTAGGGGGTTTGGCAGTGGGAGCAAAGATCTCGTTGAAGTCCTGCTTCTCCTTCTGCATAAACCCCTTCGCCACCAGCCTACTCTTGTAGATGGTGACCTGCCCCTTGTCATCGGTCTTGATCCTCAGCACCCACTTGCATTGTATCGCTTTCTTCCCATCAGGCAGCACCACCAGATCCCATGTCCTATTCTCCAGCAGACTCTGGTACTCAGCATCCCTAGAAGCCAGCCACTTGTCCCTATCTGGTCCAGCTAATGCCTCCTCCATGCTAGCTGGTTCCTCTGGTGCAGGGGCAAGAAAACAGTACGCAGGCTCATCCTCCTCATCCGGGTCATAGCCATGAGGTAGAATCAGCAATGCCTCTTCGGTCCCTAGCTGCTGCTCTGCTGCATCAGTTCCTGCAGTCAGCTTCTTAGTAGCCATACGGGTACGTCCTGGCCTGGAGACGGGTGTCTCCCATCCCTTTATAACGACACCCTTCGGCTTCTTAGTTTTTCCCTGCTGCTTCTCTCCTCCCTCGGGTCCAGCAGCTCCACTAGTGCTGCCGCCAGTTTCCACACCATTTTCTCCACCAGCAGATGCCTCCTGTACCTTCTCTCCATCACCATTTCCAGCAGCTGCCTCCTCTCCCTCCTCCCACACACTAGGAGTCAGGTCCAGCTGCATGGTGATCTGCTCCATCTGCTGGGACACCCTTGCCTCCGGCTGTTTCTCCCAGCTCCCATACATCATGCCCTCAATGAATTTCACATCCCTGCTGTCAAACAACACACCCTTGGATGGTTCCCACAGCAGCCATCCCTTGCTCTCAGCAGCCAGCCCCAAATGCACACACCAGATTGCACTCGCCCCCAACTTACTGCGGTAGGTCTTGGGGACGTGGGCGACTGCCATGCAACCGAACACCCTCAGCATGTCCACCGGCGGCTTCCTCCCAAGCCACCTCTCCAACGGCACCCACGAGTCATCCCCAACCTTGGTGAGCACCCTGTTCCTAGCGACAGTGGCGTGCCGGACAGCATGAGGCCACATAGAATTGCTCAGCCCAGATTCTATGAGCAGCGCCCTAGCTGTCTCCAGAATTGTCCGGTTTGCCCGTTCTGCTACACCATTGGACTGTGGGGTATAAGCCGTGGTCAGCTCTCTCTGGATGCCCTGCTTCTTGAGCCAGGCCGTCATTTCAGCTCCAAGGAACTCACCACCCCGGTCTGTCCTAATCCGCTTCACTACACACTCCGCCTGCTTCTCCACGAATGGCAGCCAATCGTCCCGTATCGTGGAGGCGGCGTGGTCCTTCTGCTTCAGCAGATACGCCCACATCAGCCTGCTCCAGTCATCCACAATTGTAAGAAAATACCGCTCCCCCTTGTGCCCTTGCACCGGCAGCGGCCCCACCAAGTCCATGTGGACCAGCTCCAAAGGCTTCTTGCTCCTGCCAGCCACACTATGGAAAGGGAAACGGGTGAACTTTGAAAGCAAACAGATTTCACAGTTGTCATCGGGTGGCTGTCCGTTCAGCTTCAGACCCTTAACGGCTCCATCCTTCTCCAGCTGCTTCAGCAAAGGCATTGCCACATGCCCTAAGCGCCGGTGTGCCGTTGCCCAATCTGTCTCCCCAGATCTGGCCGACACTTTCACACCAACCCCTCCAACGGCATTGCACTCCCCCTGGGATGCAGACCCCTCTCCAGCCTGCCCCCCACCATGCCACGCCAGGGCCGGCAGCTGCCACATAGATCTGTACACGTCCTTGCTCTCGTGCAGATCCCAAAGCACCCGATTGCCCAGCTTCCCCTTATAAGTGCGTGCCCCATCCGTGTTGGTGTTCACCCCAGCCTTGCCAAGCTTACGGAGGGAGATAAGGTTGGCCTTCAGGTCGGGGACGAAGAGAACGTCGTGCAGCACCACCGGCTTGCCATCCGCTCCCTTAAACGCAGCTCGTCCCGCACCAGCCACCTTCAACATGTGTCCAGAGGCGGAGCACACTTCATTGATCGGTGCAGCTCGTACTTCGTCCAGCAGGTCCTTGCGCGGCGTCATCGTCCAAGCAGCGCCTGTGTCCAACACCCAATAGTCTAGGGGGTGCAGCTCTGCTCCAACTTTGGCAGAGGCGTCTCCTTGCTCCCCCTTGTCTCCCACATGGAAGAAT
Organism: Closterium sp. Yama58-4; assembly: GCA_947470075.1. Lineage (NCBI taxonomy): Eukaryota > Viridiplantae > Streptophyta > Zygnematophyceae > Desmidiales > Closteriaceae > Closterium > Closterium sp. Yama58-4. The sequence continues at coordinate 19,397 of CANIUD010000083.1, read as the reverse complement.
TGGCCCGCGGTGCGCTCCTTCTTCTTCTCCGCACCGCCGTTGCCCTTCGGGTTGTTGTCGGACGAATCAGCGACCATGTTGGCGCCGTTTTTCTGGTTCCTCCGCGCGCCGCCATCCTGGTGACGATTCTGGGGGGTCCATCCATCGGGTTTCTTATAGCACAAAAACCAGGGGTGCCCTTCCTTCTCACAATACCAGCAACTCCCTTTCATTTTGCCACCAGCACCCGACTTGCCCCCACGTCCAGATTTCGCACCGCGACCCCAACCGGTACCTCCTTGTTGGTCGTTGGAGTCGTCGTCTTTCTTTGCACCGCGTCCAGCACCACCGAAGCCACGTCCTCTGCCACGTCGGCTCCCTTGCATCCCGTAGCCGCTGCTGCCGTCGTCTCCACCCCTCAGTTGGCGGCGACGGAAGTCCTCCTCCAGAATCTTCGTCCGCACCCACTCGAGCGTCCACAAGCTCTGGTTCTGCGGCAGGCTCAATCCGCTCGTAAATTGAAGCCACGATTCCGGCAGCAGCGAGAGCATCTTCAAGCACTTGGTCTGCTCTGGGTAGGTGATTCCCGCGGTCGCCAACTTCGCGTAGAGGTCGCGCATCTTGTCCAGGACTGGTTGCACCGGCTCTCCCTCGCTCAGGCGCAACGCGGACAGCTCCCTCTCCAGCATCAACGTTGCGACAACGGAGGTCGGGGCGTGCAGCTCCTTCAACACGGTCCACGCCTTCGGACCGCATTCAACCTCCGGCAGCAGGTGCATGACGTGGTGACGCTGGTTCAGCTCCAAACTCTGCGACATCAAATAGTAGCCAGCCGAGGAGCGCTCGTCCCAATCTTCCTGCAGCGTGGGGTCACTCGGTCTAGGCTCCTCCCCAATCATTAGTTTCAGCAAACCGATCTGACGGAAATATAATTGCATTTTCCAGGCCCAATCATCATAGCCCTCACCATTGAACTTCTCGACGGTGAAATTCTTCAGCACCTCCTTGACAAGCGAGCCCTGGTTTGTTCGCGCTCCCCTTGGCGCTGAAAGACCAGAATCTTGGCTGCCGCTACGATCTTGGGCTGAAGATTCACCAGCTCCCGCCGAGGTGTTGCCCGCCATAGCTACCTATAACGAGGATCACTATAACGCAGCTCTGATACCAGCTTGTTGGTGTAAGGGCCTAATAAAATCAAGCTATTAGGACTTAATCAAACTTAAAACCTCTCCTCGGGGTCACCTCCAAGGGTCCCTGGGTGCCTGGTACAAGACCAGCCCCTATCCTCGGGTCCGAGTTTGTAGAGAGAGGGATCAAGAAGGACTTAGTCAAAACAGCAAGAGTACCTTGAACGTCGCGCAGCGTGCCGTGCAGACCGTCGGTCGGATTAAGCTGAGAATTCGCTATATCGAAGCTCGCTCCAAGAGCTTTAAAATGAGCCAAGTTGCCTCGCGAAAAGTTCTGCCATTACTAAGTTATGGCTCGGACAGAGTTTGCCTAGCGTTGGAGTGCTAGCATACTAGCGTTGACTCGGGTAGCATTCCGCCGTCGAATAGCGCAGAAACGAAATTCCAGCGAGGAAGGAATTCGCATGAATCAATTGACTATATTCAGGTACAAACAGAGAAGGATTAAATAGTTCTAGCTAGCAAGGACCTTGGGAATCAACCTGGGAACAACCAGGGATGATCCCAAATAATTCCAAGCAACAGAACCAACCTGGCTGGACAAAATAGCAGGTGGTAGGTTGGTAAACAACCTCTGGTTCTGTTTTTCCAACCTGGGAAAACAACAACCAGGTTCAGGTTCTAAAAACAGAACCTGTTTTGTCTTTGCCCAACCAGCTAAATGCTGGTTCCGCTGGTTTCCCCTGGCCTTGTAGCATGCAGATACAGACAAACAACATCCAACCTTTACCTAAATTGTACCCCTATAGTGCCTTCCCTGCTACACTATAGTTAACCAAACAAAACAGTACAATTTCGAGTTGGATAGAACTGAATCTGCGTAATCAACTCAACCGAACTGCAAAGCTTCCATCTTGGGTTCCTTTGCGAGCTCGTCCTTTCTGCTTGCATTGTTCATAGCGCGTACAATGTTGTGCCGAAGCGCACATTGCGCGAGTACCTGCAAATGCATCAAGCGAAAAATGCGAAAGCAAACAAACACACGAACACACCATTCACACGCATTCGCACACGCATACTCGTACAAACAGACGGCAGGATGTCGTGCAATGTGCATTTGCACCCAACACCACATGTGCAAGTCGATAGTGCCAGGTCTCCCAAGATGTTTGTGCGGAGAATCACTCTACAACGGTTGGCACGAGCTCTAGGAGTGATCGTTGCTCCTTCAGAGTTTTCTAGCACTTGTGTGCTCACAGAGCAATTTTGCAAGAGTTTCACTATGGAAAGTTGCATTTCAGAATGTTTGATACAACAATGGCAAGAATGACTACATGGTCAACCGCCAGCACAGCATGGTCAACCGCCTACCAACTCACCCTCTCCCCTGTGTCAGCTGCACAGGTGTCGTACCCGGGAGGCGCGATGCGACTCCTGAGAGAACGTCATGGCGTTTTGCGATTTCGAACCAGCACATTCACCACCGCCCTTTCGCGCCCCCTCCCACTCTTTTCCCCCTCTTCCTTTTCCTCTCCCCTCTCTTCCCCCCCTCCTTTTCCTCGTTTCTTCCTCGCCCCTTCCCGCCTCCCCCCCCCGCGGGTTGCGCCTTTCCCCCTGCGTGCGGGCGCTGGCGCGGGCGCGGGGGCGGGCGCGGGGCGCAACAGGAGGAGAAGGTGGCGAGCATAATAGACTCGGTGGTGGCGAACTTGGAGGCGACCCCAGACCGCAAGTTCGTGCAGGTGGAACAGGTGCGCTCACTCCCACACTCCCGCCTTTTTGCCCGCCTGCTGCTGCTGCTGCTGCTGCTGCAGCTACTTGTTTTTTTGCCTTTGAGATTTATGAGAAAAGGACTCACCCTGTGTGCGTGCGTGCGTGCGTGTGCGCGTGCATGTGCGTGTGTGTGTGTGTGTGCGTGTGTGTGTGTGTGTGTGTGCGTGCGTGTGTGTGTGTATGCGCGCACATGTGCTCTCATGTGTGTGTGCGTGTGTGTGGTGCATGGCTGTCCCACAGGGTTTCTTCTACCGCTGGTGGCAGCAGCAGTCCGACTACATGCGTGCACGAGTCAAGACCCTTGTCGCCAACAACCAGCTCCTCTTCACGTCCGTCCCTCTGCCCTGCCCTGCCCCCTTCGCTTCTTGTCCTCAACCCAACTCAACCCAACCCAACCCCTCTGCCCGTCCCGGCTCCGTCCGTGATCGCACGCTTTACGCACCCCTGCTCTACGTTCCTACCCTCCCCTTCTCCATCCACCCCCCTCCTTCAATACCCATTCACACGCCTGCGATGCCATCTCTCCTTTACTCCCTCTATTCTTGCTTCTCTCCTCCCCTTCCCCTCCCTCTGGCCCCCTTGTACGCCCACCATCACCACACCTACCTGCTGCGCCCACTACCATGTGTCCTCACCACACCTCCCTATCCATCTTCTCCCCAAATGCCCCGATCCCCCCTATGCTGGCGGGTGGCTTGGCATGGCAGCAACGGAGGGTCGGTGATGCATGACGAGGCGTGTGTGCATTACACGGACATGCTGCACCAGATGACGCTGGGCCACCATTCATTTCTCCCTTCCCTTCTCCCCACGGCAACCGCCAGCACAGCATGGCAAGGAGCCGTGCCAGCACTGCAGACACGCGCCCTGCAGCAGGTCGACGGCGTGCCAACGCTGCAGCAAAGCGGTCTTCCAGTGTTGCACCCATAGATGACAGCAGCGCGTTCGCTCGCAGGCGCGCGCAGACAATTGGCCCGACATGCACTATCATGCATCCATCGGCTGTTGTCTGCGCCTAACGAGCCACTTCGACTTTGAGATACCAGCCCGAAGTTGCCTCCGCCATCGCGGCCTCGACGTTCGCGTGCCTCTGCAGAACCTCGCCGAGGTAACCTGGTCGACTGGCTCGACCATCTGGTGTCCTCTTCGACGACCGTCCTCGTCGACCACCACACCATCGACAACCACCCTGGTCGACGGAGGGGTCCGTCGACCAACTTGGTCAACTGCTGCCATCCAGCTCCCATCCTCAACGGCTACTTGAAAGTCCCCCGCAGGTCGATGAACTGCTCCGATGACCTCCACTGTCTAACTAGGCCGCCGGCTCCCATCGACTGTGGCATTACAGTGGTCGCCTACAGGCCGACAACTCCGTCAACCAGCACGCATCGAACACTATAGTCAGCCGCACCATCCGCGTGCCCGACATAGAAGTCAGCGTTGCGCAAGCGAGGGCGGGGCCAACAACCAAATTCCCATCAACAGTCCCCTGCCGCGCTCAAGCTTGGGCCCCCAACCCGCACGAAAGAACTACACGGAGAAAACTTGTCGTCGGCGTGCACCCCACACACAGCACGCCGTCACCGCACCAGCCATGCAGAAGGGCATGGCACCTACTGCAGCACGTCATCGTCGCCGTTGCCGAATTCAGCCAAGCGCACTTGGCCGATCGCGATGGAGCACCGGTTGAAGGCCGGAAAGTGCAGCGCCTTCGTCAGGAAGTCGGCCGGCTGCTCGGTGGTCAGGATGTACCGCAGTACTAACTTCCCGCGCTTCACCATCTGCTGCAGCCAGGCGTAGTGTCGCTCCATGTGCTTGAGGTTGCCCTTCAGCCCCAAGCCCTCAGCGACCGTGATGGCCGACTTGTTGTCCACCCGGAGGACAATTGGCAACGGAGCATTCCATCCGCAGGGAGGAAACGAAGTCGCGTTCCCTCCTTTCCGACCTCGGCGACCGCAACTCCAACTCGGTCGATGAAAGGGTCGCGCACTTGATGCACTGACTCGACCAGGAGATGGCGGCCCCTCCGAAGACGAACACGTAGCCTCCCATGCTCGTCCTATCCTGCTTGTCACCAACGTCGTCGGCGTCCACGTAGCCGACCAACTTCGACTGTGGACCACTGCCAAACGCCAGGGTGGTGTCACGGGTGTCGGTAAGATAGGCGAGGCAGCGGTTGAGCTGACGCCATTGCTGGTTGCTCCTCATCGTCAGGCCGCTCCCCAGCTTGCTGCATGCAAAAGCGATGTCTGGCTTCGTCCTCGTCGCCGCAAACTGCAGCGAGCCGACCTTCTGCCGGCTGAGAATCCTCGTCGTCGAACGTCAGCTCGGCGTAGGCGTCGACGAAGACTGGCAACTTCAGGGTCCGCTCACTCTGGTCCTCGTCGATAAAGCGCTGTGCAGCTTGTCGATGTTGTTAGTGTAAGGGCCTAATAAACTCAAGCTATTAGGACTTAATCAAACTTAAAACCTCTCCTTGGGGTCACCTCCAAGGGTCCCTGGGTGCCTGGTACAAGACCAGCCCCTATCCTCGGGTCCGAGTTTGAAGAGAGAGGGATCAAGAAGGACTTAGTCAAAACAACAAGAGTACCTTGAACGTCACGCAGCGTGCCGTGCAGACCGTCGATCGGATTCAAGTGAAAATTTTCTATATCGAAGCTCGCTCCAAGAGCTTTAAAATAAGCCAAGTTGCCTCAAGAAAAGTTCTGCCAGTAGCGTACTAGCGTTGACTCGGGTAGCATTCCGCCGTCGAACCGCGTAGAAACGAAATTTCAGCAAGGAAGGAATCCACTTGAATCAATTGACTATATCCAAGAAGGAATAAATAGTTCTAGCTAGCAAGGACCAAAACAGCTGCCAACTTCTGGTACCAGCAGCGTGGCGCCTGCTTCAAGCCGTAGATGGACTTTTTCAGCTTGCACACCCTGCCCGTACCATCCTCATACCCAGGCGGCTGCGTCATGTACACATCCTCCTCTAAAATCCCATTGAGGAATGCCGTTGATATATCCATCTGAATGATGAATTTTCCACTAACGGCTGCATCTGCCAACAAGATACGGAGGGTAGGGGGTTTGGCAGTGGGAGCAAAGATCTCGTTGAAGTCCTGCTTCTCCTTCTGCATAAACCCCTTAGCCACCAGCCTATTCTTGTAGATGGTGACCTGCCCCTTGTCATCGGTCTTGATCCTCAACACCCACTTGCACTGTACGGCTTTCTTCCCCTCAGGCAGCACCACCAGATCCCATGTCCCATTCTCTAGCAGGCTCTGGTACTCAGCATCCCTAGAAACCAGCCACTTCTCCCTGTCCGGTCCAGCTAATGCCTCCTCCATGCTAGCTGGTTCTGTTGAGTGCAAATGCACATTGCACGACATCCTGCCGTCTGTTTGTACGAGTATGCGTGTACGAATGCATTTGCGTGTGAATGGTGTGTTCGTGTGTTTGTTTGCTTTCGCATTTTTCGCTTGATGCATTTGCAGGTACTCGCGCAATGTGCGCTTCGGCACAACATTGTACGCGCTATGAACAGTGCAAGCAGAAAGGACGAGCTCGCAAAGGAACCCAAGATGGAAGCTTTGCAGTTCGGTTGAGTTGATTGCGCAGATTCAGTTCTATCCAACTCGAAATTGTACTGTTTTGTTTGGTTAACTATAGTGTAGCAGGGAAGGCACTATAGGGGTACAATTTAGGTGAAGGTTGGATGTTGTTTGTCTGTATCTGCATGCTACAAGGCCAGGGGAAACCAGCGGAACCAGCATTTGGCTGGTTGGGCAAAGACAAAACAGGTTCTGTTTTTAGAACCTGAACCTGGTTGTTGTTTTCCCAGGTTGGAAAAACAGAACCAGAGGTTGTTTACCAACCTACCACCTGCTATTTTGTCCAGCCAGGTTGGTTCTGTTGCTTGGAATTATTTGGGATCATCCCTGGTTGTTCCCAGGTTGATTCCCAAGGTCCTTGCTAGCTAGAACTATTTAATCCTTCTCTGTTTGTACCTGAATATAGTCAAATTGATTCAAGCGAATTCCTTCCTCGCTGGAATTTCGTTTCTGCGCTATTCGACGGCGGAATGCTACCCAAGTCAACGCTAGTATGCTAGCACTCCAACGCTAGGCAAACGCTGTCCGAGCCATAACTTAGTAATGGCAGAACTTTTCGCGAGGCAACTTGGCTCATTTTAAAGCTCTTGGAGCGAGCTTCGATATAGCGAATTCTCAGCTTAATCCGACCGACGGTCTGCACGGCACGCTGCGCGACGTTCAAGGTACTCTTGCTGTTTTGACTAAGTCCTTCTTGATCCCTCTCTCTACAAACTCGGACCCGAGGATAGGGGCTGGTCTTGTACCAGGCACCCAGGGACCCTTGGAGGTGACCCCGAGGAGAGGTTTTAAGTTTGATTAAGTCCTAATAGCTTGAGTTTATTAGGCCCTTACACCAACAAGCTGGTATCAGAGCTGCGTTATAGTGATCCTCGTTATAGGTAGCTATGGCGGGCAACACCTCGGCGGGAGCTGGTGAATCTTCAGCCCAAGATCGTAGCGGCAGCCAAGATTCTGGTCTTTCAGCGCCAAGGGGAGCGCGAACAAACCAGGGCTCGCTTGTCAAGGAGGTGCTGAAGAATTTCACCGTCGAGAAGTTCAATGGTGAGGGCTATGATGATTGGGCCTGGAAAATGCAATTATATTTCCGTCAGATCGGTTTCCTGAAACTAATGATTGTTGGGTGCAAATGCACATTGCACGACATCCTGCCGTCTGTTTGTATGAGTATGCGTGTGCGAATGCATTTGGGTGTGAATGGAATGTTCGTGTGTTTGTTTGCTTTCGCATTTTTCGCTTGATGCATTTGCAGGTACTCGCGCAATGTGCGCTTCGGCACAACATTGTATGCGCTATGAACAGTGCAAGCAGAAATGACGAGCTCGCAAAGGAACCCAAGATGGAAGCTTTGCAGTTCGGTTGAGTTGATTGCGCAGATTCAGTTCTATCCAACTCGAAATTGTACTGTTTTGTTTGGTTAACTATAGTGTAGTAGGGAAGGCACTATAGGGGTACAATTTAGGTGAAGGTTGGATGTTGTTTGTCTGTATCTGCATGCTACAAGGCCAGGGGAAACCAGCGGAACCAGCATTTGGCTGGTTGGGCAAAGACAAAACAGGTTCTGTTTTTAGAACCTGAACCTGGTTGTTGTTTTCCCAGGTTGGAAAAACAGAACCAGAGGTTGTTTACCAACCTACCACCTGCTATTTTGTCCAGCCAGGTTGGTTCTGTTGCTTGGAATTATTTGGGATCATCTCTGGTTGTTCCCAGGTTGATTCCCAAGGTCCTTGCTAGCTAGAACTATTTAATCCTTCTCTGTTTGTACCTGAATATAGTCAAATTGATTCAAGCGAATTCCTTCCTCGCTGGAATTTCGTTTCTGCGCTATTCGACGGCGGAATGCTACCCGAGTCAACGCTAGTATGCTAGCACTCCAACGCTAGGCAAACGCTTTCCGAGCCATAACTTAGTAATGGCAGAACTTTTCGCGAGGCAACTTGGCTCATTTTAAAGCTCTTGGAGCGAGCTTCGATATAGCGAATTCTCAGCTTAATCCGATCGACGGTCTGCACGGCACGCTGCGCGACGTTCAAGGTACTCTTGCTGTTTTGACTAAGTCCTTCTTGATCCCTCTCTCTACAAACTCGGACCCGAGGATAGGGGCTGGTCTTGTACCAGGCACCCAGGGACCCTTGGAGGTGACCCCGAGGAGAGGTTTTAAGTTTGATTAAGTCCTAATAGCTTGAGTTTATTAGGCCCTTACACCAACAAGCTGGTATCAGAGCTGCGTTATAGTGATCCTCGTTATAGGTAGCTATGGCGGGCAACACCTCGGCGGGAGCTGGTGAATCTTCAGCCCAAGATCGTAGCGGCAGCCAAGATTCTGGTCTTTCAGCGCCAAGGGGAGCGCGAACAAACCAGGGCTCGCTTGTCAAGGAGGTGCTGAAGAATTTCACCGTCGAGAAGTTCAATGGTGAGGGCTATGATGATTGGGCCTGGAAAATGCAATTATATTTCCGTCAGATCGGTTTGCTGAAACTAATGATTGGGGAGGAGCCTAGACCGAGTGACCCCACGCTGCAGGAAGATTGGGACGAGCGCTCCTCGGCTGGCTACTATTTGATGTCGCAGAGTTTGGAGCTGAACCAGCGTCACCACGTCATGCACCTGCTGCCGGAGGTTGAATGCGGTCCGAAGGCGTGGACCGTGTTGAAGGAGCTGCACGCCCCGACCTCCGTTGTCGCAACGTTGATGCTGGAGAGGGAGCTGTCCGCGTTGCGCCTGAGCGAGGGAGAGCCGGTGCAACCAGTCCTGGACAAGATGCGCGACCTCTACGCGAAGTTGGCGACCGCGGGAATCACCTACCCGGAGCAGACCAAGTGCTTGAAGATGCTCTCGCTGCTGCCAGAATCGTGGCTTCAATTTACGAGCGGATTGAGCCTGCCGCAGAACCAGAGCTTGTGGACGCTCGAGTGGGTGCGGACGAAGATTCTGGAGGAGGACTTCCGTCGCCGCCAACTGAGGGGTGGAGACGACGGCAGCAGTGGCTACGGGATGCAAGGGAGCCGACGTGGCAGAGGACGTGGCTTCGGTGGTGCTGGACGCGGTGCAAAGAAAGACGACGACTCCAACGACCAACAAGGAGGTACCGGTTGGGGTCGCGGTGCGAAATCTGGACGTGGGGGCAAGTCGGGTGCTGGTGGCAAAATGAAAGGGAGTTGCTGGTATTGTGAGAAGGAAGGGCACCCCTGGTTTTTGTGCTATAAGAAACCCGATGGATGGACCCCCCAGAATCGTCACCAGGATGGCGGCGCGCGGAGGAACCAGAAAAACGGCGCCAACATGGTCGCTGATTCGTCCGACAACAACCCGAAGGGCAACGGCGGTGCGGAGAAGAAGAAGGAGCGCACCGCGGGCCAATTCTTCCATGTAGGAGACAAGGGGGAGCAAGGAGACGCCTCTGCCAAAGTTGGAGCAGAGCTGCACCCCCTAGACTATTGGGTGTTGGACACAGGCGCTGCTTGGACGATGACGCCGCGCAAGGATCTGCTGGACGAAGTACGAGCTGCACCGATCAATGAAGTGTGCTCCGCCTCTGGACACATGTTGAAGGTGGCTGGTGCGGGACGAGCTGCGTTTAAGGGAGCGGATGGCAAGCCGGTGGTGCTGCACGACGTTCTCTTCGTCCCCGACCTGAAGGCCAACCTTATCTCCCTCCGTAAGCTTGGCAAGGCTGGGGTGAACACCAACACGGATGGGGCACGCACTTATAAGGGGAAGCTGGGCAATCGGGTGCTTTGGGATCTGCACGAGAGCAAGGACGTGTACAGATCTATGTGGCAGCTGCCGGCCCTGGCGTGGCATGGTGGGGGGCAGGCTGGAGAGGGGTCTGCATCCCAGGGGGAGTGCAATGCCGTTGGAGGGGTTGGTGTGAAAGTGTCGGCCAGATCTGGGGAGACAGATTGGGCAACGGCACACCGGCGCTTAGGGCATGTGGCAATGCCTTTGCTGAAGCAGCTGGAGAAGGATGGAGCCGTTAAGGGTCTGAAGCTGAACGGACAGCCACCCGATGACAACTGTGAAATCTGTTTGCTTTCAAAGTTCACCCGTTTCCCTTTCCATAGTGTGGCTGGCAGGAGCAAGAAGCCTTTGGAGCTGGTCCACATGGACTTGGTGGGGCCGCTGCCGGTGCAAGGGCACAAGGGGGAGCGGTATTTTCTTACAATTGTGGATGACTGGAGCAGGCTGATGTGGGCGTATCCGCTGAAGCAGAAGGACCACGCCGCCTCCACGATACGGGACGATTGGCTGCCATTCGTGGAGAAGCAGGCGGAGTGTGTAGTGAAGCGGATTAGGACAGACCGGGGTGGTGAGTTCCTTGGAGCTGAAATGACGGCCTGGCTCAAGAAGCAGGGCATCCAGAGAGAGCTGACCACGGCTTATACCCCACAGTCCAATGGTGTAGCAGAACGGGCAAACCGGACCATTCTGGAGACAGCTAGGGCGCTGCTCATAGAATCTGGGCTGAGCAATTCTATGTGGCCTCATGCTGTCCGGCACGCCACTGTCGCTAGGAACAGGGTGCTCACCAAGGTTGGGGATGACTCGTGGGTGCCGTTGGAGAGGTGGCTTGGGAGGAAGCCGCCGGTGGACATGCTGAGGGTGTTCGGTTGCATGGCAGTCGCCCACGTCCCCAAGACCTACCGCAGTAAGTTGGGGGCGAGTGCAATCTGGTGTGTGCATTTGGGGCTGGCTGCTGAGAGCAAGGGATGGCTGCTGTAGGAACCATCCAAGGGTGTGTTGTTTGACAGCAGGGATGTGAAATTCATTGAGGGCATGATGTATGGGAGCTGGGAGAAACAGCCGGAGGCAAGGGTGTCCCAGCAGATGGAGCAGATCACCATGCAGCTGGACCTGACTCCTAGTGTGTGGGAGGAGGGAGAGGAGGCAGCTGCTGGAAATGGTGATGGAGAGAAGGTACAGGAGGCATCTGCTGGTGGAGAAAATGGTGTGGAAACTGGCGGCAGCACTAGTGGAGCTGCTGGACCCGAGGGAGGAGAGAAGCAGCAGGGAAAAACTAAGAAGCCGAAGGGTGTCGTTATGAAGGGATGGGAGACACCCGTCTCCAGGCCAGGACGTACCCGTATGGCTACTAAGAAGCTGACTGCAGGAACTGATGCAGCAGAGCAGCAGCTAGGGACCGAAGAGGCATTGCTGATTCTACCTCATGGCTATGACCCGGATGAGGAGGATGAGCCTGCGTACTGTTTTCTTGCCCCTGCACCAGAGGAACCAGCTAGCATGGAGGAGGCATTAGCTGGACCAGATAGGGACAAGTGGCTGGCTTCTAGGGATGCTGAGTACCAGAGTCTGCTGGAGAATAGGACATGGGATCTGGTGGTGCTGCCTGATGGGAAGAAAGCGATACAATGCAAGTGGGTGCTGAGGATCAAGACCGATGACAAGGGGCAGGTCACCATCTACAAGAGTAGGCTGGTGGCGAAGGGGTTTATGCAGAAGGAGAAGCAGGACTTCAACGAGATCTTTGCTCCCACTGCCAAACCCCCTACCCTCCGTGTCTTGTTGGCAGATGCAGCTGTTAGTGGGAAATTCATCATTCAGATGGATATTTCAACGGCATTCCTGAATGGGATTTTAGAGGAGGATGTGTACATGACGCAGCCGCCTGGGTATGAGGATGGTACGGGCAGGGTGTGCAAGCTCAACAAGTCCATCTACGGCTTGAAGCAGACGCCACGCTGCTGGTACCAGAAGTTGGCAGCTGTTTTAGAGGAGATGGGATTCAGGACCAGCAGCTGTGATGAGAGCCTCTTTCTCAAGGGCGAGGGGGAGAAGCTGGTGCTGTTTCTGGTCTATGTGGACGACATTCTTCTCTTCAGCAGCAGCATGAAGGAGATCCAGAAAGTGCAGCAGCAACTGATGGAAAACTTCAAGTGCAAGAACCTTGGGGAGGTAAAGTACTACCTCGGGATGCACGTGGAGAGGGATCCAGATCACAGGTGGTTGAAGCTGCACCAGGAGAAGTTCATCAAGGAGCTGGGGGAGAAGTATGGGATTGAGAATGAGCGCAAGGTTGCAACTCCCCTGCCAGCAGAATTCAAGCTTGTGAAGGCTGCAGAGGATGAAGGGGTTGAAGCTGAAGAGCAGCAGCAATTTCAGTCCTTGGTGGGCAGCCTCTTGTACGCAGCAGTTCACACGAGGCCCGACATCTCTTTCTCGGTTGGGCAGCTGGCTAGGGTGGTGCAGAATCCATCAGAGGAGCAGGTGGATGCAGCTGAGCGTGTGGTGAAGTACCTGAACTCTCACCCAAGCATTGGAGTTCAATACTCCGCATTTGCACAGGTGAAGCAGAAAGGGGTGGAGGTGCTGAAAGAGAAGGGGGAGAGGCTTGGAGAAGGCAAGCTATTTCTCACTTGCTTTACCGATGCTACGTGGGCTTCTGAGAAGGAGGATTCCTCATCTGTGGGAGGATACATCTGCGTAGTTGGGGGAGGACCTGTTAGTTGGAGGTCCAAGAAGCAGACGGAGACGGCACTCTCTTCCGTAGAATCAGAGTACATGGCGATGTTCCATGGGGTGAAGGAGGTGATTTGGCTGAGGAGGCTGTTAGAGGAGATTGGCCAGGAGCAGAAAGTTGCTACGCCGCTGTTTTGTGATAGCAAGGGGGCTCTTGGGATGGCCAGGAACGCTGTGCTTCATGGCCTGAAAAGCACATGCGTATCAAGTGGCACTGGCTGCGTAAGGAGGTGAAGAGGGGGACGGTGCATCCGATCTACATCAAGACTCACCAGCAGCCAGCAGACTTTCTCACCAAGAGGCTTGCGGATGAGCCTCATTGGCGTTGTGTGCGCATGAGTGGAATGAGCATGAACTAGCATGGAATGACGGGGATGCAGCCGGCAGGCTGAGGGGGAGTGTGTTGGGTGCAAATGCACATTGCACGACATCCTGCCGTCTGTTTGTATGAGTATGCGTGTGCGAATGCATTTGGTGTGAATGGTGTTCGTGTGTTTGTTTGCTTTCGCATTTTTCGCTTGATGCATTTGCAGGTACTCGCGCAATGTGCGCTTCGGCACAACATTGTATGCGCTATGAACAGTGCAAGCAGAAAGGACGAGCTCGCAAAGGAACCCAAGATGGAAGCTTTGCAGTTCGGTTGAGTTGATTGCGCAGATTCAGTTCTATCCAACTCGAAATTGTACTGTTTTGTTTGGTTAACTATAGTGTAGCAGGGAAGGCACTATAGGGGTACAATTTAGGTGAAGGTTGGATGTTGTTTGTCTGTATCTGCATGCTACAAGGCCAGGGGAAACCAGCGGAACCAGCATTTGGCTGGTTGGGCAAAGACAAAACAGGTTCTGTTTTTAGAACCTGAACCTGGTTGTTGTTTTCCCAGGTTGGAAAAACAGAACCAGAGGTTGTTTACCAACCTACCACCTGCTATTTTGTCCAGCCAGGTTGGTTCTGTTGCTTGGAATTATTTGGGATCATCTCTGGTTGTTCCCAGGTTGATTCCCAAGGTCCTTGCTAGCTAGAACTATTTAATCCTTCTCTGTTTGTACCTGAATATAGTCAAATTGATTCAAGCGAATTCCTTCCTCGCTAGAATTTCGTTTCTGCGCTATTCGACGGCGGAATGCTACCCGAGTCAACGCTAGTATGCTAGCACTCCAACGCTAGGCAAACGCTGTCCGAGCCATAACTTAGTAATGGCAGAACTTTTCGCGAGGCAACTTGGCTCATTTTAAAGCTCTTGGAGCGAGCTTCGATATAGCGAATTCTCAGCTTAATCCGATCGACGGTCTGCACGGCACGCTGCGCGACGTTCAAGGTACTCTTGCTGTTTTGACTAAGTCCTTCTTGATCCCTCTCTCTACAAACTCGGACCCGAGGATAGGGGCTGGTCTTGTACCAGGCACCCAGGGACCCTTGGAGGTGACCCCGAGGAGAAGTTTTTAAGTTTGATTAAGTCCTAATAGCTTGAGTTTATTTTTATTAGGGCCCACACACGATCGGCTGGCTACTATTTGATGTCGCAGAGTTTGGAGCTGAACCAGCGTCACCACGTCATGCACCTGCTGCCGGAGGTTGAATGCGGTCCGAAGGCGTGGACCGTGTTGAAGGAGCTGCACGCCCCGACCTCCGTTGTCGCAACGTTGATGCTGGAGAGGGAGCTGTCCGCGTTGCGCCTGAGCGAGGGAGAGCCGGTGCAACCAGTCCTGGACAAGATGCGTGACCTCTACGCGAAGTTGGCGACCGCGGGAATCACCTACCCGGAGCAGACCAAGTGCTTGAAGATGCTCTCGCTGCTGCCAGAATCGTGGCTTCAATTTACTAGCGGATTGAGCCTGCCGCAGAACCAGAGCTTGTGGACGCTCGAGTGGGTGCGGACGAAGATTCTGGAGGAGGACTTCCGTCGCCGCCAACTGAGGGGTGGAGACGACGGCAGCAGCGGCTACGGGATGCAAGGGAGCCGACGTGGCAGAGGACGTGGCTTCGGTGGTGCTGGACGCGGTGCAAAGAAAGACGATGACTCCAACGACCAACAAGGAGGTACCGGTTGGGGTCGCGGTGCGAAATCTGGACGTGGGGGCAAGTCGGGTGCTGGTGGCAAAATGAAAGGGAGTTGCTGGTATTGTGAGAAGGAAGGGCACCCCTGGTTTTTGTGCTATAAGAAACCCGATGGATGGACCCCCCAGAATCGTCACCAGGATGGCGGCGCGCGGAGGAACCAGAAAAACGGCGCCAACATGGTCGCTGATTCGTCCGACAACAACCCGAAGGGCAACGGCGGTGCGGAGAAGAAGAAGGAGCGCACCGCGGGCCAATTCTTCCATGTGGGAGACAGGGGGAGCAAGGAGACGCCTCTGCCAAAGTTGGAGCAGAGCTGCACCCCCTAGACTATTGGGTGTTGGACACAGGCGCTGCTTGGACGATGACGCCGCGCAAGGACCTGCTGGACGAAGTACGAGCTGCACCGATCAATGAAGTGTGCTCCGCCTCTGGACACATGTTGAAGGTGGCTGGTGCGGGACGAGCTGCGTTTAAGGGAGTGGATGGCAAGCCGGTGGTGCTGCACGACGTTCTCCTCGTCCCCGACCTGAAGGCCAACCTTATCTCCCTCCGTAAGCTTGGCAAGGCTGGGGTGAACACCAACACGGATGGGGCACGCACTTATAAGGGGCAGCTGGGCAATCGGGTGCTTTGGGATCTGCACGAGAGCAAGGACGTGTACAGATCTATGTGGCAGCTGCCGGCCCTGGCGTGGCATGGTGGGGGGCAGGCTGGAGAGGGGTCTGCATCCCAGGGGGAGTGCAATGCCGTTGGAGGGGTTGGTGGTGAAAGTGTCGGCCAGATCGGTGGAGACAGATTGGGCAACGGCACACCGGCGCTTAGGGCATGTGGCAATGCCTTTGCTGAAGCAGCTGGAGAAGGACGGAGCCGTTAAGGGTCTGAAGCTGAACGGACAGCCACCCGATGACAACTGTGAAATCTGTTTGCTTTCAAAGTTCACCCGTTTCCCTTTCCATAGTGTGGCTGGCAGGAGCAAGAAGCCTTTGAAGCTGGTCCACATGGACTTGGTGGGGCCGCTGCCGGTGCAAGGGCACAAGGGGGAGCGGTATTTCCTTACAATTGTGGATGACTGGAGCAGGCTGATGTGGGCGTATCCGCTGAAGCAGAAGGACCACGCCGCCTCCACGATACGGGACGATTGGCTGCCATTCGTGGAGAAGCAGGCGGAGTGTGTAGTGAAGCGGATTAGGACAGACCGGGGTGGTGAGTTCCTTGGAGCTGAAATGACAGCCTGGCTCAAGAAGCAGGGCATCCAGAGAGAGCTGACCACAGCTTATACCCCACAGTCCAATGGTGTAGCAGAACGGGCAAACCGGACCATTCTGGAGACAGCTAGGGCGCTGCTCATAGAATCTGGGCTGAGCAATTCTATGTGGCCTCATGCTGTCCGGCACGCCACTGTCGCTAGGAACAGGGTGCCTCCCAAGGTTGGGGATGACTCGTGGGTGCCGTTGGAGAGGTGGCTTGGGAGGAAGCCGTCGGTGGACATGCTGAGGGTGTTCGGTTGCATGGCAGTCACCCACGTCCCAAGACCTACCGCAGTAAGTTGGGGCGAGTGCAATCTGGTGTGTGCATTTGGGGCTGGCTGCTGAGAGCAAGGGATGGCTGCTGTGGGAACCATCCAAGGGTGTGTTGTTTGACAGCAGGGATGTGAAATTCATTGAGGGCATGATGTATGGGAGCTGGGAGAAACAGCCGGAGGCAAGGGTGTCCCAGCAGATGGAGCAGATCACCATGCAGCTGGACCTGACTCCTAGTGTGTGGGAGGAGGGAGAGGAGGCAGCTGCTGGAAATGGTGATGGAGAGAAGGTACAGGAGGCATCTGCTGGTGGAGAAAATGGTGTGGAAACTGGCGGCAGCACTAGTGGAGCTGCTGGACCCGAGGGAGGAGAGAAGCAGCAGGGAAAAACTAAGAAGCCGAAGGGTGTCGTTATGAAGGGATGGGAGACACCCGTCTCCAGGCCAGGACGTACCCGTATGGCTACTAAGAAGCTGACTGCAGGAACTGATGCAGCAGAGCAGCAGCTAGGGACCGAAGAGGCATTGCTGATTCTACCTCATGGCTATGACCCGGATGAGGAGGATGAGCCTGCGTACTGTTTTCTTGCCCCTGCACCAGAGGAACCAGCTAGCATGGAGGAGGCATTAGCTGGACCAGATAGGGACAAGTGGCTGGCTTCTAGGGATGCTGAGTACCAGAGTCTGCTGGAGAATAGGACATGGGATCTGGTGGTGCTGCCTGATGGGAAGAAAGCGATACAATGCAAGTGGGTGCTGAGGATCAAGACCGATGACAAAGGGCAGGTCACCATCTACAAGAGTAGGCTGGTGGCGAAGGGGTTTATGCAAAAGGAGAAGCAGGACTTCAACGAGATCTTTGCTCCCACTGCCAAACCCCTACCCTCCGTGTCTTGTTGGCAGATGCAGCTGTTAGTGGGAAATTCATCATTCAGATGGATATTTCAACGGCATTCCTGAATGGGATTTTAGAGGAGGATGTGTACATGACGCAGCCGCCTGGGTATGAGGATGGTACGGGCAGGGTGTGCAAGCTCAACAAGTCCATTTACGGCTTGAAGCAGACGCCACGCTGCTGGTACCAGAAGTTGGCAGCTGTTTTAGAGGAGATGGGATTTAGGACCAGCAGCTGTGATGAGAGCCTCTTTCTCAAGGGCGAGTGGGAGAAGCTGGTGCTGTTTCTGGTCTATGTAGACGACATTCTTCTCTTCAGCAGCAGCATGAAGGAGATCCAGAAAGTGCAGCAGCAACTGATGGAAAACTTCAAGTGCAAGAACCTTGGGGAGGTAAAGTACTACCTCGGGATGCACGTGGAGAGGATTCAGATCACAGGTGGTTGAAGCTGCACCAGGAGAAGTTCATCAAGGAGCTGGGGGAGAAGTATGGGATTGAGAATGAGCGCAAGGTTGCAACTCCCCTGCCAGCAGAATTCAAGCTTGTGAAGGCTGCAGAGGATGAGGGGTTGAAGCTGAAGACAGATCAGGCATTTCAGTCCTTGGTGGGCAGCCTCTTGTACGCAGCAGTTCACACGAGGCCCGACATCTCTTTCTCGGTTGGGCAGCTGGCTAGGGTGTGCGAATCCATCAGAGGAGCAGGTGGATGCAGCTGAGCGTGTGGTGAAGTACCTGAACTCTCACCCAAGCATTGGAGTTCAATACTCCGCATCTGCACAGGTGAAGCAGAAAGGGGTGGAGGTGCTGAAAGAGAAGGGGGAGAGGCTTGGAGAAGGCAAGCTATTTCTCACTTGCTTTACCGATGCTACGTGGGCTTCTGAGAAGGAAGATTCCTCATCTGTGGGAGGATACATCTGCGTAGTTGGGGGAGGACCTGTTAGTTGGAGGTCCAAGAAGCAGACGGAGACGGCACTCTCTTCCGTAGAATCAGAGTACATGGCGATGTTCCATGGGGTGAAGGAGGTGATTTGGCTGAGGAGGCTGTTAGAGGAGATTGGCCAGGAGCAGAAAGTTGCTACGCCGCTGTTTTGTGATAGCAAGGGGGCTCTTGGGATGGCCAGAAACGCTGTGCTTCATGGGCTGAACAAGCACATGCGTATCAAGTGGCACTGGCTGCGTAAGGAGGTGAAGAGGGGGACGGTGCATCCGTCTACATCAAGACTCACCAGCAGCCAGCAGACTTTCTCACCAAGAGGCTTGCGGATGAGCCTCATTGGCGTTGTGTGCGCATGAGTGGAATGAGCATGAACTAGCATGGAATGACGGGGATGCAGCCGGCAGGCTGAGGGGGAGTGTGTTGAGTGCAAATGCACATTGCACGACATCCTGCCGTCTGTTTGTACGAGTATGCGTGTGCGAATGCATTTGCGTGTGAATGGTGTGTTCGTGTGTTTGTTTGCTTTCGCATTTTTCGCTTGATGCATTTGCAGGTACTCGCGCAATGTGCGCTTCCGCACAACATTGTACGCGCTATGAACAGTGCAAGCAGAAGGACGAGCTCGCAAAGGAAACCAAGATGAAGCTTGCAGTTCGGTTGAGTTGATTGCGCAGATTCAGTTCTATCCAACTCGAAATTGTACTGTTTTGTTTGGTTAACTATAGTGTAGCAGGGGAGGCACTATAGGGGTACAGTTTAGGTGAAGGTTGGATGTTGTTTGTCTGTATCTGCATGCTACAAGGCCAGGAAACCAGCGGAACCGCATTGGGCTGGTTGGGGCAAGACAAAACAGGTTCTGTTTTTAGAACTGAACCTGGTTGTTGTTTCCCGGGTTGGAAAACAGAACCAGAGGTTGTTTACCAACCTACCACCTGCTATTTTGGTCCGCCAGGTTGGTTCTGTTGCTTGGAATTATTTGGGATCATCCCTGGTTGTTCCCAAGTTGATTCCCAAGGTCCTTGCTAGCTAGAACTATTTAA